>CM053770.1:294739432-294755497 GCA_028658325.1 Potorous gilbertii | reverse complement strand
GAGAGGGCAGATTGGTGATATGGGTAATTAAAATGTCCAGTGTATTGGGGAGGGGGTAGAGGACAAATGGAGAGAAAATTTTGGAACTCAAAATCTTGTGAAAATGAATGTAAAAAGTTAAATAAATTTATTTTAAAAAAAAAGAAAGAAGTATGGAGTCCAAATGCAGATCAAAGCATATTATTCCCTCTTTTAATTTTTTTTGTTTCTTCTTTCTCATGGTTTTTTCCTTTGGCTCCAATTCTTCTTTACAACATGTCTAATGTAGAAATATGTATAATATGGTTGTACATGTATAGCCTATATCATATGAGTTTCTGTTTTGAGTAGGAGGAGAAAATTTAAAACTCAAAATCTCATAGAAGTGAATGTTGAAAACTAAAAACAAATAAATTTTTTAATGAGGTGGGGGTGATGCTAATATGGTGTCCAAGCTATATAAATTGAGGGAACATGAAGCATAACCTAGTCCAGAAGCAGTTAGATATAGTAGGCTGGTTCAGATTGCACTCATTCACCAATCAGGACAATTTGTCTTCACCAGAGTTTCTAAGACTGATTGGGTAACTTCCCCAGGGATTGGGAACATTTCTTTTCTGGTAGTTTAGTCCAGAGATGGTGTTCAAGGTGGGGAGAAGAGGCAAAAGGGCAGCTGCCAGGGTGAGTAGCATGAATGGATGGATGCAATATGAAGTGTGGTCTAGGCTGTCAATGCCAGGGCACCTACTAGAAGACAACAATGATACAATCACTTTGAATTTCATTAAAAAGTAGATGTTTCAAGTCATTTCAATGAAGTTAGGAATTTAGTTGGCACTTAGGGGCTCGGGATTATTAAAAGTGGGTCTATATTCAGCACTAGATCATTTATTTTTAATTTGGGGATGAAATGAGGCACTAGTAAGTCATTGGAATGTTTGTGAAAGGAACCTTTCATTTTTGCCTTGGTACCAGCTTGTGCCAAGGAGAGAGAAGCCCTAAATGTCCACAGATTCATCCTGTCTAAGAAACACCTTTGATTCTAGGGCAGGATGTGATGATTCATAAGGTTTCATATATGTGCCAAGTCTGAGGGGCCCTTTTAATGGGGGTGGGACTTTTATACCCTCAGGTGATCAGGAAGCTGAGTCAAGAAAGGTGGGTTTGCTCTGGTCCTAGGAACAATGTGGTTGCATTTTAAGGAAAATGAATCCCTGGTTTTAGAAAATGCTGAACCCTGGTCCTATTTCAAGGGTTTAGCTAGAATCACAGGACCTGGGTTCTTATCCTGGCTGGGCTTCTTACCACATAACCTTATGCAAGTCCCTTAAGTGGTTTCTAAGTTTCTCTTTTCCTTTAAAAGCATTTCTTTCTGACACAGTGTGACCAAAATGGGCATGACTAGGGGTTTGGTTTTGGCCCTCCTTCCTGCCCATCAGGGCCACTGCCCATGTATTTGGGAATGGAGATTGGTTCAAGGAAAAACACCATGCCTCCAAATCAAACAACTAACCAAGAAGTATAATGAGTGCTTGGGAAAAAAAAGACAAAAGCATCACTCCTACTCTGAAGGTACTCTCATTCCAAAATCAGAGAACTTGGTTCAAATCCCACCTCCCATGGCTACTGTCTGGTCACTTCTGCCTAGGCTTTGGTTTCCTCATCTGTCAGTTGAGAAGCTTTGAGGAAATAGCCTCTGAGGTCCCTTCCAGCTCTCAAACTTGGGTCCCACTAGTGGAAAAGAACAGTGCACATAGAAGTGAATGAAATGTTTGCATAGGATGGGGTGCTGGAGCATGACCACAAATTGAGCTAGAGATTCCAAGACTCAGTGATGAGGGCAGATAGAGGGTACCAATTTTATGAAGGCTCAGAGATGGGAGATGGAATAGCACATACTGTAAATGACAAGTTGGTGCGGGTGGCAGGGAGAGGTGGAGGGAGAAGCTAAAGGAGAGGAAGAGTGTAAAGGGAAATATCTAGAACTGTAGGTTGGGGCCAGAATGTGAAGGGCTTTCAGTGCCAGAGATTTGACCTTGTCCTAAGAGAGAAAGGCGAAAGACAGCCATCAAGTCTTGAATAGGAGCTGATGTCTGTCACATGTCTGCTCTCTAATTAGAAAGCACTTGACTCATTTTACTTTGATTTTCACAGCCTTTATATGATGTAAATAAAGAAGTCATTTTTACCTCATGTTACTAATGAGGAAACTGAGGCAGAGGGTGGTTAAGTGATTTGGCTGTGTTCACCTTGCCAGTGAGTAGGAACACACTCTGATCTTCAGACACCATGTCAGGGACCTTATAGCTGCTTAGATGAAGAGGTGAAAGGAACCTTAGATTGAATCCAGCCCTCTCATTTTGCAGATTAGGAAAGTGAATTCCAGAGAGGTCAAATTACTTTCCTGGGATCACACAGGAAGCAAGGATTTAGGGCAGAATTTGAATCCAGATCATCCTGACACCAAGTCCAGCCTCTATTGCTCCTTCTACTAGACAACACACTGCATGGTGAAGAGGGAAGGGGAAAACCTGGATGTGAGGCCAGAATAGTTTCCTGCTCCTAGGAAGCCCCCCCTACCAGATAACAAAACTCTTTTGAAATTAGCTCAGTGTTGTCATTGTCATCATGGTCATCACTGCCATCATTACAGCTACTTATCATCTCCCTGAAATACCTGCCCCACTCCATGATTTCCAAACCCCTGTGTAGAAAAAGGAAAAGAAATGGAGATGCTTAGCCTATGGATTAAAATCATTGTCACTTCTATTATGGAGGGAGGATGAAGATAGATGACGTTCTTTCCAAGCTGTTTTCCAACTCCTAATGAAACCTGCTCATCAGGAAAGCTGCAGGAGCGACAAATATAAAAGTTAGACAAAGATAAACCTTTAAGTCAGGCTGTATTTTCTTTCTTTCTTTATATATGTCAGGGGAGAGAAAAAGGCTTAGGATCTGTCAAGACAAAGGCAAAAAGAGAAACTATTTAGCCATGATCAGATGTCAACGTCATTAACTAATCCCAAAGAACTTGGAAATGTTGGCCATCAGGCCTTAGGGGAGACAGGGGAAAAATGCCCAGACCCAGATTATGTTGCTGGTAATTGGTTCTTGCTCAGCTTTGCCCTGGAAGAAAGAGAGCTTGCAAAATCACCCTTCCTTTGGGCCCTTTCTCCTGCCAGGAAGCTTGGAATGAGCCAGAGGCCTGTAGCCTGACACTTCTTACTTAGATGAGACACTGTCACCAAGAGAAGAAAGGGCAAACAGCTTAGAGAGGCCAAGGAGGGTGATACACCCAGCTCCCAACTATCTGCATGCGAAAGCCCCTTTGCATATTTTCTGAAACCAATAGCCTCCACACTCAGTTCACTTCTCTGTCTGTCACCTCGTCAGTTTAAGCCATGCAAATTCAGGTTAAGGGAAACCAAATTTAAGAGTTAAACCTGTGGATGTGTTGGGGGCTGGGTGGGCAAAAATGGAAAACAATATCGCTCTGAGGTGCCACTTCTGGGCCATAGAAACTGGGGCACTATGACACTCCTTACTCTGTATCCGGGCATGTATTTGGATTCAGTTCAGTCCTGCAAGAGCCTGCCTCTAATTAGAGAGATTAGGTTATGCTTTCTCACCCTCATTGAGTCATTAAATTCTCTAGTTCCCTAGAGAATGATTTTAAAGACTGTTCCATCTAGAACCTTCCCAAAAAGAGGAGTGTGTTTTTTAAAGGTACTTGATTAAGCCCTCATGAGACAGGTAATTCACTCTTAAACACACACAAACACATACACACACTTGTCTAAACTTCAAAAAACTAACAAAACCCTTTACAAATGCAAACTATATTCAGTAACTTATAATTAGTGGTGGCACCTGCTAGAAGAATAATATTTCAGGTTCCTTAGAGTATATGGTTTGTGGGATTTGGCATTTGCCTTCTGCCCTGGGCTCTGTGCTACCCTCTACTCTAAACCCCATCCTCCTCTGAGTTTTGTGCTCAGTCACATCCAGTAGTGTTCCAAAGAAAGCAACCGCTGAGACCATCACCTCTGGTAGACCATCTCCACCATTCTGAGGGCTGCCATCACTATAGCCACAGAACTTCAGGGCTTGTGGAGCCCCAAATGTCACTTCCTAGACACAGTCATCTCAAGATTGCTGCTCAGTTAGCAACTGCCCAGGGAGGAAAATAGAAAAGAGACAAAGGCATCTGGTTCCCATACACAAGCTTACTTGATTAAAACCTTCAGAGCTAGCTGCCGCAGAAGAGAGACTGCCATGATATTGGAATGAGAATGGGCCATTCTTTCCTACTCATTGGAGTCCTACCATACCACCTGGAAAGTCACACCTGAATGGGTTCAGATTTAGATACAGCCCCCAAACACTCTAGTCTCACCATCATCATGAGACTGGGACAAAAGGACTCAGGGTTTACCCAAACATTCTAGAACACAAAAGCTTTTCATCCCTAGGCTGACACATGATGTATGGAAGCAGCCAGGACACTCAAGTGATAAAACACCATGTCTTTGGAAGCATCATGTCTAGGTGTTTCAAGGGGAGACCTGGGAGACATGGGGATGGAGTGAGGATGTTCCATCAGACAGACTCTATCCTTGAGAAAATAGGATCATAAATTTACACATAAATGATACTTCAGAAATTATCTGATCTAACTGCCTCATTCACGTTTGCTAAAGAATCACAGGAAGTAAATGTTGGAGCTGAGATTAAAACTAGGTTCTCTGACTCCAAATTCAGCACTTTCCCCACTGCTGGCTATCCCAAACCAAATGGATGCATTTGGGGGTAAATCTTGATAGTGGCAGAATGGGGCAAGACATCATACTGCCACAAACTGATGACAAGCCTTTGTCCCAAAACTATCTTCTAAGGAGTTGGGGAGTAAGGCATCTCCAGTTGTCCTGATCCCTATCTGGCCACTGGACTCAAATGGCACTGGAGGAGAAGGTGAAGCTGGTGACTATGCACAACCTCCTTCACTTCAGTTCACTTGTAAGCCATGGTATCACCTTCCAGATGGACAAAAATAAAGGATAAACAACAGCATCAAGCTTCTAAAGAGCCCAAAGCACTTTGTAGATATTATTTAGACATGTATCTTATGTAGTACAATAGTTATTATGGCAAGATTATAGGACCAAGAGATGAAAGAGATCAGAGGTCATCTATTCTAATAGCTTCACTTTCCAGGTAAAAATTATTCTTTCTCTTTAAGTTACTTTTTCTCTTCTCAGTCCTATATTATGTTGGCCAATGTATACTTTGTAGGGTCAGAAATTTGGAGCTGGAAAGGACCTAATCTAGTCCAAACCTCTCATTGATAGGAAAAACAAGGCCCCAGTAGGTTATAGGACTTGAGTGATGACAAGCTGATGATAAGTAGCAAAACCAGAATCCAGGCCCAGGCTTTAGATGACTGGTATCCCAGGTACTGAATCACTCACTGTTTGATCCTTCTAGATCTGAGTTACTCTCCAAGAGATCTGCCTTGGGTGGGCCATGGTCTAAATTCCTCAGCAGGCCCCAAGAGGAATTTGAAAGCTCAGAATTCTACTGGTTTTCATGAAATGGTATGAAAGGAAATGGTCAAAATTCACATCAGAAGAGCTAGCTTGCTACCAGTATCACATCCTCACTGCTGAAGCATATCATAGACCTTAGTTTATAAAGTGACTAAAGAATATATCCATAAAACTTAAGAGTTTCTTCCCCTAAGGGTGCGCCTAAGCCAGAGGAGAAGTATGGGTGGGGTGCTTCTCAGATAGCTCAAAGAAGGAGGCATGAAGGATGCTTTCTGGAAGCTGTCAGCACCTTTTTTCAAGTTCAGATTTCCCTTTGTGTACTTCCTTACTTCCAACACTGCAACCTCTTCATTCCTCATTACTAGAAATGAAGCAAGTGAAGCAGAAATCCCATATCTCATTAGGCCCTTACAGTGACTCCTCAAACCCTTTTGCCTCTTACTTCATCTGGGATATAGTTCACCCTAACTCTCCTTGAGTGTCTGGGTGGATGAAACGGGAATTTGAAGAAGATGAACAAATGGACCCTCACTCGTATTTTATTGCCCAACCATCGTGGGGATAATAACCAACTCTGACTTGCATGTTCCATATTAGTTGTGGAATCCCGACATTTCAGAACAGCGAGGACCTCGCAGACATCTGGATTAGCTGTTCTCAATCTTTGGGGCCTCAGTAACCATTTACACTCCGACGAATTAGTGAAGAACCTCCCTCCCAAGAGTTTTGGCTTATATCTATTGATACTTACAACATTAGAAATCAAAAGATCTTAGTATTATTATTTAAAAAATGAGTTTGAGGTCTCACTACAGCTTTGACAATTGCTCATTGAAACCAATGCAACCTAAACTGGAATCTTTTCTGTAAATTAGAACAGCCATGCACCAGTGCTATAGAATTCAATTGAATGACCCTGATGCAGGGGTACTAAAGCCATTACCTCAAAACCACAAAATTATTTGTCAAGGAAAAAGATTTACTCTGAAGGCTGGAAAATCACCCACTGCTCTTCATTAGCAGGCCAGCTCCCTCTTAATGCATTCCTTGGCACTGAAGGAGATGAAACTCCTACCCACCCTCCATCAAGGGAAGCCAGCTGATCCTTATCTATGGTAAGTGAGACAGCATTTGGCTCCTTCTCAGGGCATCATTTGTTAAAGTGGAATAGAGGAGGAGGAGGCTTGTACTAGGGTTAATAACTGTAGAACTGACCCTCTCCTTCCTGAAGACGTCCCTCCTTTCCCTCAAAGCTGCCTTGTCAGCCCCATCTCCTTTAGCCAAGTCAGAGGAACACTAGCATCCCATTCCCTGGATAGTTCCTTCTGAATGGATTTCCTTCTTTAATATTGTCACTGAGTTTGACCCAAGTCTCCTCCCTATAGAGCAGCAAGGCTTCCCATCCATCACTAGGAAAAAGACAGTAACAGGACTCAAGAAAAGTAAGAAGCCATTGCTTTCAGGAGGAAGGGAGGGCAATGGAAGGAGTAGAAAATATTCCCATAACAGCAGCTGAATTGCTAGCCTAGGTGATGAATATGAAAGTCAGCAATAATCGTTAGAGAACCCTGAGGGAGCAGATTCTTCTTCAGTAACAAAGATTTCCTTTATGTTTTTTTTTGCTATGAAATGTATCAGGCTTTGGGAGTATTCCACAGGCTTTAGACCCAGTGGCAGTTCTAGAAAGTCTCCATCCTGGTGACTACAGTATAATTATAAGGAGAAACAGACAATACTCATGTGTCTGAAGCCAACCTTTTCCCTTCAACAAATGCAAACTTATTAATTTGTTTTTTAAACTTGCAACCAGAGTCTCTAAATAACAAAACCTAAAATAGCCTTTAATTAAATTCTGAAGGAAAAACTTCCAATATGAGGCAGCTTGTGATGATCCTTGAAAGAAGCTAACAATTTTTAAATATTGTAATTTCTTATTTATTTATTTTCAACGTAAATTCAACATTTATTTTTAAATTTTGAGTTTCAATTTTTCTCCCTCCCATTTCCTCCCACAAACATGGGAAGGCAAGAAATATGACATAAATTACATATTGAAATCATGAAAACAATATTTTCATATTAGCCATATTTCTAACAAAAAGCAAGAAAAATAAAGTGAGAAAATTATGTTCAATTTGTACTCAGAGCTTATCATCATTATCATCCTCTTTCTCTCTCTCTCTCTCTCTCTTTCTCTCTCTCTCTCTCTCTCTCTCTCTCTCTCTCTCTTTCAGTGGATAGCATTTTTTTCTTCAGGAGTCCTTTGGAATTGTCTTGGATCACTTGATCAGAGTAGCCAAATTTTTCACAGTTGCTCATCATTCTAACATTGCTGTTACTGTACACAATGACATACCAGTTCTCACTTCACTTTGCCACAATTAATATAGGTCTCCCAGGTTTGCTTATTTTTTCTGAAACATCCCTATGGTTTTTTCTTGTAATACAATACTATTCCATCACAATCATGTGCCACATGTTCAGATATTCCCCAATTGATGAACATCCCATTGGTTTCCAATTCTGTGCTACCACAAAGAGAAGTTCAACAAATATTTTTGTCCATATAGGTCCATTTCCTTTTCCTTTGTCTCTTTGGGGTACAAGCCTAACAGTGGTATTGCTGGGCCCATTTCACAGCAGGAATTGTTGGGTCATTATTCTACCAGCATTTCCTTAATGTACTTACTTTTTCCCCTCTTCCCTCCCAGCATTTCTCATTTCTGATTGATGTGAGGGGATATCTCAGACTTGGTTTAATTTGCATTTCTATGATCAATTATGATTTAGGGTATTTTTTCATATGCCTATAGATAGCATTGATTTCTTCTGAAATATGACTTATTACATCCTTTGACCATTTATCAACTGGGGAATGGTTTTAGCTAAAAAAAGTGACACTTCTATTCTCACTGCATTTGAAAAATGAGGCCTTTGCCAGAGAAACTCATTGTAAATGCTTTTGATATTACTTGATTGTTTACGATACCATTTAGCAAAATGTAGTTTCCCTGATTATTTCTTTTAATTAGGTCTATTTTTGCTTTTGCTTTGTCTGAGAACGATTGCTACCCTTGTCTTTTTTTTCCTTGTGCAAAAGCATATTACTTTTTTCCAGTTTTTTATTTTAATTCTATGTGTGTCTTTCTGTTTCAAGTATGTCTTTTATATACACAGCATGTTGTAGGATTCCAGTTTCTAATCCATTCTGCTATCCATTTCAATTTGAATTCAATCCATTCACATTCACAGTTATAATTATTAACTGTGTATTTCCCTCTATCCTATTTTCTTTCGCTTATTGTTCAATTTCTCTTTTTATTCTGTCCTTCCTTAAAAGTTAATTTTGTTTACAGCCATTGCCTCTCTTAATCTACCCTGCCTCTTATCATCCTACCCTCCATATTATCCCTTTCACCTCCTATCTCCCTATTGGGTAAGACAGATTTCTATACATAACTGAATACACACATAAATACATACACATGTGTATCTCCATGTATCTCATTCTTTCAGCCAATTCTGATAAAAATTTCAAAGAATGCTTGCAACCACTACTCCCTTTTTCCCTCTACTGTAAAAGCTCTTTCTTGCATACTACTTTTATATGAGCAAAAATTCCCCATTATACTTCTTCCTTATCCTTTTCCCAGTATGCCCTTCTTTGTTACCCTTTCATTTTTAAAATATTATTTTAAGTGTAGACATCATCTTTCATAATATTATCAAGAAAAACTGCCATGATGTTCTAGAACCAGAGGGCAAAATAAATATTGGAAGAATTCACCTATTACCTCCTGAAAGAGGCCCGAAAAGAGAAACTCTTAGGAATATTGTAGCCAAATTTCAGGGTTCCCCGGTAAAGGAGAAAATATTGCAAGCAGCTAGAAAGAAACAATTTGAGTATTGTGGAAATACAATCAGGATAACACAGGATCTGGCAGCTTCTACATTAAGGGATTGAAGGGTTTGGAATATGATATTCTAGAAGTCAAAGGAACTGGGATTAAAACCAAGAATCACCTACCCAGCAAAACTGAGTATAATACTTCAGGGGAAAAAATGGTCATTCATCAGTATAGAGGACCTTCAGGAATTCTTGGTGAAAAGACCAAAACTGAATAGAAAATCTGACTTTCAAACACAAGAATCAAGAGAAGTATGAAAAGGTAAACAGGAAATCATAAAGGGCTTTCTAAAGTTGAACAGTTTACATTTCAACATGGAAAGATAATATTTGTAACTCTTGATACTTTTCTCAGTATTGGGGTGGTTGGAGGGATTATACTCCACCCCCCCCCACACACACATACACACACATGCACACACAGAAAGAGAGCACAAGGTGAGTTGAATAAGAAGGGATGATACCAAAAAATAAAATTAAAGGATGAGAAAGAAAAATATTGGGAGGAGAAAGGGAGAAATGGAATGGGACAAATTATCGCTCATAAAAGAGGCAAGAAAAAGCTTTTTCAATGGAGGAGAAAAGGGAAAAGTTGAGAGGGAAAAAGTGAAGCTTACTCTCTTCACATTTGGCTTAAGGAGAGAATAACATGCTCACTCAATTTGGTATGAAAATCTATCTCACACTACAGGAAAGTAGGGGAGAAGAGGACAAGTGGGGTGAGGGAGATGATAGAAGGGAGAACATATTGAGGGAAGGGGTAATCAGAATGCAAGGTTTTATGGGGTGGGAGGAAGTGAGAGATGGGGAGAAACTTTGGAACTCAAAATTTTGTGGAAATGAATGCTGAAAACTAAAAATAAATAAATAAACATTAAAAATATTATTTCAACATAATTGCATCACACCCATGTTTTGTTTCTATATCAAGTACTTTTAACTACTCTAATAGCAATAATATTCTTAGAAGTTATATGTGTTATCTCATATAGGAATGTAAACAGTTTAACTTTTCTGAGTTGCTTATGATTAACTCTTTCATGTTCACCTATTTATCCTTCATTTGAGTGTTCAGTTTGAACATCAGATTTTCTATTCAACTCTGTTTTATTTTTTATCAGAAATTCTTCAAAGTCTTCTATTTCATTAAATATCATGTTTTTTCTCCCAAAGGATTAGACCCAGTTTTGCTGGATAGGCTATTCTAGTTTATAATCCTAACTCCTTTGCCTTCCACAGTATAATATTCTAAGTCCTCTACTCCTTTAACATGGAAGCAGAAAAGTCTTGTGTGATCCTAACTATGGATGTGATTTGAAGTGTTTCTTTCTATCTGCTTGAAGTATTGTCTCTTTAACATGAGAGCTCTAGAATTTGACTAAAATATTCCTGGGAGATTTCATTTTGCATCTCTTTTAGGAAATGATTTATAGTTTCTTTCAGTTTCTATTTCACCCTCTGGATCTAAGCTCTCTAGGCAGTTTTCCTTGATAGCTTTTTGAAATATATTGTCTAAACTCATTATTTGGTCATGGTTTTCAGGTAGCCTAATGATGCTTAAATTATCTGTCCTCTAGATTTAGGTCCAGGTCATTGTTTTTCCAGCGAATGATTTCTTTTCATTTACCACGATTTTTCATTCTTTTGATTTTGTTTTGTTATTTCTTGATGTCAAATGAAGTCATTAGCTTTTACTTGCTCAATTCTAATTTTCAAATCATTATTTTCTTCAGAGAATTTTTGTACTTCCTTTTCCACTTAGCCAGTTCTGGGTTTTTTTTTGAGTTATTTTCTTCAGTAATTTTTGTGCTTCTTTTGTGTTGTTGTCATTAGTCATGTCTGATTTTGCAGTCATGTCTGATTCTTCATAATCTCATTTGGTATCTTCTTGGAAGAGATACTGGATTTGCCATTTTCTTCCCCAGCTCATTTTACAGAGAAGGAAACTGAGGCAAAGAGGGTTAAATGACTTTCTCAGGGTCACATAGCTAGTCAGTGCCTCAGACGAGATGTGAACTCAGAAAAATGTGTATTCCTGAGCTCAGACCAAGCATTCTATCCACTATGCCATCTAAATTGCCACACTATGCAGTTTCTACCGACCTGTTAATTTTATTTTCACAGTTTTCTTGCATCGCTCTCATTTATTTCCCCAATTTTTCCTCTATTTTTCTTATCTCTTTTTTTAATGCTTCTAGGAATTCTTGTTAAGTTGGAGTCCAATTAACATTTTTCTTTAAGGCTTTTTGGTAGTTGTTTTCACATTGTTTTCTTTTGAGTTCATATCTTTGTCTTCCCAGTCACCATATTAGCTTTTTATGATCAAATTCTTTGATCTTGTTTGCTTATTTTTTTTCAGCCTATTTCTTGACTTTAAACTTTATGTTAAAGTTGGGCTCTGATCATCTGAGGTTGAGGAATCACTGTCTCAAGTTGTAACTTTTTGTGCTGCTATTTTCAGAGCTACTTCTGGGGGACTATAAGTTTTTGGCACTTCTAAGGTGGTGTGATTCTGGAAAAGGTGTGGTCATTGATCTCCTGGTTTGTGGTCTTGTCTTTACTCCCTTGTAGCCACAAGTACTATAATTCCTCTTTGCTTTCTCTTTGTGACCAAGGCCCCTACTCCTTTGTAATAGCATTCCTCTCCACCCTGGAACTGTGACCAAGAACTGCATGTGGCAATAGAACTGCTAATTAGCACTGGCTTTTTCAAGAGCCAGCACCAAGTCCCCAGTAATCTATTTTTCTGGCCAGCTATCTGACTCCCATACTGTCTCTGGACTGATATCTCCTGAAGTTGTAGCTTTTCTATAGCCACCGTTGCTGTGGTGACATGTGTGCTCTACAGACAAACCTCCATGCTGGTGCCACATACCTCTCCTGCCAACCTCTTAAGTCTTTTTTACAGTGGAAAAAATGTTTTACATCAACCTTTTATTGCTTCTGCCACTCCAAAATTTGTTGTGAGGCATTATTTTAAATTTGTTTGGAGGGGAATGTGGAAGAGTTCAGCTGTGGCAATCCACCTTTGACTCCCAATCAGAATTCCATGATATAAGAATTCAGCTTTTCTCCAAATACATGTATGAATTTAATTTTTAAAAATATTTTTTCAATTATAACGCATTCATTTTCCCCTCCAATCTCTCCCTACTCACTGAAGACAAAAGAAAGAAAAAGAAGACATGTAAAACTCTCTCTCCCTGTCTACATATATATGTATATGTATGTATTTAATTTTTCTGTTTTCAACATTCATTTCAACACCAATTTGAATTCCAAATTTTCTTCCCATCTCTCCCCACCCCCACCCTAAGACAGCATGTACTCCATCCATCCCTTCTTCCAGTCTGTCCACCCTTCTATCATTCCCTGCTTCTTCCATCCCCTCTCTTCTATTTTCTTGTAGGACAAAGTAGATTTCTGTATCTCACTGCATGTATATCTTGTGAATCTCTTATATAAGTAAGATGAAGTAAAATAGTCTCACACTGGACCACAAATATTGTAATTCTACATATTACTCCATAATCTCTCTGTTGTGAGTTGGTCAATCTTCATCATCTGTCTTCATGAATCATAGTTGATCATTCTACTGATTGGAGGCATAGTCTGAAGTCAGAAATACTTTTCTTTGTGAGGTCAAATATGGCCTCAGACAGTAGCTGTGTGCCCCTAGATAAGTCAATTAACCCTGCTTGACTCAGTTTCCTCACCTATAAAATGATCTGGAGAAGGAACTGGGAAACCACCTCAATATATATGCTAAAAAACCCCAAGTGGGGTCATAGAGAGTCTGGAATGACTGTTTTTGTTTTAGAATTTTTAGTTATTATTTTATTAATATTGCAGCATCAATTTTCATCCTGATTCTGTTCACTTCACTCTGTATAAGTTCTTACACATATTTCTAGGTTTCTTTGACTCCATGTGTTGCTGAGAAAACCAGATAATAGTCTGGCAAGAATTAACTTAGACCAACACCTCAGATCTTATACCAAATTGACCTCCAGATAGATACATGACCTAGACATAAAAGATCACACACTCTAAACAAAGTACAGGAACAAGGAAGAAATAATCTTTCAGATGTAAAACATTTACAAACAAAGGATAGAAAAAACTATAGAAGGTAAAATGGACAATTTTCATTACATAAAATCAGAAAGTTTTCACAAAACAAATCTAGTAAATTAGGATCAAGAGGGTAAGTTAACTGGGAATACATATTTATAGTAAATTTCTTTTATAACAATCTCATTTACAACTGATGTAAGGAATTGATTCAAATTTATCAGAGTTTATAAGAATAAGAGCTCTTTCCTAATTAACAAATGGTATGTACTGAGAGTCTTGTATAATAATGAGCATATCCATCTTGGAATTCTCAGGGCATCCTTACTTCATAGACCTACTAGAGATGGCAAAGGATGAGTTCAGGAGACCTCAGTTCCAATCCTGGATTACCATTACCTACCCAAATATCCTTGTGAAAGTCAACTTCTCTGAGATTGCGATTCCTCCACAGTAAAATAGGTATGGGAACCATCCTGTTGTCTGCCTCTTGGAATTGATACAGGAAAAATGGTTTGTACTGTAGAAAGGGAAGCCATTATTATTACCAATGGTTTAGCCAGAGATCTTCTGATGATTTTATTTCAATGCATCCATATTTGCATCCTCATTCACCAAGTTCCCACAAGGCAGATGATCCAATGGAAAGTAAGCCTTCAGGGGTTGGGAACTATTATTAGTTTGTTTCTGAATCCTCAGCACTAAGCATGTTCATGGTACATGATAGGTAGGTGCTTAAGTGATAATTCCTGAATGAGTGAATGGATTTATCAGTGCATGGAAAGAGTCCTGAAAAATTGGTCAAGAAATTGGGTTTCCATGTATAACCCTGCTGCCAATTAGTGGTATGTCCTTGGAAAAGTCACTTTCTCTAGCACACTTAATTTTCTTATCTTTCTAAAATGAGGACGATAGAATCCATGACTCCTGGAGTATCTTCTAGTTTTCAAATTTTAGGACTCTACTTTATTCATAATTTAAGAAGCAAACTTCAGCGCTGTCTCCTATTCACTGGGACTCTGATGTATAGTCAGAGTTTAGCTCTTCCTGTTTCTAATGTTCATTGATCAAGTTCTTGTCAATAACTTCAAGCCATGGTCAATTTGTGCCCTTTCACATTGAGAGAGTACCTTATTTCTATTATTTAATAGATTTTGAAAGAGGAATTAAGAATGGTTTCAGGGTACAGAAAACCTTAGATTCACCTCTCCTTTAGTCACATCAGATCCATTTTAACATGTTAAATATAAATTCATTATTCCCATTGTTTTGTTTCCACAAAACAAAGTAATATCAACCTTATTGGTAGAGAAAAAAGGTAATTTCTATTTAGGGAAATCTGATGACATGTTCTAGAAATTGAAGTAATTCTGGTTATTAAAATGCAAATGGTTGCATTTATAACCCATTGTGTGAGACCAGAAGAAACCCTGGGCAGGATCATAAAAAAGGGAAAAGGACCCACATGTATAAAATATAGGAACTTTTTTTTTTGTGGTGGCAAAGAATTGATAATTGAGGGGATGTGTGTCAACTCAGGAAGGGCTGACCAACTTGTGGTATATAAATGTAATGGAATATTGTTGTTCCATAAGAAATGGTGAACAGGTGGATTTCAGAAAAACTTGGAAAGGCTTTCATGAACTGATACTGAATGCAATTAGAAGAACCAGGAAAAGATTGTACACAGTACACAGTACACAGTAGCAGCAACACTGTGTGATGACTAACTCTGTTAGATTTAGCTCTTCTCAGCAATGCAATGATCTAAGAAAATTCCAGGGGGCGGAGCCAAGATGGCAGAGTAGAAAGACTCACATTTGCTAGCTCCGAAACCACAGCCCATGGATTCCCTCTAAAAAGAACTCCTGACAAATTCTGGAACAGTGGAAGCTGCGCAGAAACACAGTGAAGGAGATTTCCATTGCAGAGAGCCCTGAAAAACCCACCGCAAAGGTACCCCGGAGGGGAGCGGAGTCCTCCCCTCCCCTGCCCCGGCCACGTGGCACTGAGAGGAGCGAGCAGACCCAAGCAGGCGTCAGGGACCTGAATCTCCGGCAGCTGCGAAGGTCCCTCCACCCTCAGACGCACAGGTCAGTGAGAGAGACTGGGCTGAGAGGGGAGCGGGGTATCTCTAGGACTCGCACCCCCGGCAGCCATGGCAGAGGCGAGGCGGAGGCAGCTCCACCTGAGACTCCCGGGGCGGGCAGGGGCTCCGCGGCGTCTCCATTGCAAGAGATCTCTGCATAAACCCCCTGAGGGAAGTGAGCCTGAGAGGCGGCCCTGCCCCCACCTGAGAACCAGCAGATAAGCTCCCATTGAAGAGCAGTCAGGCCTGCTGCCAAAAGCCCTGAGGCTGGGGAGCAGCATTTGAATCTCAGACCCCAAGCACTAGTTCGGGCAGACCTAGGCTGGGGTGGAGAGGACTCTCATAAGTCGAGTAACTGGCTGGGAAAATGCCGAGAAAAGGGAAAAAAACTAAGACCATAGGTTATTTTCTTGGTGACCAGAGGATTGCGCCATTCCTCTCTGAGGACGAAGAGATCTGCTTACCATCAG
>CM053770.1:294717636-294738932 GCA_028658325.1 Potorous gilbertii | reverse complement strand
TATATATATACATATCTGTATCTATAGATATAAATGTGTATATATACTAATACTATTTTGTGTGTGTTCTACTCACTTCTTTCTGTATCACTTCATAAAGGTCTTTCTAGTCTCCTGTGAGATTGTGACTTCATCATTTCTCAAGGCATATTGACATTACATCATATTCATATATCACAATGTATATAGGCATTGCTCCTTAGTTTCCAATTTGGGGCTTTCACCAAAAGAACTGCCCTAAATATTTTTGTATATGTTGGTCCTTTTCCTCTTATTTCTTGGAGGTACAGACCTAGTAGTGATACAGGTGGGATAAAAGGAATGCACAGTTTGGTAACTTTTCTGATCATGGCTCCAAATTGCTTGCCAGAAGAAGGTGGGCTCCCTACCTCCATGAAGAGTAATGTCCGCCATGACTAGATGATCTGTTCCATGATAAAGAACATGGAGCCAGGGATCAGGCCATCCTGACTCTAGAAGAGGAGAGCTCCATAACTCTGGAGGGAGGAGACTATTTCCAACAAAAGTCTCTGCAGAGGACAAACCTCAAACCTTGTTATTCTTTGTGCTCCATTCTAAAGGCAGCCTACTACACCATGTAGGTGGCCTTGGATAATTTCCTTCACTGCTCTGGCCTCCATTTGTTCCTCTGTAAAACTAGAGTATGGCACCTTGAATATTGCTCATTGCTGTAGATCAATAATTCTGTTATACTTGAGGTTTGCACACGTGTGCCCAGTGACACTCTGATGCTTGTTTCCCCTTCTCCCTCATGGTCCCACCCTGGGCTCTTTTGTCTTAGGACTTGACAATAGTATGAGCTTACATTTGTATGAAGCTGTTAGGATTGCAGAGTACTTTATCTGTCCTCTATCATGTGACCTTCCCAACACTCATGTGGGCTTGGCATTATTACTATCCCCATTTTACAGATGAAGAAACAGAGACACTAACTGACTTAGTGACTTGCCCAGGGTCTCATTGTCTGAGACAGAACTTGAACTCTCTGATGCCAAACCAAGCACTCGATTCTCTTTGGTTGCTCTGAGCAGCCTCAGAGCTGGCGGTTTCTTCTCATATGAGTTACAACATTTCATGATGGGACCCCTATTGTAGGACGCATTCCTATTCTATCTGATTCCTTTGTGGAGCTTCTTCTGAGTCCCTAAGTTAATGTAAGGATTGGAACACAAGACTATGAGAAAGAGGGGCAAAGAAAGATCTAAGAACATTTGAGAGCTGGGAGTTAGCAAAGGCTCCCCAAAGAAGCATTACCAATTATGAACCTTGAGTGGGAGAAACAGAATAGAAGTTGGAAAACCACTTGTTGAGGATGATGTAGAAGAACCTTCTGACTAGGTTCGGATGACTTCTGAGTTCTCTTGCAACCCAGAGTCTGCAGATCTGGTATAAGGATTAAGGCATGGTGGCCACAAGAAGGAGACAGTCGAATAAGGAGATGAAGAGCTAGTAGTGCACCTGAGCTGCAAAGCTGAGAATTTAAAAAACATAATGTGAGTTAAGATTGGCCACAGAGGTCAGAATTGAAAGCTACTAATACTAAGTTAAAGAGTGTTAACTTTATGCTAAAAACAATAGAGAGCCAATGTAGGTTTTGAGCAGAGGAGTGACTGTGCATTAGGTAAATTATTTTGACAAGTCTGAGAAGGAGAGATAACAGAAGAAATATACTGGAAGTCCATGAAAAGGCTAGTAGAATAGTTCATGTGAGAGATTATAGGGTTGTAAACTAGGGTTGTGGTCATGTGAGCAGAAAATCAGGGACAAATTAATAATTGACATGAGTGGGTAAATAGTTAGATTAGATGAGGAAGGTACTGAGAGAGAAAGGAGAATCAAAGAAGAATCTAAATTATCAGTCCCAAATGGTTGGAGGAATGATGGTGCATCAGTGGAAATCGGGACATTGAGGGGAGGGACAGATATGGAGAGAAGATAATGAGATGAGTGTTTTAGCTACTGAATGGATAGCACCCATTCAAAAGGTAACCAGGTTGAGATGTCCAGCAAGCAACTGATGTTTGTTAACTGAAGTTCAGGTGAAAAGCTATTGGGAATCATCCCCTTGAAACTAGTCATTTAACCTGTGGAAGCTGATGAAATTAACAGGGGAAAGAGAGAATAGAGGCAAAGATAAAAGTTTGAGGAATAACTTCCAAGAAGGCAGATAGAAGACAGTGGATCAGTGAAATGCACTGAGAAGCAGCAGTCAATGACGTATAAGTAAAGCCAAGACATCACCAAAACAAAGGGGAGAAGAAATGTGCAGACGACACAAGAGTGAGTGATGAGCATGGCAAATACTGCAGGGAGATTGAGAAGGCCTGAGAAAAAGCAATCAAATTTAGAAATTATGACACTGATCAACTTAAAAGGCAGAGACTTAATCTAGTAGTGGGGTCAGAAGCTCAATTACAAGGGGATTAAAAAAGTAAATTGGTAGTAAGAAAGCAGAAGCAGCAAATGCAGAATATTTTATATAGGTTTAGCAATGAAGAAGAGAAGGATGAGAGATAGAAGAAAATATTTTCATTTTTTCTGACTTTAATAGCATTTTATATTTTTCCAGTTACATGTAAAGACAGTTTTCAACATTCATCTTTGTAAGATTTTGACTTCCAATATTTTCTCACTCCCTCCCTTTCCCCCTCCCCAAGATGGGAAGCAATAAGATATAGACCATACATGTACAATCATAATAACACATTTCCGCATTGGGAAAGAATTAACACAAAAGGGGAAAACCATGAGAAAGAAAAAAAAAAGAGAAAATAGTATGTTTTGATCTGCATTCAGACTCCATATTTCTTTCTCTGGATGTGGACAAAATCTTTCATCATGAATGAGTCTTTTGGCATTGTCTTACATCTTTGTATTGCTGAGAAGAGCTAAATCTATCAAAGTTGATTATCACACAATGTTTCTGTTTCTGTGTACAATGTTCTCCTGGTTCTTCTCTTTTCATTCCACATCAGTTCCTATAAGTCTTCTCAGGTTTTTCTGGTATCTGTCTGCTCATCATTTCTTATGAACAATAGTATTCTACTATATTCGTATATCACAAGTTGTTCAGCCATTCCCCCACTGAGGGGCATACCCTCAATTTCCAATTCTTGGTCACCACAAAAAGAGGTGCTATAAATATTTTTATATTGCCCAAGGTAACACAGTTTGAAAGTGTTTTTGTATTTTTGTAAGTCTGGGTCCTTTTCATGTTTCATGATCTCTTTGGGGTATGGACTTAGAGGTATTGCTGGGTCAAAGGGTATGAAGAGTTTTATAGGTCTTTGAGCACAGTTCTGAATTGCTCTTCAGAATGGTTGGATCAGTTTAGAACTACACTAACAATGCATTAGTGTTTCGGTTTTCCCACATCTTCTCCGACATTTATCATTTTCCTGTTTTGTCATATTAACCAATCAGATAGGTATGAGGTTGCTTTAATTTGCATTTCTCTAATCTATAGTGATTTAGAGCATTTTTTCTCATGACTGTAGAGAGCTTTAATTTTTTTCCTCTGAAAATTGCCTGTTTATAACCTTTGACCATTTATCAATTGGGGAATGACTTGTATTCTTATAGATTTAACATAGTCCTCTACGTATTTTAGAAATGAGGCCTTTATCAGAAACACTGTTTTAAAAATTGTTTTCCAGTTTTCTATCTCTTTTTCTAATCTTGGTTACATTGGCTTTGTTTGTGCAAAATCCTGGAATCCCCACCCAAATCAAAAGCATATATTTTACATTTTGTAATGTTCTCTATTTTATGTTTGGTCATAAAGTCTTTCCTTCTTCATAGATCTGACAGGTAAAATATTCCTTGCTCTCCTAATTTGCTTATGGTATCACCTTTTATGTCTAAATCATGTACTCATTTTGACCTTATCTTGGTGTACAGTGTAAGATGTTGGTCTATGTGTATTTAAGATGTTAGTCTACTATGCATTTCTGCTGCACTATTTTCCAGTTTTCCTAGCAACTTTGGCCAAATAGTGAGTTTCTATGCCAGGAGCTAGAGTCTTGAGGGTTATCAAACAGAAAATTAATCTAGCCATTGACTAATGTGTCTTCTGTACCTAACCTATTCCACTGATCCACCATTGTATTTCTTAGCCAGTACCAAATAGTTTTGATGATTGCTGCTGTATGATGTAGTTTTAGATCTGGTCTATCTAGGCCGCTTTCCAAGAGGAGAGGAGAGGAGAGGAGAACATATAAATACTTTTAATTCTTCTTAGCAAGGGTGCCCAGATTTATTTTAAAATGGCAACACTTAACCAATCTTCCCTTCCCCATGTCTGCTTCATTTCCATTTGCACATTCTGAACAAGTGGCTCTAAATTTAGAGCTGGCATCAAATGATTTGAAGATTTCCTGGCAGAAAGTAATGAACTTAATAAACCTCCTGCCAAATTGTCGAAGATTTCCTGCTTGGTCCCTCCACTTGAGCTGCTCACAGGGATTCTTCCCTAGTCAATGACAGATACATCCTTGTTAAGAATAATGGATCTTGGGTCAGGTGGATGGACCTTTTTGAAATGAGCTTCTGATAAAATTAAATTTTAAGCTTAAGATACCCCTGAGGAGGGAGTTGACTATTACCACTAGTCAGAGTTGATTGTGAAAAGCTAATCTGACCATTGAGAGGTGTGGGCCCTCAAAAAATATGGCTATATTATCAAAGGAGGAGAATTCAAGGAATAACTCTATCTCAAATGGGCCAGTAAGGATTATTCTCTTCTCCTTCTCAGCCCATCCTGGACAGGTGCTTCCCATGGTTTATTGAGTGAGCTCTTCTTGGCCACTGGCTCCATGAGAGCTGATGGTTCATCCCAGGGCTTTTGATACCTGAACTTCCTGTTTTGCCTTTAAAGCCGACATGAAAGAAATATGCCACATGATCCATATTCTTCAGGGAAGGAATGATGATCACATGAAGCAGTGATTCATCTCAGGGGGAAATATCCTTCTCTATGAAGGAGGATTTGTCTTTGAACATGCAATTGCATTCAATCCATTCACTAAGCGCTGATTGAGTATGTACTCCCAAAAAAGCACCCATCTGGGCACTGATGATGCAAGGATGATGAAGACATTCTGTGTGGTGCAGAGAAAAGAACACTGGACTCAGGAAAAAGAGCAGATTCACATTCTGGCTCTCTTTCCTCCATCTAACCTTAGACAACCCATTTAGTCACTCAACAAGCATGCATTAAAGGCTACTACATGTGACACAATATAAAAGCACTGGAGACACAAAAAGTTTAAAAAATCCTCTGTCTTATGATAGCAGGAGAGAAAATATAAGTAAGTATGTGTGTACAAGGTGTATATGGTGTAAATGGCTTTGTTTGTATGGAGAAAGGATATTGTCAAAGTGGAAACAAAACAAGATCTGGCAATAGATCCGATGGGTAGGAAGGTGAGGGAGGAATCCAAGACAACACTGAGGCTGTGGACCTGGAAGTGTGGGAGAATAGCAGTGTCCTTGACATCAACAGGACTGTTGAGAAGAGGGGATCATTTGAGAGAAAAGATAATTGAGTTCACTTTTTGGACACTTTGAGTGTGAAATGCCTATGGAACATCAAGTTCAAAATGCCCAAAAGGAAATTGGTTGTACAAGGCTGGAGCTCAAGAGAGAGGCCACGGCTAGTCATACACAGTCTCCTGGGGACAATCCTGGTCTCAAGAATAGGCAAATTCTGTTATTCTGCACTTCTGCAGAAGTTGGAGTTTTTTCTTATTCCTGGAATCCCCAGGCAAAACATTTCTGCCTCTAAAAATCTTACCTCCAATTTGATAACAAACTAAGGGATTGCAGTTTCTTATAATCAGAAGGGAATATCAGAGGTATCTAATCCAATCTGGTCATAGATCCATTAGTTGAAGATCTCTCACAAAGGATAAAACCACCACCTCCAAAGATCATTGCCCTTTTGGGCAGCAATGTTTTTTGGGAAGGTTTTCCTTATGCCAAGTCTAAATCTGCCTCTTTTAAATTTCTACTCATTGCTCCTATATCTGCTCTCTGCAGTCAAACCAGATAAGTTCAATCCTTCTTCAACTGATCAGCCTATCAAATATAGGTAGATAGTTATCACTTCCCTCCTTGGTCTTCTTTTCTCTAGGCTAAACATCCTCAATTTCTTCAACTAGGCTTATCAACATTCTTGTTTCTGTCCCCTGGACAGCTTCCTGCTTAACCATATCCTTCTAGGAGTGTGACAGCCAGAATTCACCATGATTCTCTGGTAGTAACCTGCTCAGGGCAGAGGACTGTGAGAATGCTTCTTCCCTGTCTCTAGATACCACATCTCTCAAGTAGCCTAATATCTCACTAGGTTCCTGGCCTTCCAGGTCCCATCTGAGATTATCATCATCTATTATTAGATCTTTTCCAGAAAAATTTCTGTCTCATCATGTTTCCCCTCCCTTGGACTTCTGAATCTTACTGTAAGATTATAATTTTATCTCTATGTAATCTCAGCTAATGAACTGAAATTTCATGCCATCTTCTCCATGAAGTTTTCCTTAATCCTTCAGTCTGAAGCAATCTTTCTTTCCTTTAGGTATCAAGAGGATGGCTTCAGAGACTAGAGATGACTAGCTTCTCTGGCTCATGAATAATTATGTTGCAAGCACTGCCCCTGGGAAGTAAAACAAGAGGCTAGTGGCTTGACTTAAATAAGCAAGTAGCATTTATTAAAGAATTTCACAGTGATGGAGATGAGTATTGAAACTCAAAGGCTTCCAGTATGGCTCGAGTCCAAGGTGTATCTTCCTCATGTCTGTCTCCCAGGATTGTTGGGAGGATCAAATGTAAAGGGCCCAGTACAGTGCCTACTGAATAGTAGGTGCTTAATAAGCCTGTTTCCTGACTTCTTTATTTCTTCTTGTCTCAGAAGCTCCCACATCTATGGGACATCTGTGATGGGCAGCAGATGTGAGCTTTAGTGATGAACTATGTCTGCAGTGGTCTTTGGCAGCATTGAGACTGACCCTGTATTTTTATGTTGCATAGAGAATAAAAGTTGTATTTCTGTCATAGTTTATTAGCAACTCGAGACTTTGATTTGACCTTAAAGGTTTTGGAAGAATGCATTGTCTATGTCTAGATACACATGGATGACCATATGAGCAACATTTCTGAACCCTGATTGGTCTGTTTATTGGGTTACTTCAACGCCCTTGGAAGCTTTATACACAAGTGACTGTCATCTGGGTGGAGATGTCTACTGAACACTTTCCCAATTAAAAAAATGCATTTCCCATATCTGTTCACTTTAAAGTCAATGGGCAGTTGGAACCATGGGAAGTAGTAGCTATAATTTACTCATTGAATGAACTTGCAAGAAGCCTTCATTTTTGTAAAACAGCAGTAGAAGAGGTAGAGAACAAGTCCTCTTACAAAAGCTGCAGGTTCTGGGGAGATATGGAACTTCTAATAGACCAGCTAAGATGATACAAGTGGTTACAACAGATTTCCAAAGAAACTATGAACTCTTAGCATTCAATATGAAAGGTCACAATACACTCTACTCAATGCATATGTTACCTCTATTGAGAAAGGAAAGCTCATCACATAGGGGAGATACAGTGGAAGTTTTAATATACAATAAGTAATAAGTAGATACCATCCCAAAGAGATTATAAGAAGGCCAGTTCAATGCATGTAATAAATGTGTAATGAAGCTGCAGAAGCATATTGGGCTCACTCTTCCTTATGTTTTCTAATCATCCTTTCAGAGAAATTCTTCAGAGAAAAGCAAGCATTCCATAGTCAATTACCATTTCCTCAAATTAGACAATTCTCACATTGGCTGGGAGAGGAGAGGCACGTGGTCATCCATCCATCCCAGAGCTACATCAAAGCAAAACGGAGGCATGTGACTCCTGTTTTGTTTTCTGTTTGTCTGCCTGCCTAGTCCAATTATGAACGTTTTTTTTTTCAGTTATGAGCATTTTTGAAACAGAACTACATGTAGATCATCCCAAAGAATTTTGCATGCTAATGTTTTCCCTGGGGTTGTTCAGGCATGCCTTGTCTGCTCTTCTTAAAATAATAGCTTTCTTTCCTTGCAAATCTCAACTTTTTGGAAAGATCACAAGTAAAATGGATTTTCTGAAAATCAGATTGATTTCTCATGGCCTAAATATAGTTAACAATAATCAACAAAAAGAAAACTAGAAGGAAAGTGTAACAAACCTTGGATTTTACTGATACAGGGAACTCTTGGATGAAGCAATGGCATGCCTTTACCAGTGCAAAGCAACACCTTCTCTGAAGCTGAAAGTTGCTGGGGCTAAGAGATTAAGTGACTTGCTCAGAGTCATACAACCAGTAAGTTTAAGAGGGTGAACTGGAATCCAGTTCTTCAGGGATCTGCCTTCAGAACACTATCCACTTTGCCAATACAATTTGAATTTCTAGAAAATGCTATACCTACAGATAATCTCTCTCATAACTTTCCAGTCACAGAATGGAATATCTTCCCAAAATAATAGCCCCCACTCCAAGAGTAAATGGGGAAGTGGCAGGATGAGAAGAAGATTTCTAAGATAATATGGAACCTCAACCTCTCTATCAGGAAAAGAGCTGGCAGCCATTAGCCATCGCTTCTCTGCTACCATCAAAGGCAGGAGCCTTTGCTCACTGCCTCAAGAGACTGGCTTATATTTTCCATTTGAGACATGCAAATACTTACACTCTAATATGAAGGTGGAATAAAAGAATACTCCTAAGGCTACACAAATGATTGTGTACACATGTGTGTATATATGTATACGTATATTTGTATGGAAGGATATACAGCATTTGTACATGTGTGTATGTGTATACATACATATATATGGAACTGGCAAAGCCTGGCACTATAGAAAGCAATTGAACTCCTGCATTACTAATGGATATACAGCTCAGGTTTCTTGTCCATTCATTTATTCATTCAATTATCTATTATTCAGGTATTATTGAAACTTTTCTTTGTGTATTCAACCCACTCACCACATGTTTCCACTAATAGAGTCCAAATAGGCCTGCACACAACACAAATATTTCTGCAAATTCCCATGGGTAGAGGCAGTATGCCATAATGGCTAGAGAGAAGGTCCAGGGCTCAGGAAGACCTGAGTTCTAGTTCCGTCCCTGACTCATCCTGCATGGGTGACTTAGGCAAATTAGGGAAGCTCCCATATTCCCACTCAACTCTCTAAGGTTCTATTAACATTGGAGAAGAATTGCCAGTGCTACTGTGGTAAAGGCACATTCTTCAAGGGAGTTCCCAAATATGAAGCCATCCTAGTTCTGGATCCTCAAAGTGTTTCTCTTATGTTGATTTCAGTACTCCAGGAACCTGGGCCAGGTCTTTCTGCTCTCTAACACCCAGGCATCATCAATATAAAATTGAAGTAAGAGACTTGTGGAGTTCCCCAAAGGTATCTCTGGCCATATCAGGGAATCACATCTGCCCACAAAAAGTGGACTTCAAGGCAAATGTGAGACCCATTTACCAACGTTCCTTCATACCTTGTCTTGGGTCTCTATCTTGAGTTTTCCCTGAATGTTTCTGATCTCAGAGAGCTCCCATCAGATAACACATTGCCATCTATAAAATGCAAATAGTAAGAGCACCTACCTCAAAAGTTCAGTCTGAGGATCAAGTGAGATGTCACATGGAACATACTATGCAAGCCTTACATAATGTTGCTAGTTATTGTTGGTAGTGGTATCATTTTATTGAAATACCACAGTTATATCTTAAGCATACTGACATAAAAGTCAAGTTGCCTAATTAATCTGGGTCTAATTTCCATGCAAGAAAGAAGAGGTGACCATGAGCTGATAAAAGGGCAAGCTAATCCTCCTTGGAATCTTGAAGGGGAAGCTTAGATTATGCTAATATTCAATAAATAAGATTCATCCCCATGACCCCATGAATCATCATGAAAAAGCTGAATATGCTTGGTAAACTTGGCTTTACATTAAGAATCAATCCAGCAAACTCTGTAGAGGATCTGAGAAATATATGTAGGAGGATAAGACTGGATGAAGTGTGAAGGATGCATGCTTGGTACCATTGACTACTCATCTCCTTCTCTGTCTGTCTCCCTACTTCCCTGCCTTTTCGTTGCTGAAGCCAGTGTCTGCCGGTGGACAGAAGACTAGGATTTTCGAGGAGCTATCTGCCAGCAAGCACTGTCTCCAGCCTTCTTATACTGTCTTTTTCTCTGTCTCTCTTTGAGTCACTCTGTCTCTCTAAGCTCCCTGTCTATGGGACCCTGTCTCTGTCTCTTTATGTCTCATTCTGTCTGTATCTGTCTCTCTCTGTGTTTCTGTCTCATTCTGTCTATCTGTCTCTCTCTGTCCCTGCACCTTCCATTCCTCCTTTTCCTTCTCCCTTCTCTTTCTTCTCATAATTGAATTCCTCAAAATCTTCTTTCCTTCAAATCCCTTCCAGGCAAGTTCCTTAGCTGTAACTCCTCAGAGCTCTAACAGCTTTACTTTACCCTTGTTGTTCCCCTTTATTTTGCAATAACTCAAATTCACCCCCACAGAAACCTCCCAGCAGCAGCAGGAGGGTCTAGATGCTGAAGCAGAGGCTGTCACCTGCTCACAGTGGCAGCAAAATCCTCAGCACTGCTACTGCACAGGGAGTCAATGAGAGGCCCAGGCTACTGTGGGGAGAAGCCCAACCTCCCTCCTACTGTGCCTGACTGCTGATCTGGAGAGATCTCACAGGCAGGGACCATTTGCTTTTTCACTTCCAGACATCAAGAGGCTTTCAAGGAAGTCATCCTACAGAAAAGCATTCCTCACATTTCAGAGTTGTACATGAAGGATGAGGGATTATGTCAGTAAAATGCCTGATCTCCTCAAAGCTTCCCTCCTTCCTGACAGCTTTTTAGTTCTTCTGACACATGGCAGAGTAGACTGTATCCAAACACAGGCCTGTGTGCAAGGGGAAGTTTTAGGATTCTCTGGCATTAAGCAAAATGCAAGTCTCAAAGGAGAAACCCTTGATCTATGATACTTCCCCCTCCCCAGACTCCCTGCCCTTTCAACCATTTCTGAAAAGTGCAAATTCTACATTATTTTAGACTGCCATTGAACCCTGGATAATCAGGGTTTAAAGAGATGTTAGGACACAAAACACAAGGTCAAAGCTTGAAGGGAGCTCAGAACACAGAAGCACTCAAAGAGACCTGAGAACCAAGAGCAGGAAGTACTTAAAGCAGAGAGTGATGGGACCTGAAATATGAAAGGTAGGAAAGTCCCAAGGATAAAGTTCATTACCACTGAGAGGATCTGAGATCAGAGAATGCCAGAGCTGAAATGAACCTTAGAACAGAGAATGTTAGATTGCAAAGGAATCTGAGAACCAAGGATGCTAGAACAGAGAATGTCCAAAATAAGAAGAGACTGTTGGAATTGAGAGGAGCTTATATCAGAGAATCTGAGAACCAAGAAGGAACTACAGAATAGAAAATGGTAGAATACAGAATGTTAAAGAAAAGCGGTGCCTTAAAGTAGAGAATACTAGAATTGGGGAGAGCTTAAAGGAGAGAATGCCAGAGCTGAAAGAACCGTTATAATAGAGACTTTGAGAACTGAGAAGACCTTACGATCACGTAGGCCAGGTCTTTGATCTTACAAATAAAGTCCAGAGAAACTAGATGACCACTCTGAACAAATTTTGCTTCTGGGATAATTCCATGAGCATTAAAAACTATTACAGGGGTGCAAAATCCTTCAATTAATGCTAATAAATAATGAATTGTTAGCCCCTTTAGAAGGCAACCAATCTTTTCTCCAGGGGAACAGGAAATCCTGGAAAGAAAGATATCTCTCCCTGTGGAGGGGAGAAACCAGAACTTCACTTTTCTGACATTATTGTAGAACGACAGGAAGTCATTTTAATTCCTTCTTTGAAGAGTAAGGATACATCAAAGAGCTGTTTTGAGGCTCAAAAAATGAAAGTACTCAGGAAACCTTGAAGGGAAGATTGCCAAAATGCTAGCCATCATCAGAGAGGGGATTTATTTAGGGAAGGGTACTTGTCTTCTTGGCCATTGTCCCAGGTCATGACTCAGGTTCCAGTCCTGCACTGATAATGATGGGGTGACCCAGGGCAGGTGCCAGTTTTGGTGACCTTCCAGAAAGAAACCATCATGTATGTACAGGGGTTGGTATTGACATATATGATTCACATTTCATCAGTCCAAAGTTAATTCAATAGATTGACATATGGCTAATCCCGCAGATTATGGGAAATGCCAGTTTATTGTGGAAGAAAAACTGGTACCTTGTGTGGTAGGCTTTAGATCTGTCAGAGATTACATGGATGCCATAGATAGGGATAAAGGTAGACCCAGAGATACATAGTTAAAGAGACACATTCACAAATCTCTCTCTCTATATGTATGTATGTATGCATATACATATATACATATACCTATACCTATATTTGCATATACACACATGTATGCAGCTAGTTGGCCAGTGAATAAAAGCATTGGACTTGGAGAGAGGAAGACCTGAGTTCAAATCCTGCTTCTGACATATACTAGCTGTGGGACTGTGGGTAAGTCACTGAACCTCTCAGTCTCAGCTTCCTCACTTGTAAAATGAGGATAGTAACAGCATTTATTTCTCAGGGTTGTTGTGGGGACCAAACAAGAAAATACTCATAAATCACCTTGCAAACTTTGAAGCACTATATAAATGCTGGCTACAGATAGATGATAGATAGATAGATAAATAGATCGATAAAAATATATTTACAAGCATTGCTTCTGGAAGAGAAATTCAGAATGTAGAGTTATCCCTGGTTAATTAAAACATTTCCTCTTCATTTCCTAATGCACAGACCCAAAGACAAATTCCCCAGTCCAGATGAAGCAAGGGTTCAGAGTTTGGCAACAGTCTCTGATACATGAAAAAAAGCACAGTCACTTAGCTTCTGGTGGAGACTGTAGAAATACTTTCCTAAAATAATTCAGTCCCCTTTCCATCACATCATTTAAGGATTCTTTTTTTTATTGTTTATTTGATTTACTGGAAGACTATATTTTATTTTATTTTTATTAAATTATTTTATTTGTTTTCAGTGTCCAGGCAATCACTTCCATATATCTGAGATATTTTTCCCCTTCCTCCCCCTTGGTCCCCTCTCCCTCCCCACTCCCTCCCTGAGATGACGTACAATCTTATATAGGTTCTACACATACTTTCCTATTAAATACATGTTGCATATAAGAATTAAAATGAATTGGAGAAAGCGTATAATAAAACAAAACATGATACAAAAGGAAATGGTCCGTTTCTATCTGTGATCCAATTGCATAGTTCTTTCTCTGGATGTGGAAGGCGATTTGCCTCAAGAGTCCATTGGAAATTTTTTAAGGCCATACATTTCAATGAAGTACTAAGTCTACCAGAAAAATTCCACACACACACTATGGTTGTTGCTGTGTATAAAGTTCTCCTGGTTCTCCTCCTTTCACTCAGTATCAGTTCATATAAGTCTTCCCAAGCTTCTCGAAAGTCTTCCTATTCATCGTTTCTCATAGCACAATACTATTCCATTACATTCATGTACCACAATTTATTCATTCTTCAATTGATGGGCATCCCCTTGATTTCCAATTTTTGGTCACCACAAAGAGAGCTGCTACAAATATTTTTATACCTGTGGGACCCTTTCCTATTTTAATGATCTCTTTGGGATATTGCTGGTCAAAAAGCATGTACATTTTTGTTGCCCTTTGAGTATAGTTCCAAATTGCTCTCCAGAATGGTTGGATCAGCTCACAGCTCCAACAAAAATGAATTAGTGTTCCAACTCTCCCACATCTTCTCCAATATTTTTCATCTTCCTGTTTTGTCATGATAGCCAATCTGATAGGTGTGATGTGGTACCTCAGAGTTATTTTGATTTACACCTCTCTAATCAATAGTGATTTAGAGCATTTTTTCTCATGACTATGGAGAGCTTTAATTTCATCCTCTGAAAACTCTCTGTTCATATCCTCTGACCATTTATCAATTGGGGAATGACTTGTATTTTTGTACATTTGACTCAGTTCTCTGCATATTTTAGAAATGAGGCTTTTATCCCAGACACGAGTTGTAAAAATTCTTTCCCAGTTTTCTGCTTCCCTTTTAATCTTGGTTGCATTGAATTTGTTTGTGCAAAACCTTTTCAATACTATGTAATCAAAATTATCTATTTTGCACTTCATAATGTTCTCTATCTCTTGTTTGATCATAAATTTCTCCATTCTCCATTAATCTGACAAATATGCTATTCTTTGCTTCCCTGATTTGTTTATAGTATCAACCTTTATACCTAGATCATGTATCCATTTGGACTTTATTCTTGTGTACGGTGTCAGGCTTTGATCTATACCCAGTGTCTGCCACACTGTTACCCAGTTTTCCCAGCAATTTTTGTCAAACAGTGAGTTTTTATCCCAGAAGCTGGGATCTTTGAGTTTATCAAACAGTAGATTGCTATATTCATTGACTACTGTGTCTTGAGTACCTAACATATTTCACTGTTCTACTCCTCTTTTTCTTAGCTAGTACTAAGTGGTTTTAATGATTGCTGCTTTATAATACAATTTGAGATCTAGAAGGTTTAGGTCACCTTCCCTAAGGATTCTCTTTTCCACCTGATCAAATTGGACTCAAGAGATGCTTCCCCTAACAGAAATAATCAAAGACTGTCTCTTCTCTCACTTTGAACATTACCCTAGACACTTCAAGGAGAGATTCTTTCTGGGGTGGTTAAAATTTTCCCATTAGAAAATGGTCAAGCTTTTGATAAGAATTATCCAAAAAGAATATGGTACAAACAATTGTTTCAGAATTGATCAAGATAGATTGATAAGGTTTCTCGTTCAAAAGAAACTGAGGTTTTCCAGATAAGGTATTAACATAATAGGGTAGTTATAGGTATAAGGGTAGCTAGGTGGTACAGTAGATAGAGCCCTGAGCCTGGAGTCAGGAAGACTCATCTTTCTGAGTTCAAATCTAGCCTCAGATATTTCCTAGATGTGCGATTCTAGACAAGTCACTTAACGCTATTTTCTTCAGTCTCCTCATCTATAGAATGAGTTGGAGAAAGAAATAGCAAACCACCCCAGGATCTTTGCCAAGAAAATCCCAAATAAGGTTACTACAAATCAGATAAGATTGAAAAATGACTAACAACATTATCCTGATATTATTTTATAATATGAAGTCTAAAAAGACAATGAATATTGGGAGCCTAATATATTTTCTTGCTGTCCATGGTGCCATGTGGCTCGGCATGTGTTTGGCTGATCATTTGACTGATCATTAATTGCCAAGGTTTGACCAGGTCTAGGAGGCTATGGATGATCCAGTAATTATATTATCTTTCTTTCCTTTGTATACAAAGTCTTTTAAATTATTTAAAATAATTAATTTAATTAATTAATTTAATAATAATTTTAAATTATTTAAATTATTAAATTACCAGTAGGTAACTGGGGTCTGCGAGCACCCTGATGCATTTGAGGATGCCAGAGCCTGAGCTACAAGTATGGCTCCTTACACTGTGTGTGTTTATGATAGTGTATGTATACATTTGTATACCTCATTAGAGAAGGCCAGGACCTAGTAACATGAAAATTTTCCATACAATCTTGGTAGTAGTGGGTCTTTGTGCTTATACATCCATTTTTTCTTGCTTGGTCCTCTTTAAAACCATCATATGTATTCAGAAAATAACCAAGTGGGATTAAGTATAGATTTTGTGGCTATAGAGCAGAGGAAAATGATCAGCCTAGAGCTCATGACCTCAGTCTCATTAGCATCATCTGCTAGTCAACTGAGCTACTCAGCCATGGACCTGGTGACTGAGATTCCCTTGCCTTATGCAGCAATGTGATGTTCATTGGAAATGTGGAAGGAGATGCAGGCAAGGCAGCCATACCAACTTCTGTCCTGTAAAAATGGTTCTTTTTACCAGTCCGTAAACTGAGTATAAGTAGACTTTTCAAGTGTGGCAGGAGATAGATGGCTCTGGACATCCTTTCTAAATCTTTGTGATGGCAAGCAAAGTAGGATCTTTTGCTGTTTTTATTTATACAAAGAAGTATAATGCCTCTGAATAATATGATTAAGGAGGATCTTTCCACCCATTGTTGGACCTGGGAAGATTTGTAAGAAAGTCCAAACTTTTAGTTAATGAGGCATTGGCCCTCTGGTTCTATAAAGTGTATAAAGACTCTGAGGTGGGCTTTTATTTGGGGGCTTAGTTCTTGGAAGAAGGTTTGTGTGCCAGCTGAGAGACTCTGGGAAGCTACCAAGCAGCTCTCTGGCTTTGAAAATCCAGATGTCAATGCTTCCCTTTCTATGGTAACTATGGTGAGACAGTTGGACCTGTCTGTTGATTTGTGATTTTGTATTGATTATGGTCAAAGGAAACCATGTCTGTTGATCTTTGATTTCTCTGTATTCTCTCAGAAGTACAGTGTGCTGACTCCCTGAACTAGGTGAATGATATATGTGCTTGATTAAAATGGTTGTTAACCCCTCAAAAGTTGCCTTTCCTTTTAGAGAAGTAGATCAAAGAACCTGTGATAGCAGGCCCCACTGTGTATGTTGGGGCACTTACTGATATACCCTTAAAGACTATAATTTTGTGATTTATCCCTCTTCACCTCAGTTCTTGCAGAGCAGAAAGAGGGAAGAAGGGACAACAACTTCTAAAAGTGAAATTAGAAAGATGGAAGAAGTAGCTATCCTTCCAGTCCCTCTTTCATGTCTGGATTCCCTGGAGCCTACTGGGCTACCCAGAGAGAATCATTCCATCACTTCCAGAGCTATCCTATTGCCTGCATGGTAACTAGGAGTTTCCTATGTAGGTGCACTTTAATTGAATGTTGTAGGGTAGCCCCAAAGGTGTTGCCAAGGTCAGTTAGCTTGGAAAGAACTAAGAAGCCTGGGGAATCTATGGCAGAATGATCAATTCAGGTTCAGAGTGACCTTGTCCCCTTTGATGTGACCAAACATGGCAAAAATGGGAATGAGCCAATGGCAAAAATGGGAGTCAGCAAGGAAATCTCATCTCAGGATCTTACCAGACATATGATGCTAGGCAAGTCACTTAACCTGTTGCAGTCTCAGTTTCCTCTTCTCTAAAATGCTGATAAAAATTGACACTCATATGCTAGGGTTGCTGTGATTATAAAAAATAGGCAACACATTAAAAACTATTTGAAAACATTAAAGTGCTATACAAATGCAAGTTGTATTATTAAGTACACAAAGCTGGAGGCAGCACACAATCTCTCATTCCATTTCAATCCATGCTTTACAAATGTATATAAAGCCCTCTCCCAATGTCAGTCAAATCTGCAGGAATGACTTACCTGTCTAATGGCCACATTTTCAGGAATTTCCTCTATATTCATACAACAGAAACCCAGGAAAGCCCCCAAAGGGTTTTCAAGCAACCTCAAGTCCACAAACTAAAGCTCATGATTTTTTTCATCAGAGAGCTCCCTAGACTTCACTTAGAGCCTATTTACACTTAGTCTAGACACAATTCTAATAAGTAGGTTATCTGCTTTTACAGTTCATAGGAGATTAGCAACAGCTGCATCAGAAAAAAATTAATTAGTGAAGCAGGAAGAGCCTACTCTACTCAGCAGACCTTAAAAGCAGTGATTTCACCCTCTGGCACTCTTTCTCTTTTGAAATATGTGATGTAGAACACTTTTTGTGACTTTCAACAGGAGCAGACTAAGGGGAATCCCCACCCTTAGGCCAGGTTCAAATACATGTGGTGTGCAAGTGAACTCAAGTGGGAATTTCAAAGCCTTAGCTACAATCTTGACTTTTTTTGGTATAGGCATAGGAGGTTTAATAGCAATCCTGTGGTGGATATTTCCATCCTTGTAGGCATGCTTATGAGTTTGAGAGGGTGAGAGCTGCTGAGTCCTTCCAATAGTGAAAATACAGAGGCAGATATAGAAAGATAAATAGAGATATCAAAAATACAGATATAGAGGCAGATATAGAAAGATAGATAGAGATATCAATAAATATTGATAAATATATTTGTAGCTAGATATTAGCATTGATATATTCTATAGGGGCATGAATTTTTAAAGACATACACCTATCTACAAATAGATACCTACAGAAAGATTTATTTCTGTCCTTCATTCTCAAAGAGGACAAAAATGAAATCCTTAGATTGGGGTCAAGGTGTAGATTGTCTAACTGTGGTTGATCAGACCAATTTGACCTCTGAGGGTTCGAACACAAGTCAAACACAAATAGTCAAAATGACCATACGAACAAAGAAATAGATACAGAGATCTCTAGAAAGATATATTCAGATAGATAATTATAGATAGATGATAGATATTAATATAGATATCAATAGAGGTGTAGATATCTATAGAGACATAGCTATGCATGGACACCTACAGAAGGAGAGATATAAATAGGTATCCATAAGGAAATACATATGATAGCTATCTACAGAGAGATAGATAAATATAAAAAGATATCTACAGAGATATACATTTGGATATAGAGAAATATAGGGAAATAGATACAAATATAGATAAAGCTATCTATAGGTAGATACCTATGGGCAGATACAGAGATCTATAAAGACATCTTCAGAAAGGTAGATGTCTATAGAAAGATATCAGTAGAACCTACCAGAAACCACATGATTATATCCATAGATGCAGAAAAAGCTTTTGACAAAATACAACAGCCATTCCTATTGAAAACAGGGGACAGTATAGGAATAAATGGAACTTTCCATAAAATAATAAGCAATATTTACCTAATACTTTCAGCAAGAATTATATGCAGTGGGGATAAGCTAGATGCATTTCCAATAAGATCAGGGGTGAAACAAGGATGTGCATTATCTATTATTCAATATTGTACTAGAAATGTTAGGTGCAGCAATGAGAGAAGATAAAAAAATTGAAGGAACTAGAATAGGCAGAGAAGAAGCTACATTATCACTCTTTTCAGATGATATGATGATATACTTAGAGAATCTCAGAGATTCAATTTAAAAACTAGTTAACAAAAAACAACTTTGGCCAAGTTGCAGATTACAAAATAAACCCACATATGTCTTCTGCATTTCTATATATTACTAACAAAGCCCAACATCAAGAGATAGAAAGAGAAATCCCATTTAAAGCTAGGGTAGACGCTAAAATATTTGGGAATCTATCTGCCAAAACAAGCCCCAGGGACTATATGAACATGATTACAAAACACTTTTCACATAAATAAAGTCAGATTTTAAGTAAAGTGGAAAAATATCAGTTGTCATGGGTAGGCCAAGTCAATATAATGAAAATGATAATTCAACCTAAATTAATTTACATATTTAGTGCCATACCAGTCAAACTATCAGATAATTATTTTCTAGAGCTAGGAAAAATAGTATCAAAATTCATGAGGAAGAAAAAGTTCCAGGATATCAAGGGAACTAATGAAAAGCAATGCTAGGGAAGGTGGCCTAGGTCCACTAGATCTCAAATTGTATTATAAAGCAGCAATTATCAAAACCACTTGGTACTGGCTAAGGAACAGAAGGGTAGGGAAGTGGAATATGCTAAGTACTCAAGACACAGTGGTCAATGAATCTAGCAATCTACTGTTTGATAAACCCAAGGATCCCAGCTTCTGGGATAAGAACTTACTGTTTGACAAAAATTACTTGGAAAACTGGATAACAGCGTGGTGGAAACTAGGCATAGACCAATGCCTGACACCATACACAAGAATGAAGTCCAAATGAGTACATGATCTAGGTATAAAGATTGATACTATAAACAAATTAGTGGAACAAGGAATAGTGTATTTATTCGATTTATGCAGAAGGGAAGAATTTTTGACTAAACAAGAGATAGAAAGCATTATGAAGGCTTTGATTGATAGTTTTGATTATATTAAACTGAAAAGTTTTTGCACAACCAAACCCAATGCAACCAGGATTAGGAGGGAAGCAGAAAACTGGGAAAGAGTTTTTGCAACTAGTGTCTGTGATAAAAGCCTCAATTCTAATATATATAGAAAACTGAGTCAAATGTACAATATTACAAGTCATTCCCCAATTGATAAATGGTCAAAAGACATGAACAGGCATTTTTCAGAGGAAGAAATTAAAGCTCTCTATAGTCATGAGAAAAAAATGTTCTAAATCACTATTGATTAGAGAGGTGTAAATCAAAACATCTCTGAGGTAGTACCACATCACACCTATCAGATTGGCTAACATGACAAAAGAGGAAGATGAAAAATGTTGGAGATGTGGGAGAGTTGGAACACTAATTCATTGTTGGTAGAACTGTAAGCTGATCCAACCATTCTGGAGAGCAAATTGGAACTATGGCCAAAGGGCTACAAAAATGTGCATGCCCTTTGACCAGCAATATCCCAAAGAGATCATAAAAATGTGAAAGGGTCCCACAGGTACAAAAATATTTGTAACAGTACTCTTTGTGGTGACCAAAAACTGGAAATCAAGGGGATGCCCATCAATTGGGGAATGGCTGAATAAATTGTGGTATATGAATTCAATAGAATGCTATTATATTGTAAGAAATGATGAACAGGAAGACTTCAGAGAGCCCTGGAAAGACTTATATGAACTGATGCTGAGTGAAAGGAGCAGAACCAGGAGAATTTTATGCACAGCAACAACCACAGTGTGTGTATATTTTTTTTCTGGTAGGCTTAGAACTGCATTGCAATGCAAGGACTTAAAAAATTTCCAGTGATCTCTTAAGGGAAAATGTCTTCCACATTCAGAGAGAGAACTATAGAATTCGATCACAAAATGTAGCAGATCATTTTTTTTGTATTATGTTTTGTTTTATTTTATGATTTCTTCCATTAATTTTAATTCTTCTATGCAATATGAGTCTGGTGAAAATTTATTTAGTAGGAAGGTATGTGTAGAACCCATATAAAATTTTATGCCATCTTGGGGAGGGAGCAAGGAAGGAGGGAAGAAGAAGGGAGAGGGAGGGAAAAAAATCTTAAGCTATATGGTAGTGATTGTGGAACACTGAAAATAAATAAAGTAAAAAAGATGGGAAAAGATATCAGTAGAGATGAATAGATATCAATATAGATTACAGATAAATGTTAAATAAGTAGATCTATTGATAATTACATTCATAGACAGATATTAATAAATAGCAGGCTATAGATATATAGCTATTAAGACAGAAAGAAATCTATAGAGA
>CM053770.1:294701475-294717136 GCA_028658325.1 Potorous gilbertii | reverse complement strand
TTGCTTGATTATTTACATTTTTTGTTTTCTTTATTTCTATTTGTAATCCCAACTTTCTATTAAGCTCCATTTCTGTCCATCTAGCATCTATAGAAGTTCTCTATTTCAATAAAGATACATTCCCACCTACTCCCCACCAACACCCCTAATTATATTCAGTTTGGCTGGGTAACTTATTCTTGATTGTAAGCCTATATCTTTTCCATTTGGCAATCTATTTTAAGCTTTTGGATCCTTTATTGTCACAGATGCTAAATCTTGTGGGATTCTGACTGTATTTCCACAGTATTTTAGTTCTTTTTTGCTGAATGCTTGCAGTATTTTTTTTAACCTTTTTTTATCTTTGACCTGAACACTCTGCATTTCAGCTACAATGTTTGAAGAGGTTTTCATATTGATGTTTCTTTTAAGTGACTGGTGGATTTTTTTTTTAATTTTGTGTTTGCTTTCTGGTTCTAAGAGATCTGAACAGTTTTCTTTCAGGATTTTTTGAAATGTTATATATTCACATGTTATTCAGGTAGTCTAGGGATTCTTAAACTATCCTTAATATGCTTTCCAGGTCTGTTGTTTCTAACATATGATACCTAACATTTTCTTGCTCTTTTCCTTTTTTGTGTATTTATTTTAATATTTCTCATTATCTCAAGGAATCATTAAGTTCAGTTTGGATCATCCTCATTTTCAAGGAGTTTGTATTTTCCTCATATCCTGTACTTTCTGTGCCAAAATGCTAATTCTCTTTCCAATTCTTTTTTTTCCCATTACTTTAATTTATTTTTCAATTATTTCTTCCATTGCTCTAATTGCCTTTGAAATATTATTTTAAACTATATTTTTAACTCTTGCATCATTTCTTCTTGGGATTCCTGTTAGCCTTATAACCAAACTTTGTTTTCTTTGAGGCTTTGCTTGTAGCTATTTTAGCGTCATTTGCCTCTTCTGGTTTGTCCTGGGCATCCCTGGTCTCACAATAGGGTTTTCTTTATTAATTTTGGTTGTTATTCAGTCATTCTTTCTGTGATCTGCTCTGCATTAACCAATATTGCTGACTTAACTGAAAATCTCTTCAGATTGGTCTGTGATCCTGGTCCCTCTGGAAGACACCTTGAGCTGATTTCCTGAATTGAGATGGTACTGAGTTCAACATCTGCTCTGGGAAGCCTCCCAATCAAACCCCTAGGCCCTGAATCTTTACTGAGTCTGTGGGACAGGGGCCCAATCCATGATCAGCCCTGGTTGTCACCAGATAGTACTGTGGCTCAGAGTATTGGAAAATATGTCTATGATTCAAGCCCAGGCCTTTGAAACAGATTTGGTACTGGTCACTTAGCTACAGGTGAAATCTATGATCTTGGCCTGGAAAGATGATGTGCTCTGCTTTAACCTTCAATTTCCTCTCATTGCTCCAGTGTCCTTATAATTGTTTTTGTAGATGGGGAATAGGGTTGGGACTAGGGTGAGACTGGATTGTTTAATGGTATTTCTTCAGCTTGGTTGATTTCCTGCTCATATCTAAATTTGAAACTCCTTCTGTTGTACATACTTGTTCAGTCATTTCAGTCTTGACTCTTTGTGACCTCATTTGAGGTTTTCTTGACAAAGATATTAGAGGGTTTTCCATCTTCTTTTCTAGTTCATTTTATAGATCAGGAAATTGAGGAAAATAGAGTTAAGCAACTTTCCCAGGGCCATATAGCTAGTAACTATCTGAGGCCGGATTTGAAATCAGGTCATCCTGGTTCCAGGCCTGTCTCTCTGTCCACTAAACCACCTAACTGCCCAGGAGGGCTTATCAAGGAACTTATCAAGGAAATGCTGGAGATAAACATGTCTAACCTAATGTTTTTCTTCATAAAAAAAGGCTCTTCGTGATTCGTTCTGAACAAAGTTTTGAGCAATTTTTCTGAATACAATTTCCAATTGACAGACCATCTGCTCTCTCTTCTGATCACCCTTGTGACCAAGCCCTTAACATTATGTTTGGGCCTGAAAAAATGGCTCTTGCCTGACATTCCTCACCGACTTTGCAGCTCTGTAAAATTGAGGTCTTTCCTTCTAGAGGAAAGGTTGAATTCTGAATGTTTGCTTTAGAATTTTGAACAAGCTGTGCTGAATCAGCTGAGTCTGCTCTGTGTCTCAGATCCCAGGAACCTTATAGTAAGGACACAAGCAGCTTCCTTCTATCATAAATAAATGAATTAAAAATAATTTCTTCAGCACCAACTATATGTCAGGTGCTATGCAAAAGCATGCAGAAGAAAGGATGCTTCTCTGAATATCACCAATAGCTTGCAAGTAACAATGCCAGGCCAGAGAATCATTTCCATCTTTAAAGGTGTCATAAACAAGAAGAGCAGGAGGTGGATTTTTAAAAGGTTTCTAGTAGCAAGCAGAGCTCATCAGTTAATTTAAAATCACTAGAGTATGTTTACAAGTTTGGAACCTGCTAGTAAAACACTAGAGGATAAACTTATTTTATAGTGTTTCCTCCCTCCAGAAAATTTTGTTAAAAGGCTGCCTAAATAAATGATTTACAAGAGTAGTAAAACATTAAGGGAAATGCTCAGATGGAAATTCAGAGCAACAAAAATCCAGTAATTAATAGCTGGAAGCAAATATACATAGTTTATAGTCTTTTTAAAATTCAGTTAGGGTGTGTCAGGCTTCCTTTTATCTATAAAGTCTAGCAGCCATTGTTCTCTTCCCCTTTGGTGACTGATAATTGTCTCAAGAAATTTCGAAAGAGAAGAATCATCAGTGAGAGATGATAGCTCTGTGAAAGTAGGGAATGTTTCATTCTTTGTTTTTGTATCCAGAACACCTGTCATAGTATCTAGCACATAATAGAGGTTTAACAAATACTTACTGATTGCACATATTAGCCAAAATTAATATGGCATATAGGTAAGTCTGACTCACTTTATATAATAACAAGTTTACCCCAAAAAAATTCTGTTCAAACTGTTCCTGACTTTTCATCACAATACTGCAAAAGATCCTTGTCATCAGAGTCACAGGTGCTGCATCTGGATTCTGACTGTGCAACCCACTAACTCTGTGACTTTAGGCTGCAGCATTGTAACTTCTAGATGAAAGAAACAGAGGCCACAATACACAAAGCTTCAAGTTTTAGGTGCAAGAACTGTTGGACAGAGCCCCCTGTGCCCCAGAAGCAGAGATCTACTTTAAAAACCAGGAAAAGGGTGATTATCATGAATAAGAAGCAAACCAGAAAAGAAAAGACCACAGAATCTTTCTATGGGGACAAAGACCAAAACACGAATACCAAAGAGGTCAGCATTGAGACTATACTCCCATCTGAAACTTCAGAAGGGAATATGAACTGGTCTCAAGCCCAAAGAGCATTCTTGGAAGAGATCAAGAAGGATTTTAAAAGTCAAATTAGAGAAATAGAAGAAAAACTGACAAGTGATTTTAAAAATATGAAAAAAAATTCACTAAACAGATCATTGCCTTCACTTTGGAGTTTTATTCTGGAGGAATCCCCAAAGTAATTCAATAAGCATTTATTAAAAACCTATTGAATGTGCCTGGCACTGTTCTAGGGGCTATGGATACACTACAACAGCAAAACAGTCCCTGCCCTCAGGGACCCTATACTCTAAGTGAAGGAGAAAGTATGCATGTATGTAGGTATATATCAGACACATATAAAACTTATATAAGATATCCCTGAGGGGAAGCCTGTGATGCTTGAGCTGATTCTTGAAGACAACAGAATTCCAAGAGGCAAAAGTGAGAAGGTACTTATGGATATAAAATTCTTGTCTAGATTTCCCCAATTGTGAAGGACAAATGCTCTAAGTTCTACACAGTCACCTAGTGTACTAGACACACTTTGGGTAGGAGAAAGCCTTTATTCCATCCTGTTGAGGACATGAACTGTTTTGCTTATAAGAATGTATCCCCAATACCCAGGTACATAGTAGATAATTTATAATTCCTTATTGATTGGCTGATACAATACTATATTAATCTAAGGGATCATGAGAATGATTATATGAGTTATTGATAATGAATTGAGAAAGAAAGACAGAGAGAGTGGAAAAAGTAAATAAAGAGAAAGTGGAGGAGAGAGGAAGGAAGGGATTGGGGAAAGACAAAAACAGAGAGGCAGATACAGAGATTGTATGGAAATGATGGGGAGAGAGGGAAAGAGAGAAGCAGAAAAAGAGAGGGAAGAGGGAGAAAGGAAGGAAAGAGTGGAGAGAAATAGAGAAATATATATATAGAGAGAGATATGGAGAGAGGGAAAGGGAATGAGAGAAGAGAGAGATAAAGAGATAGAAAGAGGAAGGGAGGGAAAGAAGAGAAAAGGAAAGGAGGGAGAGGAGAGGAGAGACAGACACAGAGAATACCAAGATCAGTGATTTGGGGGAACTCTTACAAGAGGAAAATTTCTTTACAGATGCAGGTCAGCCTTTGCTTTGTGTTTTATAATCTTAGAGAGTTTCCTGGCTTGGTGACTTAACCAGAGTCACACAGTCACTATTGTTAGACATAAGATTTGAACTCAGGTCTTCCTGACTTGGAGGCCAGCTCTCTATGCCCTAGAGCACACTTCCATATCTATGGCTAGATTTTCATCTACATCTATAAGTGTGCACAACTCATAAGCATGGAGATGTTAATGCTATGGTAGGTAGGAAAACTGTTCAGTATCAGGAGATCTAAGCAATTTCTTCTCTTTCCAAAACTCAATTTTCTCATCTGTAAAATCAAGTCAATAATATCTTCATTGTTAACCTCACAAGGTCCCTGAAATTAGCCCATTAAATGAAATCATATCTAGTGTATTGTAAGCCTTAAAACATTGCTACCAGTGCCAGCTGGGTTGAGGTCCACATTTCCTGTAGCATTGATATCCTCAGATTTGGCACAATATCAATGTTGAATAAAATTTATAAAGTCCAGAAGCCTAGTTGGGGAGGGGGTGGGGGGAAGAGGAATGAGGAGGATTACAACTGAACAAGATCTAACATCTAGTGCTCAAACCTTCCTTTGAAGCTGGGGAGGGCAGCCTGCCTTCTAGCCTTCACTAAGCAATGAGACTGAGATGGAAAGTCAGGTCCTAGGAAGATCCCACTAACTCCAACAAACTGAGAGTCATCACAAAAGAATGCTGCTGCCTCTATTTGAAAGACAAGTCAAGCCAAGCTGAAAGGAGCAGCTCCTTTGATCCCTCTTTAGGGTCCTATTGAGTTCTTGCTCCTCCATGAGTCTTCCCTGGACTTCCTTCCACAATTGTACTTTCCTGGCTCTGAGGGAGCTTGTGTGAGATGAATGAAATTATGGGAATTGTAGAGCTAGAAGGAAAGGACTTTAGAGATGATTCAAACCAATGACATCAAATGGTAGAGGAGAAAGCTAAGTGCATTTCATAGAAGTGATGCCACTTTCCTAAAGCAGCATAACTAGTTGGTGGTCCAACTATAATTTGAACCCAAGCATTAAAATTCCAGGTTCATTCAACATTTGAGCTTTTGATCTAAAAAGGCATTAGAAGCCATTATCAAGCCACAGAATCATTTAAGTTGAAAGTGACTTGCTTTTTATTCCCCACTTGAGAGAATTTTTTCCCCAAATACATGTAAAGATAGCTTTAAATATTCACTTTCATAAGATTTTGAGTTCCAAATATTTTTCTACCTCATTACCTCTCTCCCTTCCTCCCCAAGACTGAAAGTGACTTTAAACACCCTAATTTACAGATGAGCAAACTGAGGGCAAAAGAGAAAAGTCATGGAGGCTATAAGTTGGAACTGTGGGATATGAACAGTAACCTGATTATAAATTTAGAGATAGAAGTCATAAATTCAAAATCTTTCATTTTACAAGTAAATAAACTGAGGCACATGAAATGACTTCCCCAGAGTCATACAACTAGTATGTGTCCAAGGTGGTATCTGAAACTAAGTCTTTCTGACCCTGTGTCTGGTGTCCTATCCACTATCCCATGCTGTCTCAGGCTCTGCTGAGTCACTCCATTGTATTTTTCATTCTGTCACCTGCCTCATATTACCCCATCATATTAAAGATGAAGAAACTGTGGCCCAGAAAGCTAATCTCTCCATCTTTGTGATATAAAATTTAGAATAGAAGCCCAGAAGAATTAACAATGTAAGAGAAAACAGCTGGTGATGAGAAAAAATGAGAGGGGACTTGTCTTACCTTTTAATCTCAAGTGACTGATAACATTAATCTCAGGATTACTTCCTCTCTTACTGTTTTCTAGAGAAAGGTACATGTGACTACAGATTACCACAGAACAACAGATTCAGAGCTGGAGGATAGATCCTTTAGCCAACCCAACTAATTTTACATTTGAAGACACTGAGGTCCAGTAAAGTATAGAGACTTGCCCAAGGCCACATGCTGAGTAAGAGGCAGAGCTTGGATGCCAACCCATCTCCTCTGTCCCCAAAGCTGACACTTCTTCTCTGACTCCTCTGCTATCTCCCAGCTTTCACAGTTCTTCCCTGAAGGAAGATTTCATGTATTCCTTTCTTATATCTTCATATTTCAAAAGATTCCTAATGAGGCAGTTTATGGTAAACAATTCAAGTCATTGTTTTGCTTAGCTCCAAAATACATATGGGGGAACTTGACAGGTTCCTTCCTGTCATCATTGACTTTCTAGGCTAGAAACCTCATTCTGGCAGTTGTTATGGTCATGAAACACTAGAACACATGGTCAGTTTAGGAAAAAATCATCACACCAACTAGTCAGAATGTTATAGACACAACAGCTAGCAACTCTATGTCCATCTCCCTCTACGTTTCATTTCAGCTGCTTGACTTTTCAGCTCAATTCTTAAGCCCAATTCTAGAGGTTTGCACCTGAGGGATTTTGATGATCTGGATGGCTTCCTGATGACTTCAATGAGAATGCTGATAGATCTGAAAAAAATTTTCATATGAGAGAGAAAAAATATTTTAACCAAACATATCCAGGCTGCCAAAGCAATATTCCTATATGAGTATCTCATTAACTTGTTCCTCTGATCAAGAATTTCCAGTTCTTCCTTCTTGCCAAGAATCAAAGTCAGGCTCTTCATTTGTCATTGAAACTCATCAGAACTTCATTCCTCGGTACATGCTTAGTATACTCTGCCTGCAAGCAATTGAAGCTTCGGAGTCTGCCCTGGTAAATGCAGAATGGGGTAAATGGAGCATCCTCCCCCCCATACACATACTTCATGCCAGGCAATGGTAGGTCTCAAGTGGTTGTTCCCTCTTTGCTTACCTTGGCTGCTGAGATTTCCCTTTCATATGAGGATACACACAAAGAAATCCAATTGAAGAACACTTGTCTCTCCTTCCACTGTGACTTTTAAGTGAGGAAGAAATGCTGGAATCTGGATGGGGAATTTTCTCCTACCTGACCACCATGTGGCCTCAGCATTTGGCACTTTTGTTTCCTCTGCCTCTGCTGTACTTATTCTTCCTTGAGTCTAGGGATATAAATATCAGAGATGCAATAGCTCCATTAATTTCAAAAGGTTGGAAAAGATTCAGGTCCAGTGATAGGATTGCATAGCCAAATCTGTTGGAGTCATAGCAGAGGAGTTCAGTGAACCAGTGAGGGGTGATTGACTTGATCCAGCTCAGAAACTGATCAATTTAAACTGAGATCCTATGTCCTATAGTCAAGGGAGCAATCCCACTAAGAACCATGCCAGACCCTGAAGTGAATTTTGGGAGAGGAATGCTTTGCATTACCATTCTAAGTCTGAGCTCACACTCCTCAGAAACTAAGAAGGTAGAGGAGAGAGTGCCCTCATTGTGTCAGGGGCTTTGGGAGCAACTATCTTTTTTTTCTCCCTGAGGGCTAAAGTGTAGATGTAATATGTCTCGGTTCAGAGGGATATTTTTGCATTTCAAGTCTTGCTCCATCTATTTATCTATCCACACACATATATGTATTATGTATACACATATATATATATATATATATATACACACAGTACATGTGTGTGTGTGTGTGTGTGTATAGGAACTCCTTGCTTTGAGACCCTAATCTGTTGGTGTGGATATAGACTAGAAAAGTAGGTCTAGAGCCCAGTGTGCTAAACCAAGAGGGGCAGGAGAGGAAGAAGGGAACAGAGATATAGACACACAAACAGAGAGAAATAGACACCCAGGAACAGGTAAAAATACAAAGCCAGAAAAGAAGGAAGCAGAGGTTGAATGAGAGAGACAGGGAGGAGGCATAAAGAAAGAAGAATATCGGTAGACAGAGAGATATTAGGGGAAGCAGAGGGAGGAGAAGATGTAGAGAAGGGTGAAAAAAGAATTGCAACTTAAGTATTCTATCCATTCATATAAAATATTTCTATGGAATCTTGGCTCAGGGTCACAGTAATTCTGAATCACTTAGTATTTTCATTTGCATTGATGGATGCCAATATTCCTATCTCAAGCAAGCCTAATTTATCTCCAGAGTAACAAATAGAGAAACTCCCAAATCAGAGAATACTTTTGAAAGTTGTAGAGGGAAAAAAATTACACATATCACCCGAAATGACTTTGATAGTTGTGATACGTTTGTCCTGAGCTAATTCAAAGCTTGTCAATAGCCCTGTGGACCAAACAACAGCTGGGTATAAATTTCAAATGCATATTTCTCAAAAGAAATAGAGAGCATTTTCAAATTGAGTTTCCCTAGACTACAGCTATCCATTTCAGCACAATCGTTTGATACTGAAACAGTGTGAGTTACATACAGTTTCACAGTTATGCAAAGATTCTCATCATGCATCTAACAGCAAAGAGGAAAAAGGCAAGTGAAGCAATGAAGACTTTCCATGATCTAACTTCAGCAATGACCTTAAAGGACAAACCCTGGCATATTCAAGAACTGGAAAATAAACAAAGACTTAAAGGAAGTTTAGGAATGGAACTCCTCTACGCAGACCTGCAGAAAGATCATCGATCATGAAGCTAGAGCTAGAAGAGATAATAAAGGTCATCTGGTCAATTTCACTCCTTTGGCAGACAACGATTGGGATCACCTGTCTACTGGAAAAACCCTTCTGGGCTTGCTTCTCCCATTCTCACTTCCATGTCCTCATGAAAAGTGGGCTGGATTTTAATAGCAATGAGAAGTCTCAGGGTGGGGTTAGGGTCCCATGAGAAAAACAATTCATATCCTAACCTCTAAATTTTTAAAATAGCTTGCTTAACATTACCTGTGAGGTAGGGCAGTGGCCAGTGTGAATGAATGCTACACAGTGTTACCTAGCCGTGAACTACCTCTGGACCTGCTCAGACCATCTCCCCGAGCAGACAGGATTTTTGGTGCAGAGATTTGCACATGTGAATGATTCCACACAAGCATGTTTTCTTCCCTCAGATCACAATAATGAGGAAATGATTCATGTTTGTAGCCAGAGGAAAAAGACATGCTCAGCATTGCTCTCCACGATGTCCTATATTTTATTACCAGGTCTGGAAAACTAGGTTATTATTGCATGATTCTTAACACTGAAACAGAATGTTGCCCTACTCAAGGATCTATAAAGAGGGAACTGTATCATTTTGTTGAATAAATCTACTGGGTACATTATATTAAATAGACTCCTACCAGTTTTGGATACATTGTATTAAAGATACTATTACATATATATATATATATATATATATATATATATACATATTATTTATATATATTACATATATAGTGTGATATATATAGTGAACACTGTATTTATTGCTTTATAAATGCTGTGTTTGTTGTTCAGTCATTTTCAGTTGTGTCTATTTTTCATGAACCCCTTTGAGGTTTCATTGTCAAAGATTCTGGAGTGGTTTGCCATTTCCTTCACTAGCTCATTTTACTGATGAGGAAATTGAGATCAATAGGGTGAAGTGACTTGCCCAAGATCACACAGCTAGTAATAAGTGTCTGAGACCAGATTTGAACTCATGGAGATGAATTTTCCTGACTCCAGACCCAGCACTTAATCCACTGCCATATTATCAATATACTATCTTAAAAAAAATCGAACGATTAGATTTTATCAAATAGTTCTTCTGGAAACACTGTAGGAAATTGTTTTTAATGGATACAGTGTGTCGAATAATTCATTGGACCACAGGCTGTAGAATCATAGATTTGGAGCTGGAATTTTGGATGTCATTCAGTCCTTGCTCCTCCTTTTTCAAATGAGGATACGGAAGACCAAAGGGGACTTGCTCAAGGGCACACAGGCAGTAAGTGGAAGAGCTGGGATTGACTACATACAATATTTGGGGCTTCCACCTTGACAGATAACTTTTCTCTGCTTTTTGTAGTCCCAATGAAGAACTCTTGTTTATACTGGAGGGGATGACATCAAGCACATCTTTGAAAAGTCAGTCTTCATTAGAACATCATCAGGGAAAATAACTAGGAAAAATCTATCAATCAAAATGAATACTCCTGTCATGGCTAGATAAAGACAGCATGCATGATGATGATTAGGCTTCACATCTACCTTGTGCCACAATTTACATGTTTTCCTCATGTACTCTTATACAATCAATCATTAGTTAGCCCATTTCAAAGATGAGAAATGGAGATGGAGAAGTAGAGTGACTTTCCAATATAATGCAGCTATTAAGTTTGAAGACTGGACTGGCACCCACATCCCTAAGTTTTGGATGATTATTTCAGTATATCTAAGCACATTTGGAAATGTGGTTAGAAGGTAGGATGGTGCAGTGGAAAGAACAAAGATTTTTGAAATGGAACAACTAAGTTTGGATGACAGTTCTTCCAATGATTTTCCTGGATGTTCCTTGGCTAATCTCTTTCTCTTTCTAGCTCTATGTCCTTATCTGTAAATTCACAAAGTTAGGACTCTTTATGATCTCTTCCTACTCTAAGATTATGATCCTCTGTTTGAAAAATAGTGTACCCCGGAATGAGGGCTCTCAAGTTTTAGTACATGATTAGAAAACTAGGATTTAGGGACACGAACCTAGCAAGCATTTAAAAAGTAAATAGAGTTGTATTTAGGATTCAGAAGACTTGAAAGTGAAGTGTTACTTCCGAACCTTGAGTCCTATGCTGTTAGAGCTGAGTCTTAGTTTTCTCATCTGAAAAATGGGCATACTACTACTTGAGCAGTGCTTTCTGTACTGGTACATGCTACAGATATGTGAAATATTAAGAAAATTATGGTCCTTGAAAGTCACAACTGGATTTCAAATGTCGACTTGGAAGACCTGTGTGCAAACCTTCCAGTTTATGGGCTTCTATCAATTGAAAGCTCAGGATGACTTATTTTCTCTGTATCTACCTGACTCCAGAAAACAGTTTAGGTCACATTATCCTTCTGTCTGCCCTCTGGCCATAATCCTCATGCCCTGTCCTCTCCTCCCACAACTACCATCTCTGCCCCTGCCCCTCCTTTACCCAGCTCTGATGAGGGAAGATGTGCCTCATCTTACCTTGCCAACTGGCCTGCACTCCACACACGCCAGCCCAAGCCATTTTTACTTTCTAGCTCCCCTTTCTGCAGGGTGATCCTCCAGTCCAATGGAAACTCTTTGAGGGCAAAAGTTATACTGATTTCTTGTATTTATAGGCCCAGCTCTTAGCATTATGCCTGGCCCACATGAAATGCTTAATCCACTACGTGTCTCCCCAACATCTTAGGGCATTTTTAAGTTTTTATAACTTCAGAAGTGTAAATGTTACAAATATATCAAGAAAAACAAAAGCACTTGAAAGGTTAATTATTTAAAAATTTTAAATATTGATGTTTCTTATTAAAATTCAACATAACTGCAGCCTCATGCTACACATCATTCTAGCTGATTTTTGAACTTTGAAAAAAATTTCCATCGGCTACTTCGGAGTGACTGAAGAGATTGAATTCAAAATCTTAGCCCGCAGATCAAGAACAAGACTGTGGTGCACTATGACAGTTTTCACATGACCCCAGAATAAAAAGCCTAACTGAGATGGATCAAGGGTCAGAGGTGGCCACTCACCAGGTCCCACTCTGCTAACCCATCAGGATGAGGCTAGCCAAGCAGGAATTCACATATGCAAGGCATAGCGTACGGTCCTTTAGGGATAACTATTAATAAACATTCCCAAAAGTAGTATAAAAATTCATCAAACTTTCAAGTGATATTTATGTGTTTGTTCTTTTTATATTTCTCATATTATTAAAGATTAAAACTACATTAAGACTTGGGAGACATTCTGTCTGTGTGTCTGTGTTTCTATTTCTCTGTCTCATATTCTCAGAGAATATAAACTCATTTTAGTATTAATGAGAGCACACTGTGCTTCTGCTTCCTCTGGCACCCTAGATTTCTTGAGGCAATGACCTAGGTAAGTTTTAGAACTGGAACCCTAAGACTATGCTGTCCTTACTGATCAGCCATGATTCACTTTACCTTGCAGTCCCTGCCCATGCTCCTTTCTGATCATCCAGGTGGCCAGTTCCCCTGACAGTTTTCTACATCTCTTTCGGAGAACAGTTCTGAGAATAGTGTTAATACGGTCATAGCTTCTGGGAAAGGCAGGCTAATTGACTCCCCTGTGGCTCCTCTCCCCATCACTTGGGCTTCTGGATCTCTTCAAAACACTTTTCCTGGTTACTGTTCCCTTATATGTTCCCCCAACACTAGAATAGAAGCTACTAGAGCAATTTATATAAATAATTGAGTGTTTGACGCTCTTAATAAAACAACTGCATTCAATTGTGTGTGTTTGGGGTTAAGCACAAAAATATATGTATAAGTAAACCAACCTCATATAATCAAATTTTTTTTTATTCAATTCTTTTTTTAAATTTTGGAATAAAACAAGCATTTGCAAAACATACTATAGTAAAAAAAAAAGACTGTGCATGAAACTACAAATCTATTATGTACAACTAGCTATTCCTTTTAAATATTTAATAAAGTTATCAAGTAAATTTTTTCTCTCCTCCCAGATAGCTGACTTTAGACACATATATGTGTGTATATACACACATACATGCTGACACATTTGTCAAATAATTCTATACATAATTCTGTTTATCAGTTCTTTCTCTGGATGTAGATAGCATCTTCCCTCATATGTCTTTTGAAATTATGATTTGGGTATTTATAATGGTCACTATCTCATCTGCACAATCATTTGAACAAGACATTACAAACATTTGTGTAGCACAAATGTAAAGTTGTTGGAAAATCAATCTCTGGACATCACATTACTAGCAATCATGAAACCATTATAGACCATCCTTAATGTCTCGAAGAAACAAACCTTATATTACTTCTCACTGAAGCATTAAGGCTATTTTCCTATTTGAATTTATCCATTGCCTAGATTACCCTTCTTCTATCTGGTGGATATTCGATTTGATTGGTTGGCAATCCTGATCAGTCATTCATTCAGTAGAGTTTCTATGTAAATGTAGCTGCTGTGCCAATGCTAGAAAAGAAGTCCTATCTGAAGATATCCTTTCCATATATATATGGAATACATATATAGAGGAATATATATATCTGTGAAATACATACATATGTGTACATATATACATATATGTATGTGTATATGTATATATGTGTGCATACACACATATATAAATGTTTGCATACATATATAGTTTAAATATGAAGCAATTTATAACAATTGAACTTTAAGTAATTTAACATTTAATACAACATATGTTATTAGCCAGAAGAAAAGTTAATGTTTTCAGATGAAACTAGATAGTATAGATATTATATATATATATATATATGGTACATATAAATTTTTATTTTTAGGTACCTAAAATATATTTTGAAATTCATATAAATTTATTTTCAATTTTCAACATTTTTTTCCACAAAATTTTGAATTTCAAATTTTCTCATCTCTGCCCTATCCCCACTCCAGAACAGTGTCTATTCTCATTTCTCTTTCCTCCAATCTGCCCTTCCTTCTATCACCTGCCCCCCCCCCAGTCCCATCCTTTCTATTTTTCTGTAGGGGAAGATAGATTTCTGTATCACATTGCTTAAATATCTTATTTCTTGGTTGCCTGTAAAAACAACCTCTAACATTCATTTTTAAAGCATGAGTTCCACATTCTCTCCTCTTCCCTCCTTTCTCCTACCTTCATTGAGAAGGCAAGCAATTCAGTAAAGGTTATACATGTGTGGTCATGCAAAACACCTCTATAACAGTGATGTTGTGAAAGAATAACTTATATTTCCCTCGTTCCTGTCCTGCCCTCTATTCTATTTTTTCCTTTGACTTACCCATCTACTAAAGGGTTTGCTTCAGATTACTCCCTCCCTCAATCTGCCCTCTCTTTTATTATCTCCCTCTCTTAACCCTGCCATTACTGCAGGGTAAGATAAATTTCCATGACAAAATGAATGTGCTTGTTATTCCCTCTTGAAGCCAAATCTGATGAAAGAAAGCCTCACTTATGCCCTCTCACCTTCCACTTCCCCCCCGCATTGTAAAAGATTTTTCTTCTTTTATGTGAGATGATTTATTATGTTCCATTTTTTTAGATATCATCCCTTCATTTTCAGCTCACCCTGTGCTCTCTCGCTCTCTCTCTGTCTCTGTCTCTGTCTCTGTCTCTCTCTCTCTCTCTCTCTCTCTCTCTCTCTCTCTATATATATATATATATATATATATATATATATATATACATATATATATATATGTATATATATATATACATATACATATGTATAATTTTCTCCAACTATGCTAATACTAAGAAAGGTCTAATGAGTTACAAATATCATCTTTTCATGTAGGAATCTAGACAGTTCCACTTTAATATTAAAGTTCCCTATGGTTTCTCTTTCCTGTTTATCTTTTTATGCTTCTCTTGATTCTTGTATTTTAAAATCAAATTTTCTATTCAGTTCTGGTTTTTTAACAAGAATGCTTCTGGGCATGTGATTCTGGGTTTTAATGCTAATTCCTTTTGACCTCTGGCATATCATATTATTAGCCCTCAGTTCCCTTAGTGTAGAAGCTGATAAGTCCTGTCTTATACTGATTGTGTTTCCACAATACTTGAATCGTTTCTTTCTGGCTGCTTGTAATATTTTCCCCTTGACTTGGCAGTTCTGGAATTTGGCTACAATATTCCTAGAGTTTTCCTTTTGGATTCACTTTCAGGATATATTCAATGAATTCTTTCCATTTCTAGTTTGCTCTCTGTTTCTAGAATATCAAAGCAGTTTTTCTTGATAATTTCTTGAAAGATGCCATGTAGGCTTTTAAAAAATCTATTTTTCACTTCTCAACATTCACTTCCACAAGAATTTTTTTTCATTTTTTTTTATTTTATTTATTTATAAATGTTCTACAATCACTTCCTTAAAATTAAGATTTTATCCCCCCCCCTTCGCCCCCATCCCCCTCCCTCCCCATGACAGCATACAATTCTGTATAGGTTCAACATATACTTTCCTATTGAGAATATTTTCCTATTGAGAATATTTTCACTATAGTGATGCTATGTAGTCGCACTGACATAAGTGGAAGAAATCATATAACAAATCAAAACATAATACACTAAAACCCACACACACAAACATGATCTGCTACAATCTGCGAATGACTTCCATATTTCTTTCTCTGAGTGTGGAAAGCATTTTGCCTTAGAAAATCGTCATTGGGATTTTTTTT
>CM053770.1:294681151-294700975 GCA_028658325.1 Potorous gilbertii | reverse complement strand
AATAGTACTCCATTACATTCATATACCATAATTTATTAAGCCATTCCCTAATTGATGGGAATCTCCTTGATTTCCAGTTCTTGGCTACCACAAAGAGTGCTGCTATAAATATTTTTGTACATGTGGGTCCCTTTCCCATTTTTATAATCTCTTGGGGATACAGACCTAGATATTGCTGGGTCAAAAGGTATGCACATTTTTGTAGCCCTTTGGGCATAGTTCCAAACCATTCTCCAGAATGGTTGGATAATCTCACAGATCCACCAACAATGAATTAGTGTTCCAACTCTCCCACATCCTCTCCAACATTTATCATTTTCTTGTTCTGACACGTTAGACAATCTTATAGGTGTGATGTGGTACCTCAGAGTTGTGAATTAAAAATTTTCTCCTTATTTCTTCCCACCCCCGACCCCAGGACAGCATGCACTCCATCCATGGTTTCCTCCAGTTTGTCCTCCCTTCTATTACCAACCCTTCTTCCATCCCCCTTCCTCTCTATTTTCCAGAAGGGAAAATAGATTTCTATACTCCATTGCCTGTATATATTAATTTCCAGTTGCATGCTACAACAATTTTTGACATTGATTATTAAATTTTTGAGTTCCATTTTCTCTCCCTCCCTCCTCATCCACCCTCATTGAGAAAACAAGCAATTCAATATAGGCCATATATGTGTAACAATGCAAATCACTTCCATAATAGTTTGATGTAAAAGACTAACCACATTTTACTCTGTCCTATCCTGCCTTCCATTTATTCCATTTTCTCCCTTGACCTGTCTTCCCACAATAGTGTTTGCTTCTGATTATCTCTTTCCCCAATTTACTGTCCCTTCTCTTATCTTCTCTCTCTTATCCCCTAATCCATTGACTTCCTGCAGGGTAAAATAGATTTGCATATCCAATTGAGTGTGTGTTATTCCTCCTTAGGTCAAATCCCATGACAGAAAGGTTCACTTACTTCCTTTCATCTCCTCCTCTTCCCCTCCATTGTAAAAGCTCTTTTTTTTCTATTTTATGTGGGATGATTTGCTACATTCCACCTCTCCCTTTCTCTTACTCCTAGTATATTCCATTCAATAGTAAATTTTATGTTTTAGGTATTCTCCCTTCATATTCAGCTCATCCTGTGCCCTCTGTCTACGTATACACACACACACATACATCCATTTACACATATATTCATTTACACATACATACCTACACACATATAATGTACACAAATATACATACACAAATATACATACCCAAACACACCTACAAATATGTTCCCTTTATCTACCTAATACTGTAAAAGGTCTCATGAGTTACAAATAACATCTTTCCATGTAGCTATGCAAACAGTTCAACTTTAATAAGTTCCTTAAGCCTTCTCTTTCCTGTTTAACTTTTCACGTTTCTTTTGATTTTTGTATTTGAAAGTCAAATTTTCTATTCAGCTCTGGTCTTTTCAACAAGAATGCTTGGCAGTCCTCTATTTCATTGAAATTCCAATTTTTCTCCTGAAGAATTGTACTCAGTTTTGCTGGGTAGGTGATTCATGGTTCTAATCCCATCTCCTTTGAGCTCTGGAATATCATATTCCAAACCCTTCAATCCCTTAGTGTAGAAACTGCTAGATCCTATGTTATTCTGATTGTATTTCCACAATACTTAAACTGTTTGTTTCTGGCTGCTTCTAATATTTTCTCCTTGACCTGAGAACTCTGGAATCTGGCTACAATATTCCTAGGAGTTTTATTTTGGGGATCTCTTTCAGGAGGTGATCAGTGAATCCTTTCCATTTCTATTTTGCCCTCTGATTCTAAAAAGAGCAATTGTCCTTGATAATTTCTTGGAAGGTGATGTTTAGGCTCTTTTTTTGATCATGGTTTTCAGGTGGACCAATAATTTTAAATTATCTCTCTTGGATATGTTTTCCAGGTCAGTTGTCTGTCCAATGAGATATGTCATATTATCTTCTATTTTTTTGTTGTTTTGGTTTGTTTTTTTTTATAATTTCTTGATTCTCATAAAGTCATTAGCTTCCATCTGTTCCATTTTGATTTCTTAAAGAATTATTTTCTTCAGTGAGCTTTTGAATCTCTTTTTCCATTGGGTTCATTATGCTTTTTAAGGCATTCTTCTCCTCATTTATTTTTGGACCTCTTTTGCCATTTGAGTTAGTTTAATTTTAAAGGTGTTATTTTCTTCAGTGTTTTTGGGAGTTTCCTTTAGCAAGGTGTTGATTTGTTTTTCGTGATTTTTTTTGCATCACTCTCATTTCTCTTCCCAATTTTTCCTCTGCATCTTTGATCTGATACTCAAAATCCTTTTTGACCTCTTAATGACCTGAGACCAATTCATATTTTTCTTAGAGGCTTAGGATGGAGAAGCTTTGGCTTTGATGTCTTCTTCTGGCTGTATGTTTTCATCTTCCTTGTCACCAATGACATAATACCTCTTCACCCCTGAAAGAAAGAATCTATATTCTGCTTATTTTTCCCATCCAATGAATTGATTTATAAGCTTTGTCAAATGGAGGGATTCAGAAGCAGCCTCAGCTTCAGCAGTTCCTGCAGCCACCCTGGGGATGGGTTAGGGGCCAGGGACTTAACCTGAGGCCAGACTACACTCCCCTCTCAACCAGGTGAGAAAGCCTTCCCAGTGACCACTGAAGCTCTCTTTATTATTTGTGGGTTAAGAAGACAGGAATCCACAGCAGTTACCAGCAATTCAATCCCCTAAGACCTGCTCCTGCTCAGTCTGTGGTGGGTGTAACTGAACTGCTCTCCATTCCCAGTCTAGTACTATAGACCTTTCCCGTTGACCTTCCAGATTGTCTTGGACCAGAAATTTGCTTTAGCCTGTCATATAGTGGATTCTACTGCTCCAGAATATGTTTGGAGTCATTTTACAGGTTTTTTGTGAGGTTTAGTGTCAGAGCTGCAGTAGATTTCTGCTTCTACTCTGCCATCTTAGCCTGCACACTAAAAACTTTCTTTAAGTGAATTTTTCTCAGCCAGAGAGTTTTATGAGATTTTCCAGCCATATTCATATATTTCAAAGTATTCGTTTTAAATCAAAATATAGAAATAAACTCAATGAAGAACCACTTTTAAGACTGTCAGGTTTTGAGCCAAATATTGCAAAATATTTTAGTGGAAAAGTCCAATCTTGAAATTAAGTTTACATGATTATTATTTTATATTAAATATTTTCAACTTGTAACTTTAAGCATTAAACTGTTATTTGTATTGAACAAAATTTGTAAGATAAATTTAATATAATGTCCTATAGAAAATGACAAATGCATCAGGTCCTGTTAGATTACTTCTTCCAATTCCTATATAATGTTACACATAAAAGATTCTTAATTATCTTGTAGTTAAATTTTTACAGCTATATATTTGAGAATTGTCACAATCGTTTAAGTAAAATACAATTTTATATTTTATAATTATAATTCTAGAATTCAATTCTAAATTTGGAACTTTGGGAGGTAAAATTTTTGTAGTTATTGTAAGTGCTTAATGAACAAATTTAAAATAATATTATCAATAGCATATTGGATTACTTTGGGGGCTCACAAAACATTTTGTTGTGGTTGTTGAAAGGCATTCAAGGAATAGAACTCATTGGGCATCTCATTGGGCACTGCACTGAGCCCGGCTGCTTCTCAAATGCTTTGTTGGCATAATACCCCCAAAATGCCCTGATAATCATCTTTTCTTAGTACTTATTCTCCTGAAGCACCTGACACTGTTAGCCACCTTCCCTTGGTTTCTTTGATACAGTATTTTCCTTTTTCCCCTCCTGCCTCTTTCTTCTCCTCTGTTTTCTTCCTGCCTTCTTTTCATCACTCCAGTCCATTAATCCTTGTCTTCTGAAAGAGTCTGTCCTTGGATCTATTTAGTGCCTTTGATTTATATACTCTCTTCTTTAGTAGCTAATTTTCTCTATCCCATGATTCAACTCTAACCTCTACATAAATACCACAATTCTCTATCCCTGGCCCTTACCTGTCTCTGTGGTTCCAACCTCAGATTTTTAACTATTTGATACCTCTTCTTAACTCATCACCACCCACCTTGACTACTGGAAAAGGTAACAATCATTCCCTCACTCTAATCCTCCTCTATAATAATGTCAGATAATTTAATTCCTGCTCTCTCTATCATTCAAGGATCTCTACATAATCTCTCCAAGTTTGGCTCTCACTGATATTCTGATATGTTATTTAACATTCACATTCTGAGTCTAATAATTTAGACATATTGGACCTCTGATGTTCTATATCTTCCCTGTACCCTTTTGTTTCCATGGTTTTGCTCACTGTGCCCCAAATGTCTTTCTTCCCATCACTGCCTTCACCATCTCTGTCATCTAACTATCCTTCAGTATTCTAATCAAATTCTACCTTTTCTTGGAAGCCCTCCCTGATTCCCTAACCAGAAGAGATCTCCTTTTCTGTGAACACTCATTACAACTTTTTTTTAATACCCTTCTTATGAACACATCATCTCATTTTGTATTTATAATACTGATTCCCCTCCCCCAGGCTCACTCACCCAATGTGCACAGGCACTGGCAAGTTGACTTTCCAGAGGGATAGTTGCTACTACATTAAATTATCTCAGGGAAACACTGTGCATACTGTGGGCACTTCTCTAAGCCTATTAATGAAAGACTATGCATCAACTTGCTTTGGTGGAGAAGCCTCCTCACTGGAATTTTCTTGTATCAATGAAATAAAAAATTCAGTCTAGATATATAAAGAGATAGATGAATGGATAGATGGAAGATGGAGCTAGAGTTAGCGATAATAGCACTAGAGATGTGTGTATACATATACATATGTGCATTATATATATGTGTGTGTTTTACATATAAATTTTATATATGCACATACATATATGTGCACATGTATGTATATTGCTGAGCTCTGAGAATATATCTACATACATAATCTCTATGACTTTTGTTGTTTTGTTCTATGTTCTCAGAGTTTAGCACAGTGTCTGGTACATGGGAAGCTTTTAGAAATATTTGTTGAATTAATGAATGAACAGGGAAATGGAACTGCTTTACATATATACATATATGTAAATATACATGTATTTGTACACACATACATCTTCACCTCCCCAAGTACTTAGCATAATAGGTTCTCAGAAATATTTGATGAAATTCAACTGAGAGTAAGAGGACATAAGGAGGCTGCTAGGTGGCTCAGTGAATAAAGTGCTGGGTTTGGAGTCAGGAAGACCTAAGGGCCTAAGACACTAAATAGCTCTGTGGCCCTGGGAAAGTAACTTAATCTCTGCTTTAATCTACTGGAGAAGGAAATAGCAAACTATTCTGCCATCTTTACCAAGAAAACCCCATGGACACTGTGGTCCATGATGTTGTGAAGAGTCAGATATGATTGACTCAACAACAATGCTAAGTTGTAATGCTAGGACAGTGCTAGACTATAAAAGACCATGGATTCCAGGCTATAAAAACATAGATTATTTGTTTTCTTTAAGCAATTAGGAGCCCCTGATGCCTTTTAAGAAGCGGAGTTGAATGAGGACAAAAGGATAGAAAAATGTAATGTTGATTTTTACCTCAAAACAGAAACTGTCCAAAGACTAAATCATATGCTATGTATAGGTCACATATGGTCTTTCCCCTGCGTTTTTCACAGTAGTTGTAGGGCATCTCAGAGCTACATAAGCAGAATATAAGACAGGTTTTAGTAGTCATATCCAGCCCTAGCATTTTATTCCACTGAGGTCATTTTTCTCATACCTGCCTCTGCCCTAGTAGACATTAGCATTTTCTTTCTCTTTAGCAATGTAGCATTGTCTTTTCCCCATCCTGGTCTCTAATCATTCAGTTCTTTCAGGTACATAGACAATCTCTCTCAGATTAGTGCTCAAGGGCCTAAGAAAGCAATCTTCCTATCACGGTTCAGGTAATAAGTAACCAGGTCAGGATCTGAACTTAGTTTTCTGATTCCAAATCCAGTCTCTTAGTGATGTTCCATGTTGCATCTTTTCATTCACTTGCATTAAAATTAAAAGCTACTTGAGACTCTTGATCTACTGTGATGGTTCCTCAACCACTTCCCACAAGCTGTACTCCTAGATTTGACTCCACCATCATCGTGTCCATCACTAGGAAACATCACCTCAGAAAATTCATCAGCTTTGCTTCATACCATGGTTCACACTTCATCACTTCTCTCAGTAGCCTCTGATACTCAGTTTAGAGGGAAGCAGGGTGGAGCACAAATGCCTCCCAAGGCCTCCAATTAAAGACAGTTCAGAGGACATATAGCCCAAAGATTTCCCATCAATGAAACTCCTATATTTGCTCTATCATTATCATACCCTTGTTCTGGATACTCCACACACACCCATATACTTTTTTAACTTCTTTTTTTGTGCTGTTTTCTCTGAGAGATTGTAAGCTCCTTGAGGGTAAGAATCATCTTTCTTTTTTCTGATTTGTATCCATAGTTTAGCACAGTACCTAGAACATAGTGGAACCTTAAATAAATGTTTATTGAATTAAATAGTCTACAGGGAAACACATAAATGCACTGGAAGATCATTTGGGGCAGAATATGGAATATATAGAGGTGGATTTCCTTAGGACGTCCATCTAGCATAGGTCCTAAGACCTCACTGGTAAGTCACATATTGTATTTGTGGATGGGGAACTGTGGGGTAGCAAACAGACCATCAGGGTTAAAGCTATCCTTGATCCTGATTAATAGACAAAATCTAACTGGTTTTGGATGGAGGGAGATGGCAGCAAATGAAAAAGGGATCATATCTCTGTCTCATGCTGCTTTGCTTTCTGAGTGTCATCTATCTGTATACTCTCAATCCCCTTTCTTCTACTATCCAGGAAATCCTCAATAGGCATCCTAAACCTAAAGTCAGGACCTAAAGTCAGGACAGCTAACATCTGCCTCAGAGAAGCAACTTGGAATGGATAATAGATTTCCCTATAGGGGTTTGAATCTTGACTCAAAGATTTATTAGTAATATTACCCAGGGCAATTAATTTTTCTGTGTCTGAATTTGGCCATCCATAAAATGTGGATAACGATAGCAGTTTTGTTGTAAGGACCAAATGAGATAATATGTGCAAAGTGCTTTGCAATCCTTAAAGTGTTACATAAATGTAAGCTATTTTTACCATCTGTGATCATCATCAAATCACTTAGCTCCGCAAAGCTTCAGTTTCCTTATCTATAAAAGTGAAGACAATCACACTTGCTGCATACACCTCACCACGTTGTTGAGGGGAGAGCACTTTACAGAACTCAAAGGGCTAGATAAATGTCATTCTCTTGTCAGCTGTGATCACCCAGCCTCACAGACAATAAGTAAGGCTTGGCCAGAATTTCAGCCAAAGATGTCCAAGGATCTGTTCATCTGGCTGTGTGCTGGCACTCAAGTGGCAACCTATTGTTAGAGACAAGGGCTTCAAGTTGGTTGTCCAAGTTTTGGAGCATGCTTAGCAGTCCTGATTTTCGGTTCAGGAATTCTTATCCTCAGCTACAAAATGTCCAACACATTCTTAACCATCAAGGCATACCATGAAAATTTCCAATCGATCCACTAGCATTTATTGATTCCTATGTATCATGCATTTTGCCAAGCACAGAAGTATATCTTGTTATTTAAAAAATAAAATATTTAATCATATTTAAGTAGTTTAAGTTCCTGCCCTCAAGAAGCTTACAAGCTAATGTGGAATTCAATGTGTATATTCACAAGACATATATAATTAGATGCCAGATAACCTAGGAGGAGGGGAGACATTAGCACCTGAAGGGGGAGGGGGAGTAGGAAAGGCCTCATGCAGAAAGTAGAGCTTGGATTGCGCCTTGGAGGAAGCCAGAGATTCGGAGAGGCCGTAACAAAGAGCATATATTCCAGGCAAGAGGAATGTTCAGTGCAAATGTGTAGAAATATGATAATTTAGGTTCTATATGGGAACAGTAAGCTCACACATTTGGCTGAACTGCAAAGCATGATGAGGAGAGTAATGGTACAGTAATGTCACAGTAAAACAAAAATGTAACAAAAGGTTATGAATGTTTTCATTCTAGGTCAATAACTTGCTCTTGCATATCTACCCCTCCCAATCACTTTGCTGCCTTTACTAGTGACTGGAAGTCAGGTGTCCAGATATTTGCTCATGGACAGGGACCTAGGAATCAATGAGCTTGTGCACTATCTTGTGTCCTAGCCTTTCAATCTTCTAGGTAACTAAGTAGTTCAGTGGATAGAGATCTGGGTCTGGAGTCAGGAAGATGTGAATTCAAATCTAGTCTCAGACATTTACTAGCTGTTTGAAAATAACAACTGTCAAGAAAATAACAACACCTACTTTGCAGGGTTGTTAAGGATCAGATGAGAGAATATTTGTGAACGTTAAGCACAGAAGCTGGAAACTAGTAGGTTTTATATAAATGCCTATGATCTTCTCTTTTCCCCTTCTAATGACCCAATTAATCCTGGGCCAAGATCTCAATGTATTCAATGACCAATGAAACAGAAGGGATTTCCTCCTTCTGATAACAAGAAGAAAACATGAACTGAGTGCTCTGAAACATTGATATCCCTGGAAAATAGCAGAAAACACATACCTCAAACTGAGAATTAGGGGCCATCCCACCAGGGATCCCATCCCACTTTGTAAGGGCAGAATTCCTCAGAGAGCTAAGGTGAATAAAGACTTACTCGTGGACAATAAACTCAGGGTTTCAAGTGTCCAAAGGAAATCTTTATCATGCTCAAGACAAATGGAGACCCAATCCAGATCTCTGAGGCTAACTATAGATTAGTAGATTAGTCCCTATCTCCCCTCCCTGAGACACAAGCTTCTATCAAGGTCAGTGATCATCCAACACTATTTGTGAACCATCATTAATGTTTTGTGCTAGCTGTTGTTTCTCCTTTGTATGGCTTGTGACTTATGTGCTGAATAAAGCATTTGACTAAGCTATATTCTAAAGTGAAATAAACTGGACTTTCCCTGTCCCCTGGCAGCAGCAAATGGGTAGGGAAGATGATTTATTATCTTCTTTATCATTTGATATGCAATGTAAAAATGTAAGCTCCTTTAGACCATGACGTTTGTCATTCTGTCCCCATTACTTAGCATAGGGAATAGAAAACAGTAGTCATTTAATAAATGTTTATTGTTGATTGATTGCTGCAGTCAGTAAAGGAAATTTTTTAAGGAACTGTTTCAGCACCATGGCCAGCAGACACATCCCTACTCACACAGCAAACTGGTGATTTTAATGAAGAAAATGGATTTGAATTTAAATTGTGTTTCCAGGCTCTGATCATTTTCCTACTTTCCTCTGTGATTAAGGCATCAGTTCCCAGAGTATAAACCTTATTATTCAAAAAGCATCTTCAACTTTCCAAATCTCTTCTGAATTAAATGAGCATGTTCAAAGCAATGCACTACAAAGGAAAAAAGAACATTATAGACCTAGATCAAGTCCAAAAGGAGAATGGCATGGTGACCATCATCCTGGGGGCTGTGAATACTCAGAGGAAGAGTGATACAGCCATGTGATGGATGAATATGTCTCTTTTGAGAGACGGATGCCTGAAAAGTTTTACTTGTTCTCCATTCAAATTGGGAACTGAATATTTGAGTCAATTTCCTGGTCCTCCTTAAAATTGTCAGCTGAAGTCATTAAGATTCATTCTGTCAAGAATTTTCTCTTCATTTCACCATTTAGGAAATCCAGGATGAAATGTATTCCAGTCCATTGTCCTGTGTGAGGTGTCTGAGGCTTCTCTAACCTTCAACCTGAGATTCCTTCTGGCAACCATCCTCCACTCTCCCACCTTATCCTGACTTTGTGAGTGATTTAAAGTAGATGACAGCCAAGATAGGCTTTGAGACTTATACAGACCTTTTGTTTTTTATGTTCATAGAGGATGTGTGCTTTCTTTTAATAATCTACACTGAAAATGAAGTTTCCTTTTATAATCTTAATGTTTCTGCATACATTGTATGTTTTTAATTGTTGAGAGCTTGGGAGAAAAGTGAATTCAATATTTGGGGACAATTTAGGAATGACAGCTTACTTCCAGAAAAATGTTCTTCTCCCCCCCTTTCAGAGATGCTAAGGCTTGTGAGTATTAATGGAATAACTTTATTACTATGAGTCCAGAATTGATGATGATGTTTCATTTTCTCATTTCTATGTTTAATGGTTTCACATGGCATATTAAGTAAATTTTCAGGGGCTACCAAAGTTCTCTAGCCATAACTTCATCCCTACTTTTCCTACACTTCCTATTTCTTATTTATCTAATTCTCCTCATATTTCTCAGTGTGGTCACTTGTGAGGCTGTAAATTTCTATGATTAGGTTCTTTTTTGTTATTTGATCAATTTTCCTATCTATTTCTTGACTTTAGACTTTATATTAAAATTGGCTTCTGCTCACTGTTGATGTTCAGGGGCACTTTAAAACATTGGGATGCAAGACCATCTTGAAAGAATTTGCTCAGGCTGTGTCCAAATCAATGAAAAGCATTTATTGTGGATAACACATATACACACCAAGCAGGCTCCTCCAACCCTTAAGGGACACCCCAGCTAAAGGGAGGAAGAGTTCTTTAATGGAGACAGCAGCTCTTTGAGTGACAGCCCCCCCACGGAGGGCAACCCCTTCAGTAAGGGAGACGGACACTTCAGGGGGATGTCTCCTGCTAAAGGGAGATGCCCACTTGATCCCACCTGATACAAGGGGATGCCCAAGTAAAGGGGATACCCTCCCCCACTTAAGGGGAATGGCCCCCTAGTCAGGAGAGGCTAGGAATTCCTCTAATTTTTAAAATCTTTCTTGAGCTCTTCCAAGAAGGCATTTTGGGCTTAAGACCAGTTCATATTTCCTTTTAAGGTTTCATATGTGTGTATAGTGACGAAGTTGTCCTCTTTTGAATTTGTGCCTTGATCTTTCCTGTTCCCATCATAAAAATCTATGGTCTTTTTTCTGTTTCTGCTTTTTGCTCATGGTGTTTTGCCTATTTCATGGCTTTTAAGTGGATGTTTTCTCTCGGAGCACAGGGGGCACTGACCCAAGCCTGTTGTGCTGTAAGCCTGGGGCCATTGGCTTTGTGTGCTGAGACTTTAGGTACAAGTAGCTGGTGGCTGTAGGGGTCTGACAGCTTGCCTAGTGCTTAATTAGGGTCAGCAACACTGGAGCTCTCTGGTGGGGGTGGAGAATCTGGCTCCTGGGGGATGGTTGTACACTAGGGCTTTGCACTCAAATGTTTGGCTGCTGGAGGATGTCTGTCAGCTTGGAGCTGTAACTCCTGAAATTGTGCTTCCTGGAGCTGTGTTGAAGCACCAGGAGATTTGGCTGCTAGAGGACACTGGTGCATGTGGTGGTTTTCCAAGCTGATATCTACCAGTTCCCCTATCTGCTGAGGCACTAGGGAGATACTGGTTCTAGCCCTTGCCTGTTCCAGTACCCTGGAACTCAGGATCTTCCCCATTTCGATGGGGTGTGGCTTGACACTGTCTTGCTGGGATACCTCCTGTCCTGTACTGCTCCTCCTCCCCCAGAGCAACAGTGGCTTTTCCCATTAATTCCCCAAGCTTCCTGGGCTACAAGACGGCTGTACCCCATCTTTCAGGTAGTTCAGCTGTTCCAGGAATTTTCCTGGGGTGATATTTTCTGTGCTTTCAAAGGTCAATAGGGAAGGGTGAGAGTGACTTACTTCATATTCCATCCCAAAAGCAGAATTCTGAGACTAGGGATTGTTTTAAAGGAAAACCACCAAAAGAAGAGAGATGAGTTAACCAGGGGAAACCGTTTAGAGTTTTGAGATTCAGGGGCACATCATTATTTCATTGTTCAGCCCAGGATAAAGGAGTAGATGGGGCCCCTGTGAGTTTTGGTATTTCATCTACCAGTGTGTGTGTGTGTGTGTGTGTGTGTGTGTGTGTGTGTCTGTATCTGTGTGACTGTGTAAAAGGTAGGTATGACTGGCCTGGCCTGAGTTTCTGTCTTTTATATTCTTCTGCTACTTTTATTTTTGCAATTATATTTTTAATTAATTTGTTTTCAGTTTTCAACAATCACTTCCATAACTTTTCAAGTTTTCTCCTCCTTCTCACCTCATTCCTCCCTGAAATGGCATGCAGTCTTATATGCATTCTATTCATATGCTCTTATTAAACATATTTTCCCATTAGTCATGTTGCATTAAAGAATTAAAAATTAAAATGACTGGGAGAAACCGTGATAAAAAACAAAACATAACACAAAAGAATATAGTCTGCTTAATTCTGCATTCCAATTACATGGTTTTCTCTGGAGGTGGATGACATTTTGCATCAAGAGTGCTTGGGAATGTTTTAGGTCCTTGAATTGCGATGAAGAGTTATCTATCAGAAACAGTCCTCCCACCCTGTGATTGTTACTGCGTATAATGTTTTCCTGGTTCTACTTATTTTACTCAGCATCAGTTCATATAAATCCTTCCAGGCCTCTCTAAAGTCTTCCTGGTCATCATTTCTTATAGCACATTGTATTCTACTACACTCATATACCACAGCTTGTTCAGAGCTGCTATATTTTTGTAGATGTGAGACTTTTTCCCATTTGCATGATCTCTTCAGGATACAGTCCTAGAAGTGGTACTACTGGATCAAAGAGTATGCATATTGTTGTAGTCCTTTGGACACAGTTCCAAATTGCTCTGCAGAATGGTTGGATCAGCTCACGGGTCCACCAACAATGAATTAGTGTTTCAGCTTTCCCACATTTCCAGCATTTATCAACTTCCTGTTTTGTCATGTTAGACAATCTGAAAGGTGTGATGTGGTACCTCAGAATTGTTTTGATTTGCATCTCTCTAAACAGTAGTGATTTAGAGCATTTCTTCATATGATTATAGATAACTTTGATTTCTTCCTCCGAAAACTGCCTGTTAATATTTTTTGACCATTTATCAACTGAGGAATGACATACATTCTTGTAAATTTGACTCATTTCTCTATACTTTAGAAATGAGGCCTTTATCACAGACATTATGTGTAAAAATTCTTTCCCAGTTTTCTGCTTCCTTCTTAATCTTGGTTGCATTGGCTCTGTTTGTACAAAAACTTTGCTATTTAATGTAATCAAAATTATCCATTTTGCATTTCATAATGTTTTCTGTCTCTTCTCTGGTAATAAATTACTTCATTTTCCATAAGTCTGGTAAACTATCCCTTGCTCCCCTAATTTGTTTATAGTATTACCCTTGCTATCTAGACTGTGTACCCATTTGGACTTGATTCTTGTTTATGGCATTGGTTTATGCCTAGTTTTTGTCATACTATTATCCAGTTTTTCCAGCATTTTTTAATCAGTGAGTTCTTATCCCAGAAGCTGGGGTCTTTGGGTTTATCAAACAGTAGACTTCTATAATAATTGACTACTGTATCTTGTGTACATATTCCACTAATCTACCCTTCTATTCCTAGCCAGTATCAAGTGGTTTTGGTTATTGCTGCCTTATGATACAATTTGAAATTTGGTTATCATTAGGCCACCTTCTCTGTCATTTCTTTTCATTCATTCCCTTGATATTCTGGACCTTTTGCTTGTCCAGATGATTTTTGATATTATTTTTCTAGCTCTAGAACATTATTTTCCTGTAGTTTGATTGGTATGGAACTGAATAATTAAATAAATTTAGGAAGAATTGCCATTTTTATTATATTAAACTCAACCTACACACAAGCAACTGATGTTTTCCCAATTACTTAGATGACATAATTTATGTGAAAAGTATGTTGTAATTGTGTTTGTATAGTCTCTGGATTTGTTTTGGCAGGTAGACTCCTAAATATTTTATAGTGTATTGCAATTTTAAAAGGAATTTCTCTTCTATCTCTTGCTGTTGGGCTTTGTTAGTGATATATAGAAATGCAACTGACTTATGAGAGTTTATTTTATATCCTGCAACTTTACCAAAGTTTTTTATTAATTCAAGTAGTTTTTTTCTTTACTTGATTCTCTTAAGTATATTATCATATCATCTGAAAAAGAATGATAACTTACTGTCTTCTTTGCCTGTTCTAATTCCTTCAAGTTCTATTTCTTCTCTTATTCCTAAAGCTAACATTTCTATTACCATATTTAATAACAGTGATGATAATGGACATCCATGTTACACCCCCAATATTATCGAAAATGAATCAAGCTTATCCCCTTTACATAAAATGCTTGCTGATGGTTTTAGTTAGATACTACTTATTATTTTAAGAAAGGCTCCATTTATTTCTATGCTTTCCAGTGTATTCAATAGAAACAGGTGTTGTATTTTTTCAAAAGCTTTTGCTGCATCTATTGAGATGATAATATTGTTTCTGTTAGTTATACTGTTGATATGGTCAGTAATTCTGATAGTTTTCCTAATATTGAACCAGCCCTGCATTCCTGGTATAAATCCTACCTGATCATAATGTATTATTCTTGTGAAAAGTTGCTGAAATCTTTTTGCTAATATCTTATTTAAAATTTTTGCATCTATAATCATTCTGAAAATGGGTCTATAATTTTCTTTCTCTGTTTTGGCACTTCCAGGTTTAGGTATCAAAACCATATTTGTATCATAAAAAAAGAATTTGGTATGACTCCTTTGCCAATTTTTCTAAATAGTCTATATAGTATTGGAATTAACTGTTCTTTATATGTTTGATAGAATTCACTTGTAAATCCATTTGGCCCTGAAGATTTTTCCTAGGGAGTTCATTGATGGCTCATTCAATGTTTTGTTTTTTGTTTCTTTAGTTTTTGTGAGATGGGGTTATTTAAGTATTTTAATTCCTCCTCTGATGACCTGGGCAATTTATAATTTTTGAAATATTCATCCATTTGACTTAGATTGCCAAATTCATGAGCATACAACTAAGAAATGTAATTTCTAATTATTGTTTTAATTTCCTCCTCATTGGAGATTTCATGTTTTTCATTTTTGAAATTGGTAATTTGGTTTTCTTTCTCTTTTTCTAATCAAATTGACCAAAGGTTTATCAATTTTGTTGATTTCTTCATCAAGACTAATAAATTTATTTTATTTATTAGTTCAACAATTTTCTTAATTTTGATTTTATTAATCTCTTCTTTGGTTTTCAGGATTTCTATCTGGTATTTAATTGGGGATTTTCAATCTGTTCTTTTTCTAGTTTTTTTCAGTTGTATCCCTAATTCATTGACCTCTTCTTTCTCTGTTTTATTCACGGAAGCATTCAATGATATAAAAATTTTCCTTAAGAAATGCTTTCACTGTATCCCATAAGTTTTAGTAGGTTGTCTTATTGCTGTCATTCTCTTGAATGAAGCTATTGAATGTTTCTATGATTTGTTGTTTAACCCACTCATTCTTTAGGATAATATTTAGTTACCAATTAATTTTTGGTCTATCTTTCCATAGCCCTTTATTACATAAAATTTTTCTTCCATCATGACCTGAAAATTATGCATTGACTATCTCTTCCTTTCTTTATTGGATTGTAAGGTTTTTATGCCTTACTATATGGTCAATTTTTGTTTATGTGCCATGTACCACTGAGAAAAAGGTATATTCCTTCTGATCTTCATTCAGTTTTCTTCAAAGGTCTATTATATCTACCTTATTCAGAATTCTATTCATCTCCTTAACTTCTTTCTTGTTTATTTTGATGTTAGATTTATCAAGTTCAGAGAGAGGGAGGATGAAGTGCCCCCCACTAGTATCGTTTTGCTGTCTATTTCTTCCTATAACTCCCTTAACTTTTCCTCCAAGAATTTGGATGCTATAACATTTGGTACATATATGTTTAGTATGATATTACTTCATTGTATATGGTGCCTTTTAGCAGGATATAGTTTCCTTTCTTTTCTCTTTTGATTAGATCTATTTCTGCTTTTGCTTGGTCTGAGATTTGGATTGCTATCTCTGCTTATTTAACATCAACTGAAGCATAATATATTTTGCTCCAATCTTTTACCTTTGTCTTTTGTGTATCCTTCTGGTTCAAATGTGTTTCTTGTAAATAACATATTGTAGTCTGTTTTTTAGTCTATTCTGCTATCTGGCTCTGTTTTATGAGAGAGTTCACCCCATTCACGTTCACATTCACAGTTGTGATTACTATCTATTTTATTCCCTCCCTTTCATGCTTTCATTTCTTCCTTCCCCTACTCAATAACGTTTTACTTTTGACCCCCACCTCCATCAGTCTTCCCTCCCTTCTTTCAGACCTCCCCTTTTATTTACCTTTTCCCTTACTGTTCTTCTACTTTCACAAATTAGTGGTGGCCAGTAAGTTTTCAGTGCTTTCAATGTGGTGTCATACCACATTGAGAGTTCTGGTCACTGCCTGCCCAGTTTGCTCTTTGGTCCTTATCCATGTAAGACCTTTGCTTTCTCATGACCACAACCACTCCTAGAACTCCTCTCTCTGATCCAAAACTGAATAATGGTGCTAATAAAGGGTTCCCTGGGATTTCTTTTTGATCAGGTGTTCAATCCCCTTACTGATGCTTGGCATAGGGCCAATCCTCACTCCAATAACCACTGCCAGAATCCAGGATTGCCAGAACCACTGGTGCCATAACTGCCCAACTGTGTTCCTGAGTAGTCCTTACTCCAGTGACCTCTCTTTCTGTGTTCGTAAGTTTCCCTAAGCTAGAAAAATGACTCTCTGACTCTTAATTGACTTTCCTGTCCTAAATTTGACACATTTTTAAGTTGTTTTGGGGGAGTGTTGGGAAAGTTAGGCAATATGCTGTCTTTATTTCACTATCTTGATTCCACCCTTCCATGTCAATCTCAAAGAGATATAACCTGTGCTGAAATAGCATACAGAATGAAAAAATGTATTTCCTTATTTCTAAAATGATTACTCCAGTTCCAAAAATGGATCTTTGACTAATTGTTAGAAGGCAGTGCACTTTAGTAAAGAGAACACTGGTTTGCGGGGCATAGGACTTGGACAAAGCTTCCCTCATTCTCAACCCTCTCCACCCACCACACATCACCAGCACCTACTAATGGCACAAACATGGCCAAATAGAAAAAAAAAAAGGACACTACTACCTTCATGTACTTGTCTTTCCAGGTTGTCAAGAGCCTGAGAGTGCTACAAAATTTTCTTAGACAAAGTCTTCAATAAAATAGAACACATTGCTAATAGAAGTATAAAAATCTCTATTTAACAATATAGCAAGGTTATGTGCCTTGAGACTAAGGTGACTGTAATGTTGGCAGGTCACATCTCTCTTGCCTTTCTTTCCTTATATGAAAAGTGAAATGTTTAAACTAGACCAGGGGTTCCCAAACTTATTTGGCCTACCATCCCCTTACTCAGCTCCCCCCTGAAAATATACTTTCTTTAACTCTAACTTTTTAAAAATTTGCATAATTTCTGATGAATATTATAGAAATTTAAAAATTTGCATCATTTCTGATGAATATTGAGAGAATTGGAACACTAATTCATTGTTGGTGGAGCTGTGAGCAGATCCAACGATTCTGGAGAGCAATTTGGAACTACACCTGAAGGGCTACAAAAATGTTCATACCCTTTGACCTAGCAATATAGCTTCTAGAACTGTATCCCAAAGAGATCATAAAAATTGGAAGAGTCTCACATGTACAAAAATATTTATAGCAGTTCTCTTTGTGGTGGCCAAGAAATGGAAATTGTGAGGATGCCCATCAATTGGGGAATGGCTGAACAAGTTGTGGTATAAGAATATAATGGAATACTATTGTCCTATAAGAAAGGATGAACTTTAGAGAGACCTGGAAGGACTTATGTGAACTGATGCTGAGTGAAAGGAACAGATCATTGTACAGGAGATCATTGTACACAGTAACAACCACAGGGTACAAGAACTTATTTTGGTAGACTTAGCCCTTCACTACAATGTAAAGATCTAAAACAGTCCCAAAGGACTCTTGAGACAAAATGCAATCCACATCCAGAGAAAGAACTATAGAAATGGAACACAGAATGAAACAGAATATTTTCTCTTGTATTATGCTTTGTTTTGTTTTGGTTTTTCTCATGGTTTCTCCTATTCATTTTAATTCTTCAATGTAACATAAGTTATGTGAAAATGTGTTTAATAAGAATGTATGTGTAGAACCCATGTAAGATTGCATGCTGTCTCAGGGAGGAAAGAGGGGAGGGAGGAGGAGAAAAATCCAAGACTTATGGAAGTGATTGCAGAAAACTGAAAACAAATAAATTAATCATTTAAATAAATAAATTTGTATCATTTCAATTATATATGTGTGTCTGTATTTTTTAAAATGACACATCTTAAATTTAATAATGTATTGTAAATTTGTGGAGTTTTTCTGCATTAAAATTTTGATAATGCAACATTGTGTCATGTAACTGTATAGTATCATATTATAAACAAGTCATTACATGCACGTATTCCTGCCAATGCATGCTGGGCTTCCCAACAATGCACAACATGCTTACTTGCCAACACTTGCTTGTTAATACCTGTAGGCAGACTTGACCACTGATAGATTGTAACTTACATTTTATTTTTTAAAATAATGTAGCTACTATGGCTTTAACTGTTACACAGCAGATGAAACATGTATAAATGGTTGTTTTTTCAAAATTTTCTTCTTTTTTCTTATGCTTCTACCCACCCCTTATTTTTATTCAATACCTTCTAGTTGCACCCAAAACTACTATTGCCCCCCAGGTAATTCCAGCATACCCCAAGGGTTGATATCATCCACTTTAGGAAACTCTGGTAGACTATGAATTCCTAATTGGGGGTCTATAAATCATCTATCCACAAGGGATCCATAGATTAATTTAAGGGAGCCTGTGATCCTGGATGGGGAAAAATAAATCTTTATTTTCATTAATCTTTGATTTTGTTTGTAATTATATTCTCTTTTATGTATTTAAAACCATGATTCTGAGAGGGGAGGGATGTAACAGCAAGCACCCCAGTATTCACAGGAGGGCCTGCTCTACAAGTTCTTAGATATGCTTTTCTAAGGAAAGCAAGCTTAGAAGGGGTCAACAGCTTTATTTTAATCAAGCACATATATCATTCACTTAGCTCAGAGGAAAAGTCAGCACTCTTAATTTCAGAGAAATTACAAACAGAAATTATAAACAGGAAGACCAACAGACAGGGCTTCTGACTATCTGGTAATTGACAATACATAAATCATTGCCAGAGAAAGAGGAACCAACATCTTGATTTTCAAAGCCAGCAGTCTCCTTAACAACTACCCAAAGTCTCCTCTGGCCTAATCACACACTCTTCCAATGATGTGAGTCCCAAAGCAATACCTCATATAGGAGTATATATATATACACTTTTCAGAGCACTTGACCCAGTGCATCATTAGCAATTAACAAAAGGTGTGAGCCTTCATAAAAAACAAGTTTCCCCTAATCAACCTTCTCTTAATAGCCCCACCTAAGGCCTATTAATGGACAGGGAAGATCTTAATTTCCATTACAAGGGATCCACAGATTTCACTAGACTCATAAAGTGCACTTTTGTACACACACACACACACACACACACACACACACATACACACACACACGTTTTAAAAAGAACCCTTGAACTAGAACATCTTTGAGATCAATTACAGGTCTCAATCCAAAAATTCTCTGTTTTTTTCTTTTTTTAATGTTTTACAATCACTTCCTTAAAATTAAGATTTTATCCCCCCACACCTTCCCCCCAATACTCCCCTCCCTCCCCACGACAGCATACAATTCTGTATAGGTTCTACATATGCTTTCCTATTGAGCACATTTTCACT
>CM053770.1:294649942-294680651 GCA_028658325.1 Potorous gilbertii | reverse complement strand
TGATGATGATGATGATGCTGATGGTGATGATGGTGATGGTGATGATGATGATGATGATGATGGTGATGATGATGGTGGTGATGATGGTGATGGTGATGATGATGATGATGATGATGGTGATGATGGTGATGATGATGACGACGACAATAATTGTAAGTAATAGAAGACTTGTTTTGTTGCTGGTTCACATTTGGTTTTAAAAAGTCTCTGTAGGACCTGAATAAAGGGAACCCTAAACATTACTCGTTTCTCAAATTTTCTTTAGATGACTTTGAACTACAGGTGCATTGGTAGGTCTTTGCAAAACTTGTCCGTCTTGATTCTCTCCTCATCACTACCTCTTAGACCCTAAAGTTCAGTTCAAGCACCACTTTCTACTGGAGACTTCTCTTGATCAATCCTTCCATCTGCTAGTGCCTCTCTACCCCCATCAATTATCTTCTATTTATTTTCTTTATACAAAATATTTATATGTGTCATATTTACTGTTTGAATGCAAGCTCCTTAAGGTCAGGGATTCTTTCCTTCCTCTCTCTCCCTCCTCATCTCCTTCACTCTTTCCTCCTTTCCTCACTCCTTCCTCCCTTAATTCCTCTCTCCCTCCTTCCCTCTCTTCCTTCCTTCCTTCCTCCCTATGCCCAACACATAGTAGATTTTAATAAATTCTGTTGATTGGTTGTTACTGGGATGTCTATAGTTGCTTGGGGTTCATTAGTATCTGTGCAGTAAGATAAAAAAGGCAGCCTGCAGAAGTAGGAATTGGATTTTGATTGAGGACCTTGTGCTGTCATAGTTCTCAGAACCAGTACCAGCTTTGACACTTAACTATTTTGTGATTCTGAATGAGTCATTCAACCTCTTTGGACCTCAGTTTCTTTATTTGTAAAATGAGGTTGTTGGACTGGGTCACCACCTAAAATTTTTTCTGGCACTTAATCTGTGACATCCTCTTTTTTCATTCTCTGGAAGAAACACAGTTGGTGTTTCTTTGAAATTTCTAGGAATATTTTACTTTCTTGAAACTATAAGGAAATGAAGTTTCAAAATAAGCTCAAGAGAAAAGTTACAGTTAAAAAAAGTCTTGAAATGTTCCCCCAAGTTCTCATTGAAATGTCAAACAAAGTCTTTTGCTGACCCTTCTCAGGCTCAGCTCAACCCAAGATTTCTATACTTCTTTTCTACTTTCTCTTTGATTTATAAGCAGAAGAAAGTCTTCTCCTCCATTGTTCTTCATCTCTGGGACAATAGGATTTTAATGTCTATGACATCTATTTACATCTTAGAAGGAACGTTCGACTCCCTGCAATAGGAAGGAAGATCAGAGAGATTTCCTGGTAAAGAATCACGAGTTTCATCCTTAGCAGAATAGGATTATAGATCTATAGATGGAAAGAACTTTGGAGGCCACCCTAATTCAAAAGCCTTATTTTTAGAGATGAGAAGCCTGAATTCAGAGAGTAAGGTGACTTGTCCAAGATTGCAGAGGTAATGAATGCCAGAGGTAGAACTTGGACCCGGGTGCCAGCCTTCCAAATCCTAGGATCTTTCCACTATTCCACCTCCTAGAGTTTTATCATGCCTGCCATGATAATTCCATAGGATTACACATGGGAATCTCATCTCCTTACTTGGGTGAGTTATTTCTTATGATGGAATCCTTATCCCAAGGAAGGGCTACGCTGATACATGGCATATGAGTAAATATCCCAAGCCAACTGGTCAGTCAACAAGTATTTATTATGCACTATGTGCCAGTTGAAGGGGAGGGTCAGTGGATAAGGCACTGAATCTAAGGTCAGGAACTATCATCTTCCTGAGTTCATGTAAAAGCCAGGGTGGAGTGCTGTTGACAAGATCAGGAAAGACCTTCGGGGAAACTGTTCTTTGAGACTGTGCTCATTATCATCTGGAATGGCTCTCCATGTCCTCCAGATATTGCTATCTCTGAGACAAATATGGGAACTACAGAAAACAAGGGATATGTAAAATAGATGTCCTCTAGGCTAACAGTCTTTAAAGACAATAAGACTGGCCAATCACTGGGACAGGAGACAGCAGAATGTCATATAGACTTGCAGATTCTGTCTATATATACCCTAACCCTCGGATCAATAAATGGAATTGGTCTATCTTTTCCCGCCTCCTGTGTCTCTTTTCTTCAACCATTTCACCGAGCCATATAGAGACACCGGCCATCTGCTACAAGTTCAAATCTGGCCCAAGACACTTATTAGCTATGTGACCCTGGGCCAGTCCTTTCACCCTCTTTACCTCAGTTTCCTCATCTGTGAAATGATGTGGAAAAGGAAATGGCAAACCACTCCAATATGTTTGTCAAAAAAAAACCCCATGGGGTCATGAAGCATCAGACATGACTAAAATGACTGAACAACCACCACCACAACATGTGCAGAGGCCCAGTACTAAGCCAGAACTGAGATGATAGAGTTAGTCCATTCACTGAAAATCAGCCCAGAAAACCAGGAATTTGAATTTGAGTCCTGCCTCTCACATTTAAGGACTGTGTGATCCTGTTCAAGTCACTTAACCTTGCAATGACTCCACAGAATTTTCTAAGATTCAGAGAAGGTTACTAACTGGTATTGGTAGATGGAAGGAAGGAAGGGAGGAAGGGAGGGATGGAGGGAGGAAGGAACAAAATCTGCTAGAAAATAAAACTGAGAAATATCCCTCCAAGTTACCATCAGTTCTAGTTCCCCGCACCCTCTAACACTGCCAGAACTTAGTCCTAGTTTAGGGTTTCTGTCCTTCAAGAACCTGTGTATTGTGTATGCCTTGCCCTACATGTGAGAGACAGATGTCAATCATGAGCTCCTCAGTCCTGCTAAATCTCACAGCTCTCCATCCCAGGGAGGCATTCTGCTGGCTTCTGAATATACTTTGCCTGTTGCTTACAAGTATGGAGATAACATTTTCTCTGGTGTTTGTGGATTGTACAGCAGGAAATGGTTTCTAAAGACTGTCTCGTGACAGCAGAAGTAACAGCCCCTGCCCATTTAACAGTCTATGCTATCAGTGCCATTGAAGTGGGATTATTCATGGGGGCAGGGAGCTTTTCTCCAAACTAGCTGCTACAGAACATTCCTACACCCCACTGCCTGTTGTGGAGTTCGTTTTGTCCTATGTGCACAGAAAAAGAGACCCAAAATCAGCTTTCAGGAAGCCAGAAGTTTGAACAAAGATGAACCCAACAGGCATTCAAGGTCCCAGCATGTGACTTGATAATGGATCTAGCCATGGGTTCAAAAAAAACCAGTCCAGCCAGCATTAGTGATTTTCTTGGGCTAAAAGAACATCTAAATGTCTTGGAGGGGAGGCAAAGGGGAAAATTAGGAATGCATTCTGCATTGTGATCAATCAATAAATGTCTCTAAAAACCCTCTAAGTAAGAAGTTTTGTGCTAAGGGCCAGAGACAGGAAACCAAAAATAAGAGACTTTGTCCATTATTAATGTCCATTCTCTTTGAGGGGGGACAGGGAGGAATAACAATGTAGATACAGACCTTATTGTAGAATACATACACCCAGCAAATTAAAGTTACTGAGGGGAGTGGGGAGGATGGAGAGGAGAGATTCCACCTATAGGGTGGCAGAAGAGGCAATTAGGCTTTCAGTAGAGATGTCAGATCTGGGTCTTGAAGAAAAATTGAGGGTTCCAAGTAACAGAAGAAAGGAGAACATTGGCAGACATGGGGTACAACTTGTAAAAAGGTCCAATGACAAGGCATACAATGTTATGGGGGAGCCACAGCAAGAAAACCAGTTCAGGGAGAGTGGAGAACTCCAGAACAGAATAACTCAAATAAGTCCCAAACAGTAATTTGAGTCAGGTTGCCAATGGCTTTAAATGTCAAAACAGTGGAGTTTGTATTTTGACTCTAGAAGTAACTATCACTGGAGTTGATTGTTCAGAAGACTCCTATGATGATACTAATAGAATGACTTCTATAGTGGTTGTTACAAATTATTTTAGATGCAGCTTCTCATTGAATCATCAAAGCAGCTCTGGGAGATGGGGTGGAATCATATTAATATCTTTCCTTTAAGTCTAACTGAAAATATTAAGAAATCAATATTTATTTCTCCAGTCTAAAGTCTTTTCTAGTCTTTTTCATGTATTCAAAAGATTAAAAGGGGAAGTAAAGGTCCCTGAAAAGTGTGAGCAGCAGTCAAGTCTGCTTAAGCTCTGCCTTCTCTGTCCCCTAATGGGAAAAGAGTTCCGTTCCACTTCAGGGAGACATCCTCGTCTCCTTTCTGAAAGGAAGAGAGTGGTGATTTTCTTACAGTCTTTGAAGGGAGTGTTCAAAGAAAGAACTGAGTGGTTTGAAGAGATTGTGGAACTATTATTCTATTTGAAAAAGAAGAATGAGAACCTCCAGCTGTGTTTTATCATATTGTGACCTTTTCCCTGTACAAGATTCCTAATAACGTTATTTCTAATAATCTTTTGTTAGAGACTGCCCACATTCTTGACTGAACTGTGAGAGCTTCAGATCTGCTTCTCTGTGTTTAAAATGCTTGGATTTAGAACAATGATCAAATTAATAAGAAATTATTTTGGGCAGAATTTCCGAAAATGTAGGAAGACGGCAGGTTCTTGTTGTTTTCTTCCACATAAGCAATGCTGGTACGCATTCTTGTTTTACAGACGAGGAAACTGAGGCTCAGAGAGCAACCTTCCCAAGGTCACAAAGCTAGGAAGTTTCAAGCCCAGGTTTTCTAAATCCAGGTGCATCGAAGATGGTGATGACTCACATAGAGAATCGTGTCCAGCTGCACACTATCAGGATGCTTCTGTAAACAAGGGTTTACATGGTCGTCAGTCTAATACTTCTAATATATCTAATACGGTCTTTTCTCCCATATTTTTGTTTGGAGCCTCCCAAACATTGAGCTAGCTCTGGCAATGCCTGCATCAACCTCATTGTCAATGTGTATGTATGCATTTGTGTATATATGTATATAATACATATGTGTACGTATGTGTGTGTTATACATGTATATGTGTATATATATTATGTATACACATGCACACACACACACACATATATGCAGAGAGAGGGAGGTACAAGATGAGCTGAATATGAAGAGATGATATCTAAAAAAGAAAATTAAATGTTGAGAGGAATGTACTAGGAGAAAGAGAAAGGGAGAGGTAAAATGTAACAAATCATCTCACATAAAAGGCAAGAAAGCTTTCATAATGGAGGGGAAGAAGGGGAAGGTGAGAGGGAATAAGTGAGCCTTACTTTAATCGGATTTCCTCTGGGTACTTAATGGTACTCTCTTCAGATGGCTTCCCCCTCCCCTTTCCTATCTGCCTTTCTGGCTCCCATGCCTTTCATACATGGTCTGCTTCCAGGCACTTCTCGAATCCCTGATCTGAGGTTCAATTTTTCACCTCCAGGCAAATCTTAGAGGAAGGTCTATTAATTCTGGGCCTGAGGGAAGGGTGTTTGTCTTGAAGTGTGCTGTTGGACTGGTCTGGACTCTTCAACACTTTTCAATTCAAATTCCTAAAATAAGCTGTATTAACTCCCAGAAGTACCTGAATATCTAGAACTTTTTTAAAAATTAGAACTGGTTGAGGGTGCTAAAAGCTTAGGATATAAAGCTTGTGGGAAGAAAAACAAACAAACAGATCTCTGGACACTAGGATCCTAGTTCTGGGGAACTCGCTGCTAGGGAATGATGCAGGGTAAGACAGACTGGGAAGGCACTCCTTAAGGGTAGACAGGGAGAGGAAACTGGCATGACTTCATCTTCACATAGAAACACAAGCCAGAAATGTATCTCCTCCTCCCCTTAGAAACACCACCTTCCTTCAAAGCTCAGCCCAGGTGACATCTACCAGGAATTCTGTCAGTTTCCTGGCTGTAGGAGTTCTGCCTGGAGGTGACTTTGCTTATATTTTGTATATAGTCTGTATTATGTTTCTGTCTATATGTAGCATCTTCCCAGTAGAATACAAGCTGCTTGAGGACAGGAATTGTTTCTTTTTCTTTTCTTTCTTTTTTTTTTTTTTTTACTTCTTGTCCCAGTATACAGCCCCATGTGTGTCCACACAGCAGACTGAATCCTCTATGATTAGTGGTCTAATGCTTTTGAGTTGGAAGGTTTGACAAGCACTTTCCCTTTCCTTTTTTTTTTTAAATCACTTCATAAGCAAGTGCTAGTATTAGATCAAAGAGAGAAGGAAAGGATCAATATGTCCAAGGGTTCTTTTTGTAATAGCAAAGAAGTGAAAATAAAGTTCATCTTCCAGGTGAATATTGTTAGCACATAATTTGGGGAAATGATTAAATAAATGATAGTATATGGACATAATGGAATGTTATTGACATAAGAAATGATTATAATAGATTCAAAGAAATGTGGGAAGACTTGTATTTCCTGATTCAAAGTGAAATAACCAGGACCACATATGTACTGACAACGATAATATGAAGAAATAACTTTGGAAGACTTGAGAATTCTGATCACAGCAGCAAACTATGGTAACTAAAATGACTAAGGAGGAGCCATATATCCCACCTGTTTCTAGAGGGTTGAAATGGGCTCAAGAAATTGAATAGAATTTGTGTTGTCAGACACAAGAATTTTCTGATTCACTGAGAAGAATAATACATCATTCCTGGAAAGTATGGCTTCCACTGGAGAAGGAGGGGTTAGAAGGAATTGAGCTGCAAAAAAATAGCCTTTATTTAAAGCGTAGAAGAAAAACAGGTAAGTGCAGAGATGCAATTTTATCATTCTTATTAAATGCAACATTTATTTTTACAGCTAGATCTAAATATATATATATAATCATGTATATGTTATATGTTCACATATACGCCTAATTGTGTGTGTGTGTGAGAGACTAAAATGAAGTATCATGGTGTAGTGGACAGAGATGGTTCTCCAGGAACTCCTAGGCTGAAGTCTCCCATTTGACACTTCCTGGATATGAAATCCTCAGAAGGTCACTTCAACTCTGGCAGTTCTCTTAGTTTAGGAATTGTAGCCAACAAATCTGTCAGGGAAATCCTGAGAAGCCCAAATGTTGGGAACACCTGAAGGGATTGTTAGATTGTATTCTATGGGAACCCAGTTAAGCTGTGGACCTGTTCCCCTTCCCCTTTGCAGAGACAGAGGGGAGACAGAGAGAGAGGAGGAGAATTATACTTTCCACTGTTTAGGGGAGTGTGTTTGTATATTTTGTATCTTTTGGAAGTAAAAATTCCTTTGTAAAAACTCCTGAGTCATATAACATGGCACGGCATAATATGACATGACATGATACCACAAAACAAAACATAAGCAGCAGCTCTGTGATGCAGAGGATAGAGCACTGGGCTTGAAGTCCAGAAGATCTGAGTTCAAATCTGGTCTCAGATGCTTATTAGCTGCATCCCTCTAAGCAAGTCATTTCACCTCCACCTTCCTAAGTTTCCTCATATGTAAAATTACAATTGTCACGCCTACCTCTCAAGGTTGTTATGAGTATCAAATTAGGCGATACTTGTACAGCACTTAGCACAGTGCTTGGTACATTTAGTAAGTGAAATATAAATGTTAGCTATTATTTTTACAGCATGTGTGAATAAAATATGAAAATATATTGTAATAATATTGCCCTTTAAAGAATGATGGACATGAAGAATTCAGAGAAATGTTGGATTTGTTCAAGAAAATAGAAATAGGATCCATGTGGGGAGCAAAGGAGATGATAACTGTAAAGAGTTTAGCACAGGAATGGCACATAGTAGGGTCCATATAAATGTGAGCAGCTATTACTACTACTGCTACTACCACTACTACTACTACCACTACTACTACTGCTACTACTACTATTGCTACTGCCACCACCACCACCACCATTATTATGCAGCAAAGCCTGATCAAATGCATAGTGGACTAGGTACTCCTTGCTTTGATTTGCTTCCATTCCTTGAAGACCTCAGCAGGTTTCTGGCTGAGCAATGCCAATGGTCTCTTTCATTTTCATCCCAGGCATTCAATGGTGCCTTAAATTAAATGAAGATAGCATCTTCTTACCATTTTCTTACTTATTCTTCATTCCAGATCAAAATGAATGAAACATTTAATCCTCTCCATCTCAAGGTGAAGATCTTTCTCTCTAGCAAAGCAAACATAAGGGCAACAGTAGGAGGGAGGAGTTCTGTTTTTCTTGTGAGTTGTTTGTCCATTCAAACTTTGCAGGGGATTTAGATCTTTGTCAACCTTCCTCTTGCTCCATTTTCAAAGATCCTTTTGACATCTCTTGTGAGTGCTGGCAGCCCTTTGTCTTCCTGCGATAAATTTTACAGGACCCTCTTTTTCTTTCCAGATTACTCACAGTCTCTTTGATTTCCAGATCTTTAACATCTTTTTAAAAATTCCAACTATTTTCTGAGTCCTCTGATGTCCATTCCCTGCTCATCACTTACTGCACGGGCTTATCACTCTCCTCTTGACTAGGTATAGTGGCTTCCTGTTGCTTCTAGTTTGAGATGCAAGTTCTTCCATGTGCCATTTAAAGTCAGCATGCCCACAATATTTAGTTCTTGAGAACAAAATTAAATATAAAAGGTGTAGTATTCCTGAGATGTTGCTAGGTCAAAGATAATGACTAAAGTGCCCTGATACCAGCTTACTCAGGCAAGGGGAATTATCATCATTTATAAAAGGTCAATAACTACATGCTATATTTTCCTTTTAAAGTGCATCTTTGCCATTTAAATGGTTTTTCATGTTTTTAATCAGGATCTCTTCATTTCCATCTCTCCTAAAAGATACCCTTAGGAAACTGAAGAGAAAAAATTAGGACTACATCCACTTGTGTTTGGCCCCATGTTGTCCCTGCTTATCTTTTTGCAATATGATGCTTCCAGTGAAAACATTCCTGCCCTCTACAATTTGCCCCCCTGAAGATAATCAGTGACTGAAAGGATACTATAAATATACATATGCATATATGCATGTATATGTGCACATATGTGTGCAGACACATATATACCTATACACCAACATTTTATAGACATAGCTATAGATTGCTATAGATAAATTCCATTTTCTTCTAATTATATGGCTTCCCCAAAACAAACTATCAATAATCTCATATCTGAGATCAGTGAAGTTTCTAATGTATATTTACCTTCAGTTTTCCATGCAATTGCACAGAAAATGATAGCTCATGACTGTGTGATTAGCCAGCAGAAAAATAGAGAGAATAATCCTGAGTCCCAGACCTCAAGGGCCAGTTGTTAACAGTGAGCCTCATTAGCCATTGCTACTAATGTATTCCTTCCAATAGCTGTTGAAAGAAGGGTATCCCATGAAGCATGCTTAAAGTTGTTATTCTCTCACTGCCCAATGGCCAAATGGAAACTATAGGGCACCTGCTTCTATCCTTGAGACTCACTGATGAGGAGCTGGGACTTTGAAATGGTGAGAAGCCTCTTTGTTGTCTACAAGGACAGAAAACCTGATTCAGTGGATTTCTAAAAAAGAAGGGGAGTCCCTTAGGCTCTCTCTTCCTTTTTTGGATTCAAATGATGTGATGACTCTTTGACATCACTTCATCTAGAGGCTAGTCCAGTGAAGGGATGGTTTACTTTATTTCTCCCATGATGGTTTTCATGTGAAGATGAATAGATGAAATCTAAGGCAATGCCCAGCCTCAACAAACCTGAGACTGGGTTTAGACTTACAATTTTGAATTTTGTTCATTCCTGATCCTAGGCAAACACATACCAATACTGAAATGAATACTTCTAGGCTTAGTGGTTACCTTGTAAATTTGAAAGGTGTGGGGGCCCCAGGTGCCACCATATAAGAGCTGAATTGTGCCATTGGATGAGTCCCCAACAATTTCCACATGCTTGGAGAGGATAGTCACTGAGAAGAGGATTAGACATGCTTGGCCATTTTCTCAACAGAAGATCATCCAAGAATTTTATGGACAGTGCAGAGCAGAGATGAAATGTAAAATGTCTAATTCATAGTCCTGAAAACCATTTTATGTTCTGATAAGATATATGTACCAGCCTCTTGGCAGACTGCAGCAGTAGCTATAATTTAAGTTCCTGAATCCTATTTTAAGTTGTTTTATTCATGTTCACTTTTATATTTAGGAATTCTTTCATGTGTAGGAAAAAATAACTGTTCCCTGTCTGATTCATTTTCTATCCCAAGTTCTTTCTACTCACCCTGATGATATGAGCCATAATCTAAGGTGTGGTAGCAGAGTGACCAACTTCATGAGATCAAGAATGTGAGAAAAGGGAAATCAACTTTGATCATTAGGGGTCAAGCTCTCACAACACAAAACCACATGCCTGGGTACAGAATAGCAAATAGGTAAATTACCATGACTCTGGTGGGCCCAGCAGTGATTCATTGTTAGGGTTGGAAAAATCCATTGTTTTTCTAATTTTATGGCTTCAGACTATCAACCACCCTTTATCTGAGTCAGATCACTGAAATTTCTAAAATGTAGAATTATTCTTCCATCCCTATGTTACCAAAACTAGAAAGTGACAGATAAATCATGTTTGTGAATTTAATCGATAGCTAGCAATTTCCCCAAATGAAATTGAGGGAGAGGGAAAAAACAAGGGAAAGGCAGAGCCCTTGAGAGAATCAGAATGGAGAGAGCAGGAAGAAAGAACAAGATGCAGAGAAACAGTGACAGGGGCATCGTATGTGAAGAACATCTGAGCTTTAAATTATTTTACTTCCATGGTATTGGTTTTGCCCCCTTAATTTAATATTATACCTTTGCCTCTACTCATGACTTTCAGATTCAAAAATATTTTTCCCTACTGAATATAAATATATCGTTTTGGGGGAAAGGTGGTAATCCAGGCATACCTAATTTTGATGGACTATATTGCCAAGAGTTATTTCTTTCACATCTCTTGGAAATCTGTAATTTCTTTTAATGTTTCACAAACAGAACCAAAAAGGTAGGGCTGCCCCTACCCTCAAAGTCAGAGTAGTACGAAATTGGTCCCCATTTGGTCCCAAATGCATCTATCCTTTTATTCATTGCTTTAAAAAAAACGTCTATTTTCTGTTTTATTGACTCATGATTGAATGTTCTTCCAGAGTGAACATTGGGAGGTCAGAGGAGAAGTAGATTGAAATTGTTGTACAAGTGATTGACAAATACTTTTCAGGAATGATATTGATGATGTCACTAATGTGATTACAGGTTGATTTAGAAGTAGAGGAGGGGCTTGGAGATGGCAAGGAAATTGCAATTGAACTTGTGAGTCTAGAACAAGCTATGATGACTATTCCCTACTCCAAGCCTAGAGTGCCCAAGGGAACTGGGCACAAACTGGGAAGAAGATCAGGAGTATGGAGGTGAAAAGGCAGGCAGGCAGGTATCCTTTCCCAACTCCTTCAGCTATTAGAGATGGTTCCCTGTCATGTTGCTTTCTATCTACTCTGCATGTGTGCATTTGAACATGTGGTCTGCTCCATAGAATGTAAGCTCCTTGAGGACTGGTTTTGTTTTCTCTTTGTGTCCCTTCACTTAGAACAGTGCCTGGTACAAAGTAAACACTTAATAGCTACTTGTTGAGTGATCTCTTCCCTACTCTGGATTTAGAATTAGCTTTGCAGTCAAAGTAGTGACAACATTATCTGCGGCTGGTATCCCAGAACCCATGAGTTTCCAAAGTATTTCTATAGCAGGGTTCCGCTTAACAAAAGACTTAACTTCCTGGTTCACCTACTAGATATGTATAGCACATGTCCTTATGTTTTCGAGTTTGTTTGTTTCAGGAGCTATTTTCTTCACAAGTTTTAGAATAGTAGCTTTTGCGTTGGAACAAAAAATGAGAGTTAGAAGGATGTTAGAGACCATCTGGTCTAACACTCTCATTTTACAAGCTATACCTTGGTGGTGTAGTGCACTGAACACTAGAGTTGGTTTGAATTTCACCTCAGATTTCTACTAGCTATGACTGGGCAAATTACTTAGACTCAGTTTTTTCATCTATAAAATGGCAAAAAATAAGAGTACCTCCCTCATAGCTTGGAGCATCAAATGAGTTAATATGTGCAAAATACTTCCTAGACTTAAAACACTTACATTATATGAATATTATTAGTATAATTAGTATTATGCAATACTGTGTTAATTAGTATAATTAATATATTATATATTAAATTATATTAATATAATTAATTATTATTACAGATGAAGAAACTGAAACAAATAGGTTAAGTGACTTGCCCAGGATCACACAACTTGCCTCTAGGCTGAAATTTGTACCACGATCTTCTTGATTCCACATCTTACCTCATAGCCTACATCATGTGGATTCTGAACTAGCATAGAATTGGAGGTGGAAGAGACTCCAAAGGCTAGTTAGTTCAAATCTCTGATTTTGCAGATGGGGAAAATGAGGCCCAGAATCCCTGAGGTCATTCAGACCAAGAGGGGCAGAGGTAGGAGGGGACTTGTATCCAAATTCTCTTAACTCCAAAATCCAGCAAAATTTCCATTTACCAAGTAGTTAGTAGTTGTAGTAATAGCATAGCTATTTCTTGTTGACAAAGTGCTTTCCCAGGAAAGATATCAATTGATTCTCACAACAAGTCTGGGATTCATGTATTGTTTCTATTTTTGCAAATGAGGAAGCCAGCTCACTTACAGATGAAGAAACATGGCTTCGTGGGTAGAGTCCTGGAGATCTATGTGGCTTAACATAGAACCACTTAACATCTCAGAGACCTAGTTCCTTCATCAGTAGAGAAGAAAATAATGCCAGCCTGTCACATGGACCTCCTTCGTAGGGTGATTGTAGAAATGAAAATGAGGCAACACATCTAAAATTCATTGCAGATTTTAGAATCCAGGTTAAAAATTGGACTTCTGATTCCCATGGCATGGGGAAGTCTCAGTACAAAATAAGACTCTTCCAAGGTATATAAGCACCTAACTTTCGCGAGATCTGAAATTCAAAGAGCAGTGTGGTGGTGGACAGGTTTTGGAGCTTTTTCAGAGTCACACATGAGTGTATGTCATAGATAGGACCCAAACTCTGTTCTTTTTGTCTCTGAGGTTGGTTCACTAAGCACATGATACCTCCAAGCCCTCTGTACATATACCTTATTATCAAAAACCCTGTAGCTAGAAAATATTAGTCAAGCCTTCTATAGTCTATTCCATGGTACTTTCATTCCATGCAGGTCAAAGACTCCCTCATCTAATTTATATTATGATCTAAAAATGCCCTTTCCTCTCTTTACTCCTATGATTTTTAACAGATCCTAAGCATCTGAGTAGCTGATCTAGTTTGAAGATGGATGCCAAGCTTTACTTAATACCCAACCCACCTACATTTCCAGGGCATTGGGAGATGGACTGTATTGTACATTACAGTATCATGCAAATGTCATTGTGTCATGATGCAAATGTCATGATATCAATCTAGGCCCCTTATTTAGTCCCCAGAGATGGAATGTAAATGAACTTGACCTAATTCGACTAGGCCATTTGCAATGCTGATTAATGACCTGAATGTCAAGGACTTTTTGGGCCTGGATACAAAGAATGATTTGGTCCCTTTCTCACTTCCTGCAAATTTTAGTCCCTCAGGGCTTAGAAACCTTTGTTTCTTCCCTCATCTCACCTTACTTCACAAAACTAATTCTCAACTTAATTTTCATCCACATTTTCCAATTCAGACAAATGATGGTATTTCCAATATGAAAATATTCTAATTAGGAAATGAAAAAGTTAGAGAGGAAGAGGACTTAGTGAAGCACTCTAAAATAAGGAAAGAGACAGAGATCCCAGTAAACTGACCGGAGCCAATTTGGGTTCTACCTGTAAAGGTACTGACAAACCGAGAACAAGTTACAGCTCTGCAGTTTAGATCAAATCAAGTCACAGCTGGCTCTTTTCCTTCCAAAGCCCCAACAAGTATGACAAAGGCTTGGGGCCTCACTTCCAGGAAAATGTGGAGAACAGGGGCGTAAGTAGGGTGTATGTGTGTTTGTATGTGGGGGGGGGGAATGTATGTGTGTGGGATGTGTGTGTGTGTGTGAATGTGTGTGTGATTTGTGGTGTGTATGCTCTATATTTGTGCCAGTATCAGTAACTGATATTTATGATTAGATTTAGAGTTGATATCTCATGCGAAGCAGGAGATAAAAGTAGAGAATTCAACTCCAGAGGAGACTTGGAGTGTAACCCATGGCAGCTGGCTGAAAGGATGTGCCTGGCACACAGTATTTGCTTCATAAGTATTTGTTGGTGGACTGATTAATGAACTGCAGAAAAGATGATACAGGGGAATGAGTAAGAATTTCAGTTAGGCAAATATAGGTGTGCTTTAAGGAAAACCATATTCATAGCAAAGCTGTCTCATGGAGGAATTTCAGAGGTTACTTGCTCTGCTCCAGTTCACCTCGAAAAGCCTCTGAGCCTCTGGGAGTCTACGAAGCAGTCACTTACTATTCAAGGAGTGTTGTTTCACAATGACCACCACTGTCAAGTGAGGGCATCTGTGGAGATCACAACAAATCTCAATGTGTAGAGGAGGAGCCATGTGGAGATGAAAGTCGTTGGGGGAGGTGGGTGTCTCTACTGAGTTTCAGCTTTCTTCCAAGGGAGGGTTCTCAATCAATTTGAAGACAGCTGTTTGTTGACTGAACTTCTATCAGGGAGTTCAGCATCTATCCCAGCTGGGCCCAGATGTTTGAGATCTGATTATTACCTAACGCAGGAGTTTCACAAATTGGTAGCAGACAATGAGGGTGTCGTAAGCCAGTTTTTGCCAGAAAGTATCTGGAAAGCATTCCTAAGAATGATGAACCTTAGAAAGGAAACCAAGGTGTCTATATAACTTTTGACTATGCAAGAAAAGTGAATCAGAAGATAAAGACAGGTTTGGGAAGTGGGTAACTGGTTAAAAAGATGGTAAGATGAGAACATGAGATTCAAATTTCTGGATCATGACTTACAATATAGCAATGATGGTTTCTTGGCCAATGATAGAGTGCACCTTGCACAAAAGTATTTGCCTGGAGTCTTGGACATCTAATTAAAGGGTTTGAAACAAAGGAGGAATATGAAAAGAGAAAACAAGTTGGCACAGACCTACAAAACTAGATGGAGTTGAATGTAGACACAATGTTGGAAAAATAACAGTAGGCATGCACAATAATTCCAAGGGGAAAAAAGCTCATGATAAAAGTTGAAAATGGACTCATGTCTCTCACAAATGCAAACAAGAATTACAAGAGAGATGAAAGGTGATCTAGATATTATAAAAGGAAGAAAAATTGATCTTAGTAGTAGAGATTTCGCAGGGAAAGATTTACATCTGGAATATAACCCTAGATTGTCATTTAGTCACTTTTCAGTCATGTTCAACTCTTCTTGATTACCCCCACCCCTGATTTTTTTTTTAATTTTATTCTCCCGGTCAGGTTAAATGACTTGTTCAGGGTCACACAACTGGTGTCTGAGACAAGATTTGAACTCAGGAAGGTGAGTCTTTCTAATTCCAGTTCCAGCAAACTACCCACTGTGCCACTCAGCTTCCTTCTAGACCAAGAATGGTGTGTATATACATATATATACATATATATATATATATATATATATATTATTGTCATTATTTAATACTATATATTATATAATATAATTATAGTATAATTTATATTATATTATGTGATTCAAAAGAAACAGTATAGGTCAAGAAGTTGTCTAATACTACATTAAAAAAAGATAAAATCATGTAGTTATATAGAGTCTGTCACTCAATAACCATTTATTATGTATGTATTATGTTCTAGACACTGTATTAAGTGCTAGAGATACAAAGAAAGGCCAAAGTATTGCTTACCTTCCCAATGCTTAAGTCTGATTGGGGGCAATGACACGAAAATAACTATACACAAACAAGCTTACATTGGATAAACCAGAAATGCCCGAAACAGAGAATGCCTTTTGAGAAGGATTGGGAAGGATCCCTGAAGAAGGTGAGATTTTAACAGGAGCTCAGAAGAAACCAGGAAAGTCAAGAGGCAGACATGAGAAGGGAGAGTATTCTAGGCATGGACAATATCAAGTTTTTCCATTCTTGCTGTTGTTGTGCCATAGTTTGCAAACATGACCTACTCTCTTTGACAACATTTGGGGATTATATTTTCTTGCAAAGATACTGAAGTAGTTTGAAATTTCCTTTTCCAGCTCATTTTACAGATAGGGAAACTGAGGCAAACAGAGTGAAATGACTTGCCCAAGATCTTACAGCTAGTAAGTGTCAACATAAGTCATTGGCAAATATGTATAATAGAGGCAGAAATATGGAACATGGAGTAGAGTCTACAGACTTCTTATAACCTTTTGTGCTCCATCTTGACCTCATCTGAATGGGAATCACATATTTCAATTGAGGGAAACCTCTTCATCCCATCACTCTACAAATTCACAAAGGCCCTCTGGCTGATTTCTTTGGTTTTGGTTTGTTGTTGCTTTTTATTTGTTTCTTTGTTTTGTTGTGGAATCACTGGATGAGTTTTGAGGATCCAGACCATTGCTATCAGGGATTTCACAGGCATTGAAAACTCTTAAATTTTAAATCATATAGTTATCTGAGACTAAGAGAGTTCAAAAGGAAAACTTAATGTTAGCTAGGCATTTTCTAATTTAATGTTAGCTAGGCAGGATGACCTGTATAGGTTTACTAGCTCGTAATCTTTTACAGACAAGGGTGAACTGAGAGTTTCCACATGAATAGCTGATGCTGCATCTCAGCAGAGATTAGCATTTGGCATAAATACTTAAAGTTCAGCAGAGGCTAGGGGAGAGAAATTGAATGACCACATAGACGGTGGAGAGGGCTAGTAGTTTGGTAACTTAACCAAAACTGGAGAGGGATCACTAACAGAAATGGTGTGCCCAGGAGAACCATGACACCCACGGAGTGGTCATACCACCAGAGGACACGAACAGCCTTGTGACATCAGATAAGCAGATGTCTCTGGCCATATATGTCCCTGTAAATGTTCCCTAAATGAGCATACACTGGACATATGAGTTTCCAGAGTCTCTCCCTTCAGTCATATTCCATGGCCACACATCTTTCCACTTCACACACTTTCTGCAGTGTGCATGTGCAAAAAGACACAGAGAAAGAGAGAGAGAGAAAGTGAGAGAGAGAGAGAGAGAGAGAGAGAGAGAGAGAGAGAGAGAGAGCTCAAAGCATTTAGAATTCAATATGTCACTATCTAGCTCTATAACTTTGTGAAAAGTACTTCACCCACCTGGTCCTCAATTTTCTCTTTTGTAAAGTTATGAAGTTGACCTAGATGATCTCAAAGGTCCCTTTCATTCTCTGACATTCTAGTCATTATGATAAATTCCCATTAATGTGATTCATGTAAGTGACAGAATTCCTAGAGACTTATTTTTCAGGTGAAAGAATTAAGAAATAAATACATGTTCCACCTACTCCTGGGAGGAGTTAGACATAAATAGACTCCCTCTCCACCAGACAATGGGAAACCCTGCCTTTCCTTGCCCTTCTGCATCCAGCCCTGCCCAGGTTTCTCTCCTCTGCCCCTCTCACTCTTGACAGAAATTGGAAGCATTTGGAGTTAATTGCTCATTAACCTGGAAGCCAAGTAGTCTAAGTAAGAGGGACCACTCCCAATTCAGTCTCTGGCTGCTTCACAGAAGGAAGGACTGTAATGAGATCTGAGCTTCTTGACAAATGGGATCTGATGCTCAGAAAGAGCTTCCCAAATGTCCATTTCCCTTTTCTATCTTCTCTCTGCTCTGTTACTCTGCCCATAACTTGGAGAGTTGGAGGATTTACAGAACACAGGATGTAAGACAATGAAACAAAGCCTGAAATTCTCTAAATTTACCCTCTCATTTTCTAGAATAGAAAGCTGATGCCCAGAGAATTTCTTGCCTCCTTGATGCCTTGCTACTTGGGGGAAATATTCCACATATGATTTTTTTTTATAGGCAGTGACTTTTCTCTTTGGAGAAGCTTGTGTGTAAGAATACAAAACAGATCAGACTCTCCAAGTGGTTAACTGTGAAATATGGAGTCCAGGGAGTCTGAATGCAAATCTAAGCTGTCACAGATTTCTTATGTGGCCTGGGGCAGGTCCCCTAACCTTCCTCAACCTCAGGGTCTTTCTTTGGACTAGATGACCTCAAGGTCTCTTGTAGATCTAAATCTATTCTCCATAACCTTTGGTAGCAGATGGTATGTGTGGTCCACTCCTTGGTGGTGTTTGCCAGCTAACTCTTGGGCTTGTTTGAACTGCATGCATCCCAATTTAGCTGAGGGTGGGTGCTGGGAAATTCCATTAGCATCTTAAAAAAAAAACTCCCAGAGACCAAAAGATGGGAATCTTTCAGTCTGATGACTTTGAAGCTAGTGACTTGATGGTTTTTCTAAATGATATAGTAGCAACTTAATGTTTGTACTATCATGTCTTCCAGCAGCTCTCCTCTTCCTCTTCTAACAGATGCTGGAGGCAGCTGACAATACAGTAAGCAAGACTTCTGATCCTACAAGGCCTCTTTTTAAAAAAAGTTTAAGTAAGCTTAGATATGTATAGAAATTGGCATTCAATATACACAAAAAGAAAGGGGGAATTTCATGTAAAATGTGACTTAGTTTCTTTGAATTTTACATTTAATACAGCAGGAATAAAGCTTTTGTTACCTGTGTCCCATTCTGAATTTCCTCCTGTTTTTTTTTCTATGAATTTTTTAAGATCTTTCCCTAATATCTTTACCTTCCCCCCACCTCCAATTTTTGCCTCTCTCTTCCCTTGCAACAAACAAGCATCATCAGGCAAAACCAATGCATGCATTGTACATGTGTCATTCTGTACCTGAGGTCCACCACTCATTCCCAGGCTTCCAGTGTCCTAACTGGGCACAGTCCAGTGATGGAAGCATCTGGAGTTCATTGCTCATTAGCCTTCACATAGCTAAGCTTTTTCAAAGCTTCTGTCTAGGGAATGGCTCTCACTGTGAGACACTTCGGGTCTCTTAGAGATTTGGCTGCTTCCCAAGATCATGGACACCCTTGGTTGGAAAGATATTTGTCAAGCTGCTAGGTATCTGGCAGAAGCCCTTTACTCACCTTGATCTCCTAGCTTGTTTTCCATTTGCTAGGCATTTCCAGACCAGTCACAGCTGCTACACTGGTTCAAGTGCAGTTAAAGCCACAGAAAGCTCAGTCTGTGGCTCAAAGCTGATCTCTGGTAGAGAGTAAACACTCAGGCCTTGTGAAAGGGGGTCCAATCCTAAGGATAGGATTTAAAGCATAGTGTTCCTATTGTGGAAAGATCCCACTCTGTCACGAAAACCTCCTACTTTCCCTTCAATTACCTCATTTCAGTAGGAGTTTAGAATGTTCCTCCAGAAAAAGCACAGGGCACATACCTTTTGGTTATTGTGAAAATGGAATTTAAAAGGAACTTGTGGTTGTCCAGCCCTAAATACATTGATAATGGAAGGTCATGGAGCATTGACCTAGAGTTGGAAAGAATCTCAGATACTAGTAGGTCCAATCCCTCATTTTGTAGATAAAGAAACTGAGTCTCTGAGAGATGAAATGATTTGCCAAGGTAGATGTAGACATGGCAGAGGGGCAATTTGAATCCAGTTCTTCTGAACTGAGATCCAGGACTCACTTCTCTGTCCCCTAGTATGCCTCCCTATGTTCCTATATTCGGATCCTTTCACCAACCTCCAGACATTATAAATAATGCCACATTGAAGAATGGGAGGCATGTGAGGTAGTTGGGGGCCTCAAATAAACTAGAATTTATTATATGATTTATGAATGGTTGATATTGTTATACTTAGGATGTTCCTAATGAAGCAGGGAACAGACATACTCCTGGGTACTCCCCTTTTGCACTCAACAGGAGCTCTTGAGAACCAGGTTCTAGTCAGAGAGTACTGATGATAATCAATTGGAAAAGACTTGACTCCTCTGATCAATTTGATAATCCAAGACAGTTCCAAAGGATCCACGATGGAAGATGCTCTCCAACTCCATAGAGAGCTGAGGAACTCTGAGTGCAGACTGAAGTGGACTTTTAAAAGAAGCTTTATTTTTAATTGAGCTTTTGTATTTTCCTTTTGCAACATGGCAAGTATGGAAATATGTTTCACATGACTTTACATGTATGATGATTATTTTGTTTGACTCAAGGGGTGGGAGGGGAAGAACTTGGAACTCATTTTTAATTTTTTTTAATTTATTTACTTTTTAGTTTTCAACATTCCTTTCGAGTTCCAAATTTTCTCCCCATCTCACCCCTCCCTGACCCTGAAATACTGTGCATTCTGATTACCCTTTCCCCTAATCTGCTCTCCCTTCTATCATACCCCTTCCTTCCCTTATCCTTATCTTCTCTCTTTTCTTGTAGGGCAAGATAGATTTATATACTCCATTACCTATATTTCTTATTTTCCAGTTGCATGCAAAAGCAATTCTCAACATTCGTTTCCTAAACTTTGAATTTGGAACTCATTTTTTAAAAAATGAATGTTAATTTTTAAAAAAAATATATAATCAGGAAATATTTAATGAAATGAGTAAGATTAAAAATAGGAAGTGTTGGATTCAAAAGCCTAAGGCATCAATCACCCTGGGAGTCTATACTAATTCTTTTGAATGGGGATTGAATGACCATTGTTTGCCATTTTATACAGAAAAAATTTGTGACTCAGAGTAGAGATGCCAGTAGAGTATTAGTTGCTCATGGTACACCATGGGACAAAATAGTTACAAGTCTGGTGACATGAAGATTACCTGAGCCTAGGTACATTCCACATTGGAATAATCAAGGTGTTGTTTTAGTGAAGTAACTGCAGTTAGTAAAATTATGCAAAATTCATCTGGAAGAATAAAAGGTCAAGAATTCCAGGTGAAATAATGGAGCAAGGATGGATGAAAAGTGAGTTACCATTACTGGGTCTCTAACTATATTATGAAGTAATAAGTGTCAAAGAAGTAGTGTGGTATAGTGAAGAGAAAACTGACCTTTTTCAAGACCACCTGGATTCAAGTCCTAGGTCCTGTCTGTGTGACCTTGGATAATTCTCTCAATCTTTCAGTGCCCAGAGCAACTCTTTGAGGCTATATATTGCAGCACAGTTATCCATCTACACAGGTAAAGGGAGTTCTCACATGAGCTCCATACCTATATCGATGAAATCACCATTCTAGTTGTTAAAAATATTAGAACCATTTGGTACCTTAAAAAATAGAAAAATATATTATTAGGACAGAAGAAGTAAGTAAAATCCCAAAACAATAAAACATAGTAGCATCATGTTCAGTTAAACCTGTAGTCACAAAATGCTGTTGGAAAAACTCCCTCTTTGATAAAGATTGGGAAAACTTGAAATTGTTTTTGCCAGAAATTAGGCATAGACCAGCTGATTATATCATATATCGTAATAAGCTCCAAATGGTTAGGTGACAAACACTAGAAGTCAGTAGACTCTTTTAAACTAAGGTAATTGGAAGTGAGTATATGTTATAGTCCCAGCATGCCAAAGGCAGGGATGGCAACAATCAATAGAAATAGTTTTGCAATGCAACAAGAATCAAGAAATGTTGAGTGAGAGTGGGGATATCTTCACAAAAAGTTCTTGGCAACAGTCTGGATTTTTGGTAGTTATCAAACTAGACATACATTTTGCCCAGCTCTACCAATGTTAAGCATAGACCTTAAGGGAAAGTGTACACCCACACAGGCACACACACACACACACACACACACACACACACACACACTAGTATAGTACTTTGTGCATAGAAGCAAGCAACTACAAAAACCTTGCTACTAAGTGAAAAAAGACTGAATGAATTCTATTGAATGCATAGAAACACAATGGAATATTGCACCATAAAAAAAATGACAAAGAATTGAAACTTGGTAAAAGATGTAAGATTTCATGCAGGAGGAGAGTAATTTATATAATGACTACAATATAGTATATAGCTATGCATATATACATACACACACATATATACATACATGCATACACACACACACACATACATAGATACACACTATATAAAAGCAAATATGATAATCACTTCTGTAGTACCTACTTCATCAGGTTGTAGTAAAGAAAGCCCTTTGCTAATCTCAAAGTCCTTTTTAAATGTAAGAGAAATCATCTATGTCTTTCAGCACCCCAAACGTGGGAGGACATTATTTTTTTCAGTCTTTGCCTGCTAAGTTCTCTTCTAGCTTAAAACTCGAGCCTGAGGCTGGAGTTGTAGAGGGATGATGAATCTCAGTCTATTTGTTTTCACTAGTCTGACTTTATTAGGGTTGTTTCTATATTTTTTCTATTTAGGTTCTTTATTTTTCTTATTTTCAGCTCCAAATTTTCTCCTTCCCCACTGTGAGAAGGCAAGAAATCCAGTACCCATTATACATATGAAGTCATGCAAAATATTTCCACATTAACCACATCACTGGGGAGAAAAAAAAATATGCTTTGATGCTTTGATCTGCACCCAGAGTCTATCACTTCTCTTTCTGGAAGTGGGTAGCATTTTTGCACTTTTCCTCATGTGTTCTTTGGAATTGTCATGGATCATGGTCTTGATCAGAGTAGCTAAGTCTTTCATAGTTGGGCATTATTGCAATACTGTATAATATTCTAGATCTGCTCACTTTACTTTGCATAAGTTCATATAAAACTTCCTAGGTTTTTCTATGACCATTCCTTTCATCATTTCTTATAGCAAAATAATATCCCATCCCAATCATGTACCACAACATGTTCATCCATTCTCCAATAAGTGGGCATCTCAGTTTCCTTTTTTTTTTACTACCACAGAAAGAGTTGCTATAAATATTTTTAATATCATATTCCTTTTCCCTTTTTATATTGCTTTGGAATACAGACCCCTGGAATACAAGCTATACACAGTTTTATATCCCTTTGGGCATAGTTCCAAATGGTTCTCCAGTGTGATTTGCATTCAGTTGTGTCTGACTTTAAGACCATGTATGAGGTTTTCTTGGCAAAGATGACATTTCCTTCTCTAGTAGATTAAGGCAAACAGAGGTTGAGTGAGTTGCCCACCTACTGAGAAGGTTAAGATTCATCCTGTATAATTTTCTTTTCAATGCTATTTACAATAAATTGATTTTGTCCTATCATTGCTTATAACTGCCTACGTCATGGTTCTTTGTCCCTGAACTTAATTCAGAGTTTAGTTGTCCTGTAAAAAGGTTACTTTTAAAAATCGTGCTCTTCTGCCCAAGGAATTTAACTGACAGAGGATGCATTTGAAAAGTAAGAGGTCTGAGTCTAATATCTTTATGCCATCAAACTATCCTTCAAGAATGTCTGGTTTACCATCCAAAAGTCTGGGCCACTATCTTCCACCTGGACTCACACAAAGAGAACTTCCAAGTCTCATAAGAGAAGACAGGATGTTATTACTAATCCCCACTACCAAACTTCCAAAAAATTATGTTGTTCCCTGCCCCTTGGTTCTGGAAGCAATCATGTTGCTTTTAATTCCATGATGTCGTCTACCTTGTTCTCGTCTTTGTTTTTTACTCTTCCAAACCTATAAAAGGGGAGCTGCCCTTTTGCTCAATCTCTAGCATAAATGGAGATAAACCCTTGACCACTTTGTTGATAGGTAGCATACCTCTCTAATAAATGCTCAGAGATCTCCCTCAGTTTACCCTTTAAAAAGTTCAACCTCAACATTAGTAACTGTTTGAGGCCAGATTTGAGCTCACCTGACACCCAAGTGCTCTATCCACTGAGTCACCTAGATGCCTCCAGCATGATTGAACCAGTTTGTTAGTCTACTAACTATGCATTAGTGTCTCTATTTTTCTCTGTCCCCTCCAGTATTTGTAATTTTCCTATTCTGCTATGTTAGCCAATTTGATGGCTGTGAAATGGTTACTCAAAGTTGTTTTAATTTGCATTTATTTTTATCATTTCTCATAAATTTGGATATTATTTAGTGTATTCCTTCATATAACTACTGGTAGCTTTGATTCCTTTAAATAACTCAATCAGAAAAAATTGCCTATTCATATCCTTTAACCATTAATAAACCTGACCCAGTTCCATTTACTTGTTTTCTCTGTAATATTTATTTGTTCATGAAATGGACAAATTAATGTGGTAATATTTATTCAGTAAACAAACTGTTAGTGTGATCACAGCAGAGCAGACCACTTCAGGAATCTAAAAAAGTATGCTGCTACCATCATAACTTAGACAATTGCAGGAATTTAGCCACAGACACAGTTAAACCTCAAAAACATTCATAAGATATGCTATCACTTGGATTGGCACATTGAAAATTATGATATGATTTCTCTTTGACTTGTGGTCATACCGGCAGCATGTGTCAAAGGAAGGATCTGAAGCTAAATTTTTCTGTTTGCATGATGGCAAGTCAAGTCATCTGTATTCTGTTGCTTCCCTATTTGATGTACTATAGTTAGTCTTTATTTTTTTTAATTAAATTAAATTTATTTATTAATATTCTACAATCACTACCATTAAATTTAGATTTTAACCCCCCCACACCTACCCCCCATGATCCCCCACCCTCCCCAAGACAGCATACAATTCTATATAGGATCTACATATACTTTCGTATTGAATATGTTTTCACTATAATCATGCTATGTAGAACTAAAATAAATGGAAGAAATCATATAACAAATCAAAACATAATACACACACACACACACACACACATACACACACACACATGATCTGCTACATTCTGGGAATGAATTCCATAGTTCTTTCTCTGAGTGTGGAGGGCATTTTGCCTTAGAAAACCATTGGGATTTTTTTTTTAAGTTCTTGCGTTATTACGAAATGCCAAATCTACCAGAAAAACTCTCGCACACTGTGGTCATTGCTGTGCACAGAATTCTCCTGGTTCTGCTCCTTTCACTCAACATCAGATCATATAAGTCCTTCCAGGCTTCCCTGAAGTCTTTTTGTTCATCATTTCTTATGGCGCAATAGTACTCCATTACATTCATATACCATAATTTATTCAGCCATTCCCCAATTGATGGGCATCCCCTTGACTTCCAGTTTTTGGCAACTACAAAGAGTGCTGCTATAAATATTTTTGTACACGTGGGACCCTTTCCCATTTTTATGATCTCTTGGGAATGCAGTCCTAGTAGCAATATTGCTAGGTCAAAGAATATGCACATTTTTTGTAGCCCTTTGTGCATAGTTCCAAACCATTTTCCAAAATGGTTGGATGAGCTCCCAGCTCCACCAACAATGAATTAGTGTTCCAACTCTCCCACATCCTCTCCAATATTTATCATTTTCTTGTTCTGTCATGTTTGCCAATCTTATAGATGTGATGTGGTACCTCAGAGTTGTTTTGATTTCCATCACTCTAATCAAAAGTGATTTGGAGCATTTTTTTCACCATTTACTTTTGAGAAACTTGCTGTAAAAGATTCTCCTCCCCGCAATTTCTGGTTTTCCCTATAATTTTGACTGCATTGGTTTGGTTTGTACAAAACTTTTTAAATTTTATGTAATTGAAGTTATCCATTTTATCTTGTGATACTTCCTTGTCTCTTGTTTAGCCATGAATTCTTCCCTTATCCATAGGTCTGACAGGTGATCATTTCTATCTTCCTCTAACTTGCCTAGATCAACTTTGATGTCTAAATCAAACACCCATTTTTAGTTTATCTTAACATGGTGTGAAATATTGTTGTTGGGTTGTTTCAGTCATGTCTGAGTCTCTGTGGTCGCATTTGGGGTTTTCTGGACAAAGATACTATAGTGGTTTGCCATGTCCTTCTCCAACTCATTTGACAGATGAGGCAAACAGTGTTAAGCGACTTGCCCAGGGTCACACAACTATTAAGTATCTGAGGCCAGATTTGAACTTGTTAAGAGGAATCTTACTGGTTCCAGGATCAGCACTCTATCTACTGTACCACTTAACTGTTACATATTGGTCTACCTCTAATGTTTGCCAGGCTGCTTACTAGTTTTCTGAGGGGTTTTTTTTTTTGGTGAATAGTGAGTTCTTGGACAGCAGACTGGAATTTGGGTTTATCAAACACTAGGTTACTACGATCATTTACTAATTCTGTATATTTTGGACCTACTATGTTCAATTCATCAACAATGTTATTTTTTAGCCAGTACCAGACTGTTTTGATGCCTAGTCCTTGGTAACATGGATTGAGATTTGGTACCTTCCTTTAATTTATTTTTTTCATTGACTCCTTAGATATTTTTGACCTTTCTTTCAGATAAATTTTATTATTTTATTCTAGCTCTATAAAAATTTTTTTAAAATGTTATTTCTTTTAAAAGCTATAACAAAAGAATTTCCTGACCTTTGAAGTCAGAGATTTCAGGACTCACTCTCCCTCTTGTGAAGATAGGGTAGCACCTCAGTTGAACATTTCAGATTTATCCCAGGGTAGAGAAAAACTCTGCAAACCCATCCCTCGTGAAATTCTGCTTGGCATTAATCGTAAGACCATATAAAAAACATCTAAAAGATGCTGAACAGCATAAGAAATAAATCATCAGGGAGCAAGCCCAGCTGGGAGAGGATGCTGCCACCAGAAAACATCAGTAGTCCTGCAGTGCCAGAGGCATAAAATTTCTCCACATGTGTATGCTGGTCACACGTGCTGGTTACAAAGACATTCTTCCATGTGTACACTGTAGAGGGAGCAAGGGTTGTTTATTTCGTTTTGTTTCTGCCGATTGTGTATATTTCTAGAAATTATGAACCAGGTTTATGGAGAAAATATGGTTATTGCTACTTTTATTACTATACTATTTTATTATTTTACCTATTGGTATTATCTGACAAGTAACAATAACCACATCTGTCTAGGCTCAGGATCTGATGCAAACCCACAGATTATCTTGTCAAGGGGGACTCCATGATTGGGAGTGGTTGTTTCCTATCTCTGCCCTATTAATCCTTTACACGTGCCCTTAATTTTTTTTCTCTTGTTCACATAGGGAGTCTATATCATTTGATTTAACTGCCTTTATTGTATCCCATGACAAGAAACACTGATTTAATTATTTTAAATATTTTATCATTCTCCTTACATCCCCCTTAGCCCAATTTTGTTTTAATACATCATTTCAGTTTCAGTAGAGTTGAATATGTTTCTCTTATTGACAAAATCCACAAGACTTTCCAAATCCTAAGAGTTCTCTGGGGAGGGCTGGCAGTGACTGCTAATAGCCCTTTGTCCCCCTCCTCACAAGCAGCAGCAGCAGAGCTCACTGGGCTGTTTATGCCACATGGGTGATTGTATATACAGCCACTAGCTCAGCTGCACCTGGGAGAAGATTGTAGCAAGCATCATTTCTTCTTTGACTGGTGAGCTGGAATTTTTCTAGGTGACTGCTTTTTGCCTCCACTTTCATTTTCTTAAATGTTTGAATTTTAGGGAAATAATAGGGTCTAAATATTGTACCATAAATAAATGATTGATGGTTTGGGAGAGGTTGGAGGCTCCAGATGGACTCCAGAGACATGACATCTGCTTTCATTTACATATTAGATGAAATAATATTTTCCTGAAAGATTGTTTGTAGCAAACAGATAATTGATTCACAGAGATCAGAATGTTTCCTATTACTGAATATATAAATGGCCATTTTCTTTGTCTAAATGAGTTTTCTCCTTATTCTCCATATCTTCTAATATAATCCTGATTTTTAAAAATATATAAAGGATTCAAGTTCCAAGATTGTTTAGAGTCCCAAGGAGTATTTATTAAGAAAGGGCAAAAATGCCTTCAGGATTCTAGATTATTTACCTTTTCATTCTCAGAAACATAGAGAAATAAGGTAAGTTATTATGATCTGTTGTTTCCCCTTGGAAGAATGCAGGGCACATAGCTTCATGTGCAATTCTTAAGTCACAGAAGTCAAGGCTATTGGAAAAAATGTTTTCCTCCTCAGACTTTGTGGTTGTGCAATCTAGTAACCTCTTTCCCATTCACCTTAAACCTCCAGAGATCTTCTCTGTCAATGTGTTCGTTAATGATCACTGGAACTGGGGAAGTGAGAGGATGTTTATCTGAAGCATTTAAGAATAAAGAAAGGTGGTAGCTATTAATTTTGGTGGAAAAAATGGATATAACCCTGTTACTCTTGAGCAGTGAAGGGGAGAGACCTAAATTTCCCTTTGACACACTAGCAAAGGATAGAGGGCCAGCCAAGTGAATAAAAATCTAGTTTTCTAGGAGGAATAATTGCAGTGTATCTGAATTCTCTGCCTCCAAACCTCTTGTGTATCTTGATTTATATAGACAACTGCATTAAAGATTCGTTTTTCCATAGCATTGTCTGTATAACATATCATTGAAGTGCAACTTCGACTGTGTAGTTGATAGAGTAATCCGAGTGTCAGCTTCAGCCTTAGAGTGTCTAGGAGAGCCCCAGTCACATACACATAAGGTTTAGAGCTGGAAGGGATCTTTGCAAACATAACTACCTTCCATTTTAAAGATGGAGAAACTGAGGCCCGATGATTGAGTAGCTTGTTTGTGTGAAGGCATACAAGTAGTAAGGAGCACCCAAGGATATAGTCATATAAGAAAACTTGAAGAAGTAGAGGTAAGATGTTGAACTGGACTCTTGCTCCCAATTTATCTTAATCAAGATGATGATGCAAGCAAGCTACTCAATTCTTTTAAATGAATGATCATGAAGGGCCCTCAATAGTCACAGGATGACACCAAGTTTTAGATGCTTCCTTGATTCCCAGAGATTGTCTCAAGAATCCCTATTTCTTCCAAATTCTATCCTTTCATTCCACCATAGAAAGCTGAAGCTAAAGTCATGCCAACTTGGACATAGCTAACCTGTCATTTGGACCTCTTCATTCTACTAATTTGTTATATGGATGGATTTCTACTATGGATAGAAAGGAAAAGAAAAGGTAACGTGGTGGGAAATAGTAGACAAGAGGGAGAAAGGAAAAGTCATATTTTATTAAAATTAATTTGGATACAGTTATCAAGCAACGGAAGATTGCATTGACCAAGTAAATTTTTCAATAAAATATGTATAAACTTGTTGCAAAATTTAGACTTAAATTGAAATAGGAAAAACCATCAAATCATGTAGTTAACCTAAATAACAACCCTTATCAATATGAAATGGATGTGATAAATAGATTTAAAAGATTAGATCTGGTAGATAGCGTGCCTAAAGAACAATGGAGAGAGTTTTGCAATATTGTACAAGAGGCACAACAAAAAATATTCCAAACAACAAGAAGAGCAAGGAAACAAAATAGCTATTTGATGAGACTTTACAAATAACTAAGGAAAGAAGGAAAATGAAAGGGGGAAAATGGGTAAGATAGATCCAACTGTATGCAGAATTCCAGGAGAGATGAGGTTTCCTTAAATGAGAAATGTAATGCAATAGAAGAAAACAATAGAATTGGAAAGACAAGAGATCACTTCAAGAAAATTAGAGATATCAAGGGAACATTTCACACAAAAATTGGCAGAGACTTAATAGTGGAACAAATTAAGAAGAGGTTGCAAGAATACACAGAAGAACTATTCAAGACAGATCTTAATACCACCACCAATAACCATGATAGTGTGGCTACTGATCTAGAGCCAGACACCCTAGAGAATGAAGTTTAATGAGTCTTAGGAAGTATTTCTAATAATAAGACTATTTAAAATCCTAAAAGGTAATGCTGCTAAAGTGCTTTACTCACTATGACAGCAAAGTTGAAAAAAAAAAACTCAATAATGGCCACTGGATTTACATCCCAATCCTAAAACAGAACAATGCCAAAGAATGCTCAAACTATGAAACAGCTGCACTTAGCTGAATGAATATATGTCAGCAGCAATACATGAGGTGGCTTAGGTGCTATAATTTAGTCTGAAAGAAATTATTTCTACTCTTGATCCATATTTTCTAATTTTTTGATTACTGCTTTCTAACTGACCTTTTTTCATTGAAGTCACTGTGATTTAAAAGTAATTTAACTTGGAGGGTGTTGAGTTGTTCATAAAATATCTCTCCCTCTTTGTCCTCTGGAAAAAACATTTGTGTATAATTTATAACTGGTTTTCATGGTCACCATTTTGAAAATATTTACCCTCTAATTAAATTAAAAGAAATGCTAAATTTCAGCTAAAGGTTAGTGAACTTTAAGATGCATTTTTACCCATCCAAGTTCATGAACCACCTCAAATCTATCCATTTTTTCTTAAGGTTATAAATCTCTGGTGTGAGTGTAAGAATGGTTCAGATTTTTCTTCAAAAGGCAACCGAGTTGCATTTTTCATTTGTCCCATATCAATAAAAAACATATGTTCATGAAATATTTTATCATAAGCTACAATGTTCACATTTAAACTTAGTTTTCTTTTACAAAAATAAATCCTTGATTTCTCCATTAAATCTCCTACAAGTTTCCCCCTTGAATGAAGAGCAAACCCAGACATTTGGAGAAGTCATTTAGAAAAGTTGGGAAATAATGAGCCTCTGGCAGATCTGATCCTTGTGAAATAGAAGGGGTTAGTGGGAGGGAGTTCAGTTAAATGCCATTAATAAATACAATGAGGATCAATTATTTAAATGAGACTTTAAACCAATGTCTTACTTAGGCACCCACAG
>CM053770.1:294600046-294649442 GCA_028658325.1 Potorous gilbertii | reverse complement strand
AAATCTATAGGCTTATAACCATGCTGAAAAACCATGCTGGTTACTGATTAATATTGATATGAATCCTGTGAGGGAGAGAGAGAGTGAGACAGAGATACAGATATACACATATATGCACATGTATACATATATATTATAAATTCAAATTCATACTATTCAGAGTAATAATTATGTACAATATTATAATTTGTTCTAGTCCAATGGAAATATGTAACACAAATTCAAATAATGTGGCATCTTGTTGAGACTTCTTATTTATACTAATCAATACCTAGCTTTATAAACCTTTCAACATGGAAGGAATCTTAGAGATGTTTGTCTAACTCCTAGTTTTCTGGAACAGAAGAAAATAGAACAGAGAGATTGTCCAGGGGAAGGAACATTGAGTCTTGAGACTTCGAATTTGAATTGTACCTGTGATATTTACAGTCAGTGTTAAAATGAACAAATCCCTGACCCTCTCTGGGCTTCAGTTTCTTCCTCTGAAATATGACCAGACTAGACTGAATATCCCATGAGGTCCCTTCCAGCTCTCAATCTAGAATCTCATGACAAAGCCAGAAGCAGTGTTGGAGTTAAAACAACAGTAACACCAGAGTTCCATGCTTCTCAATTCCAGGCTCTTCCCACTGGATCACAGCAGTCTCCCTTCATTCTTTCAGTTTTGTAGGATCTGAAGTGTGGTCTAGACTTTAGAACTATTCTGTTTTTAGATCCTGGGAATCGGTGGTTCAAACAAAAAAAAAAGGCATAAAAGCAACTACTTTTTCTCCTTTTAACATTCTTCCCTTGATTGGTTTCAGTTTCCATGGAGATAGTTCCCCATCTCTCTGGAGATAATACTCTATGGAATTAAAAAAGTATCAACCCAATGATATCTAAGAATAGTGATACCTCAGGTGCATTTTGGAAGAGTGGAAAGAAAGCTGTATTGGAGTCCAATCTTTATCACTGTTGACCAGGTTACTTTGCCCCTCCTCCACCACAGAAATGGCGTGCTGTGGTGAAATGAGCTTTAAACATGGAGTCACTGAGCCTGCGTTCAAATCCCCATACTACCATTTATGAATTTAGGCATTTGGCAGGAGGGCACAGAACATGGCAATATCTGGAGAATGACTTCAAGCTGTCCTAGGTCTGCATCCTAGGGTACCAGAAGGCATAAGAGACAACTTGTGGCCAGTCCTCATTCTTGAATGTCACTTTTCAATGCCAGGTGTAAGACAGGAAGGTTATTAGTATGTTGGGTAGGATTTCTGTGACAAAGTCAGGGGAGGGCACTATCAAGCCTCACACATAGTGGGGAGCCATGAATGGATTGTGACCTGAATCATTGGAAGGAGGACAAAGGAAGGTATTTGTATTTGTTAAGTACCTACTATGTGCCACTTTGGTAAGTGCTTTTAAAAGTATCTCTAATTCTCACACAACTTTGGAACATAGGTGCTGTTATCTTCATTTTATAGTTGAAGAATCAGAAGCAGGCTGAGGTTAAATGACTTGTCCAGTGTCACACAGTTACTAAGTATCTGGGGGCAGATTTGAATTCAGATTTTTCTTTGTGACTCCAGATCCAGCTCTAGATCCATAGTGATCTAGCCTCTACTTGAAGACACTATCACTTACACACATCCCCAGTAAAAAAGTACTGAGCCTGTCTTCGTAATGGAAATGAGAGACTAAGGTCCAGAGGGGGAAAATGACTCATCTGATGTCAAAGCTTGGAGCAGGAGTATGGTGACTCAAACTCAGGCACTCTACTGTTCTACTCCAACTTCCATCTACTGGCTCATTTCCAACAAGCCAGTGAAGTGGTAGATATGATGAACAAATAAGGGAGAAGATGAAACATGCATTTATTGTGTCTACTATGTGTTGAGCATTTATCTGATCTACATGAGAAAGAGTATGTGTTTGTCTGTAAAGTCACCAACCTAGGAATGTAGTCTTGGGATTTTCCTTTCATTTCCCCCATAAATATCTTTTTAAAATAAATAATTGACTCTTAGTTATTGAAAAGTGTCATACTCTCAATTCTAGGTCAATGGGTGGTTGCTGGTAGAGAAGGCAGATGACTTTTTGCCCTGGGAGAGGCATTTCCAGCTCTTTGCGTTAAGTTCTGGAAGCACTACAGCCTAGGAATGTAGCCAGAGCCAAGTCCTTTTATCTTGAATTTCTTCCTAGCTAACTAAGGGAAGATAAGAGCAACCACAGAGCTGACTAACAAGATCCAGAGTCACTTAACATCCAATTGCACACCCACCTTCTCTCTCCCCCTGCAGTCCAGGTATGAGTGCTGTTCACTCAAAACCACAGCTTCCTCCCTAGCAACTTATATCAAAGACCTGAAAGCTGAAGCTTAGCAGACAGAGGGGCCTGACTTGGTTTATCATCCTCAAAGATTTCAAATCATTTCCCTTATAAAGGGAACTTGTGTCATATATGACCATATGAATGATTCCTCTTTCTAATCCAAAGGTTTTCGTGAGAGAAACCACAGGAACACAGAATTACATTCTCTGCCTTTGAGAAAGGAAGCACTCACTCAGAAACTGGGGGTGTGGGGTAGGGGTGGATTTGACTTAAGAGTAAAGATTTAGAGCTGGAAAGGGACTGAGAGGGTTGGTCTGACCCTACCATCTTCTAAAGGAGGAAACTGATGCTCAGAGAGGATGCCAATGTGACCAAATTCAGACAGGCATTAACTGAAAAAGCCAGGATCTGAATTCTGGTTTTTTGATGCCAAATCTACTAAGTCAAGAAGCATTTGCTTTGTGCCTGCTGTAAGCCAGGAACTAGGGATACACATTCAAACAACCCTTGCTGCATCTGTTAAGCACCGACTGTATGCCAGGCACTGGGGACACACATCCAAACAACATATATTGGTTTTCATTTTGTGTTTGTATTCTAAGTACCTAGCACAGCACTATGCATATAGTTAGTACTTAATAAATTCTTCGATTGAAAATGAACATGTCTGGTGCCCAGGTGGGGGACAGGAGCAGTGTCTCTCCAATCCTTATTATTCAGTTTTATTTTTTTCTGTTGCCTGAATATGCTTGGCATCCTTCCTCCATGAGTAACCCCCTCCCTTGAGAATCAAATGAGTAGGTAGAAACAGAGACATCATGGGGACCTGTTGTAACAGTTCAGGTGATACATGATATGGTCCTAAAATGGAGAAAGGGATTGTGTGAGTAGAGAGATATTGTAGAAATAGAATCCATGCTTGTTATTTTGGGGAGAAAGGGGGAGGAAAGTGGAGACAGCATGGATAGTGACTAAGGAGTAGTGGCCATGAGTGATTGGGAAGACAGTAGTGCCTTCAATGGAAATGGGAAAGTTAGTTTCTGGGGGCAAGAGGCAGGAAGGGGGAGGGAGGGTAGGGTTATGGGGAAATATATGTTCTGTTTTGAGTTGTTTGAAAATGAGATGCTTTAGGGGCATCTTGGTGAAGATGGAGCTCAGGAGACACCAAAGGAAATTATGAACGCAAAATGTGAGTCATTTATTGAGTGCCTACTATTTTCCAGGTGCTAGCAAATACAAAAATGAAGTGAAGTAGTCCTTAGCCTTGCCTGGTCCCACAGTTAGAAAGTGAGGGTATATGTGACTTGGATTTTCATGACTTCGAGTCTAGCTCTCTATCCATGTTACCACCTAGCTACTGGGGGGCTGAAATAGAAACCGCTCTGGCTTATAAAGTCCTTCACAACCTGATTCTGACATATCTTTGTAGCCTGATCACTATCCACATTAATTGATCTAGTTGAACTGGACTCTGTTCCTCTGTCCCATTCACAATCTCTATGCCTTGTCTGTTCATCTCCCTTGCCTTGAATGGACTCCCTCATCACCTGGTTCACAGAATCCTTCCCTTTCTTCAGAACTTTACTGAAGCAGTATCACCCTCTCTACGAAGTCTTACCTGAGTCCTCCAACTGCTAGGTGCCTTCCTCTGAAGCTACTTTATATTTATTCATATTGTTCTCCTCATATTTATTTTAATGTCTTTTTTTTTGCTTTCCTTATGAAAATGACAGCTTCTTATGATAAAGAATAGATATCCCCAGTGCCTGAAAGATAATAGACATTCAGTAAATGCTTGATGATTGATTATGCAATTTTGCACAAGCCAATTTCCTCTCTGGGTCTGTTTCCTCACATACAAGATGAATGGGTCATGTGGGTCAAGCTCAGGGCTTTGACTCTGGAAGGAAGGAGATTCCAGCTTCATCCAGAGGCTTCTTGGAGTGATGGCATTGTTGACTATTTCTCATTCAGTTTTCAAACACCAGGTTTAAAGAATTTCATTTCTACATCTCTGTGTTCTCTTTAGCTATTTGACTTTGGTTTCATTTCATGCAGACCCCAGATTCTCCTGGCCCAGTACAATCTCTGTTGGTGAATTCTTAGGGGTTCACAAGAATCTACATGGCTTGGAGATGGGGGAGGGAGGACAGATGTTTTCCTTGAATGTTTTGTGGAGTGTGTCATTGTCATGGAGACCGGCCCTCTGCATGGAATAAACACACTTACACTGAGAATTGAAACTCTTGAATTAATAGAAAGCCCAGTCAGTCTGTGCTGGGGTTTTTTCCACGAGTCTTTTGAGATAGACCCACCCCAGAAACCCATACTGAATCAAGCAGACCAGCTGCAATCTGAACTATATTGAGTCTGAGCTAGATTGAATCTGAGCACCTTCATGAAGCTGAGATGGAATTTATATACAGAAAGGTTTTGGGAGGAATCTGGAGGTGGTCTAGTAGTCTGGGGGCTCCAGGGATGGTCTTAATAGGAGTGGTCAGTAGCCTGAGGCTTCTAGACATCTTGATGGAAATGACCAGTACCCTGGGATGATTAAAGATCAAATCTAGGGAGGGTCTTGATGGGAGTGGCCAGTAGCCCAGGGTGTGGCCAGTAGCCCGGAGAGTGGAATTTTGATAGGATCAAGGGTGGGAAGTATAATAGAGATTTGGGCATAGCAATAATGAAAAGTTTATGGACCTCAAGAGGATATGAGACCAAATAGGGAAATCCAAGGAGCATTCAAGGTGAGGTTTTCCAGGGCCCTTTAGACAAATGGGACTAAAACTCTTTTGGGGTAAGAGACAAGGGCCTCAGCTTAGACCTGTACCCTGTCAGCATGACATTGTGCAGTAAGCATAACAACCACCTTTTCCTGAATATAAAAATAAATTGGAATTACTTATTAACAGGAGCGTAATGATTCTTAAAACGAGTTGTGTGGATGCCTTTAGGTTTCTGTGAACATTATTTCCAGATACAGCCTTGCCTCTACCCAACACTGAATCATCACACCATAGATTAAAACAAACTTAGAGGCTGCTGAGTCCAGTCTCCTCATTTTACAGATGAGGAAACTGAGACAAGTTGAGTGACTTGCTCAGGTCATACAACTAATAACTGAGTGGATTTGAATTCATTTTTTCCTGATTGAAGACCTGATACTTTATCCATCGAACCGCCTGGCTACCTCAAACTCATCTTCATAAGAAAGGAAAAAGTGAAGCCCAAACAAATGACAATATATGCAGTATTCTATGCCTTCATTTCCTCACATTTGCTATTGATAGGGGTATGCAGGTAAAGGCAGGGCATACATAGCCCAGTCCTAAGGCACAAGTTTTCCCTGACACAGTCCCACATGTGGATGTTTGGTGAGTCTGATTCTGATACTCACCCTGGAAGACCTTGCTCTTTACTTGGTAGCATGAGTAGTATTCTGTGACTGTTTCCTGTCCAATTACTAGATGGTGAAAAGGCGGCCTCTTAATTGGCTGCTTAACTAGAATTAGATATGCATTTAAAATAACATTTTATAAAAGAACCTTTGGCTGAGGTTTTCCCACTGATTAGATTTTAAGAAAACGGATTTTGGCAGCTACATATAAGGGGAGAAATTGTGGGAATATTGTATGTAGGATAGAGGAAACTGAACAAGGGTTTCAATAAATTTAAAAGTGAAAAACAAAAAGCACTTCCTGGCCACAGGGATCCTTTTCTTTCCTTGATTGCTACACGGTGGCCCTCCAGGTGTGGAGAGGTCTCAGGTTCTCTTTTCCCCAGAGCTGCCATGAAGCCAGTGAGCATATAGCCTGTCCAAGATATAGCTATCTGTCTTCAGTAGATAGGCCTTGTGAAATCTCAAAAGCCTCGTGTCCATACTAGAATTTACCAACAACTGGGTGAGGCACTACTAGCACATCCCCAAGGATGAACTATCCAGTATTCATTGACATTAACTTCCTGGCTGTTCTACCACCTTCATATCTCAGTTCCTGGCATTGTCTCTGGCTGCCCTCCATGCCTGAAAGGTTCTCCCTCCTACATTCTCAATGACTGCCATCGATGGCTTCCTTTAAATCTGAGCCAAAATCTCCCTCTACCAGAGCCTTTCCTAAATCCTCTTCATCTGAGCTGCTCCCCTCTTTTAATTACTTCCTGTTTATCCTGTATATTGATCACTTTGTATACATTTGTTTTCTCTTTCATTAGTTTATAAACTCCTTGAGGGCAGGGAGTGTTTTTTACCTCTTTTTGTATCTCCAGTATTTGGCACAATACACCAAGTAGGCACTTAATAAACAAATATTTGATTGATTGATTTAACTCCAGAGGCTGTGCTGCATTTCAGGAGTGAATATGAGTGGGGTGAGTATTTAACCTTAATTTTAAAGATGAGTCTGGGGACTCAGATGGCAGAGAATTGTGCCACTCCAGCTCAGAGGGGTGTGGTCCCTCTAAACCTTCTTTCTCCAGCTGCTGCTAATTGGTCAAATGTTATTGGGGTTTGAATCACTGGGTCAGTCAAGGTAAAGAGGGGATCTTAACTAGCTGGTGACTGAGGCAAACATTTCAGGGCTGGGGGGGAGAGGGGGCTCAATCACCTCAACCCTTCAGATGTATGACTAGAATCCCAACAGGGGATATGAAAGAGCAAATCTCCATCTACCAGAGGGATCAAGAGTTTGACTCAGAAGCCCCAGAGCTCTTACAGGTTACACTGGTTAAGGAGAACGAGCAAAAAGTAGGAAGAAGAGAGCTTAAAGTTCTTTGTAGTCTTATGACCTTGGACACCTTGTGCCATTTCTCCAAGTCTCAGCTTCTACTTCTACAAAATGGGGGTTGACAATGATCACTGACTGTACTACTTGGGGAGCTTACAATCCTAGACTCACTCTGGAAAACAACCCTGCAAATTGCCTCTTTCTACCCTTTTTTGTAGATAAGAAAATGTGAGATTATACTGGACCATATCTCTGTAAGCCATTGGGCCATAGGTTCAGGACTTGATAGAACCCTGGAGATCACTGAGTTCAAGTTTTTCTTTTTACAGCTGAGTAAACTGATCAAGAGGGGAAATGACTTGCCAGTGTTGATCCAGCCACTGCTTTCCACATATAAAACTATGATGTTTCTATATATGGTCACAGAGACTACTTTTCTTATACAGAACCAAAGCTAAATTCAATGTGTACCCTGGGAATACCAAGAGGTTCACAGATAAAGTGAGAATATCCATCTGGTTGTGTACTCCAGGAAGCATCCTCCTCTTTCTCTCCCAATAGCATTACTGTAATTGTCATATACATGTCAGCTCTCTTCATCTTTGGGCTTTAGCAGAGTGTGAGAGCCTTCATGAAGTGATAATGGGCATTCAGAGCTGAGAAGAGCTGAGTTCAAGTCAGACCTCTGATGAATACCAGCTTGGCAAGTCTTTTTACCTCTGAGCACTACAGGAAACTCTCCAAGACAATAATTCCTTTGAAGGGAGATGCTGACCAGCATGAGTGGTGATTCCCCACTACAAGATGAGTTCACTGAAGAAATCATGAGTCTTTTACCAAATAACAGAAATAGAGATCAGCAAATAGAGAGAATTTATAGGAGACAAGGGCCAAGTAATCAACATAAAAGGACATTTACTTGTTTGTTGTAGAATAAAAACAAATAAATACATGGACACAATTATTTGTCACAGATATTTCTGATTTAAAAAAATGACACCCTGAATCTACCAGGGATTGACATGATTCATCAGAATATTTCCAATAGATCATTTGTAATTCTTCTATGTAAAACTGTTGACATTCTTTACCACACTGTCCATTGGTAAACCCTTTGACCACTGCAATTATAATATTTGCCTTTGAACTGGCTTGGAAGATCCAAATCCATTACTGACTCACTTGCCTTCCATGTAGGAGAAATGTTTACCTTGAGTTTTCCATGTATTCTCCAAGGAATCAGTTTCTCTCAGTTCCTGGCTTTCCCCAAAACAACAAGAAAGGCTTGGACCTCTTGTCTTGATTTCATGCTTCCTCACCTCCTTTCCCTATGACAGATGTCCACAGAAAGGTCAACAAAGGGGGAAATTCATCTTGAAACAGTGATGAAGACTGAGTCCCAGATTTATAGAGTCAGACCCTCTCTTCCATCTTGTGGGAACTAGATTCGGGGATGAGTAAAAACACAGAAAACAGAGAGAGAGAGACAGAGAGAGAGAGAGAGAGAGAGAGAGAGAGAGAGAGAGAGAGAGAGAGAGAGAGAGAACTGTTTTTTCATCTAGACTTTGAAAGGTATAAATATTTCTCTCAACATCTCCCTTCCCAGTGTGCTTTCAGTCATTAGATTTCCGGGATACTTGTACCAACTTCTGCTACAACAGTTCCTTTTGTATTTATACAGTGTCCCCTACCACACTCCCAGAAATCTTGAGTCTGGTGTGGACACATTCCTGTTGGGGTTGCTGACTCACTTAGTAGAGGAGAAACATGAGAGACTTCTAAATGTGGCAGTGAGAAAAAAAAAGGTGGAACTAGAGCTATCCCAGAAACAGTGGAGCTAAATGCAAAGGTAAAACTAAAGACAATAGTGAAATGGTGGTGGGGAGAAAACAGAGAAGTGGAAGATCCCAAATCTGAAATGAATGAATACATTAAAAAAAATATGTTCTTCTAGTCCCAAGCACTTACACAGTTTTTTTTAACAGTTGGCAAATAGTAGCATTGACAGTCTTACACATTAGTTTTTCATTTTGTTTGTGCTTTCAAATGTGTGTTTCTGTTAAAAGTTGCTAAGTTTAGAATTATGTAAATAAAGAGCTAAATAAGAAAAGTACCCAGTGAGACTCATGGGAAGAGGCCAGTCATTAGGCTCCATCCTTTGGTGATGGCTTCCACTATCATTGTTACCATCCTTATTTTTATTTTTAAATCTGGACCCATGACTTCATTGGCATGGGTAATTCCTACTGAGGAAACTCACTTTATGAACATAGATGTGAAACTGTTATGTATTTTATAATAGAAAATTATTTGTGAATTAAGTGACTCACCCAGGGTCACACAGGCAGTTGGTAACTGAGACATGTCTTAAAGCTGACTTTCCCATCTCCCAAGCTGGCTGTCTGGGCACTATGCCAGGTTTCTTTTCATCCTGTCCCAAGGGATTCCAAATGTCTAAATAATAAGATGCCTTCTGTATTTGCCGTTTGGAAAATAATTCTGCTGGAATAATGACGTTAAAGTCAGAGTAACAAATCAACATCGTCTTCACTTGTGGTATTTCAAATGATATTTTCTCGAGTCATACTGGTGCCACCAGAGTGTAGGAGGCTCTTTCCATCTCAGTCACCAGGCGTCTTTGGGCCCATGGCAAAGGCTACATAGTCTGGCCCCTTACTGAAGGACACATGTGACCAGCAGCTCTAAGTTGGCCTTATGTCTTGAGGTCTGGGGTAGTGGCAACATTCTCGTGCCCAGCTCCATTGGAGCTGCCTTGGTCCAACAGTTCCACTGATGTTGGTGTTTTCCAGCAAATATTGGATTTCTATTTACATAGGAGACTCAAAACAACATATTTCATCACCAGATTCTGTTTCCTTCAAAAGGGCATCTTTGGACAAACTTCTTTTCATAGACCAGAACTAATGTCAAGTCAACTACTCATCTCTCAAAATGCATGGTATAATCCTCATTGGAACTTGTATTGTTTCAACCATCTCTCCACAGAACAACTTTGTTTATTTAAATGTAACTCCTTGGCCATCATTCTTTTAGAGCCATAGGAATAAATGAAACCTCTGTCCTCTTCAACATTTTCCTTGGGTCTAACAGTGACTGGGGCATCTTCCTTTCCTTCCTTAAATCATTCATGGCCGTCAAGTTGGTGACATTGATCACCATTTACTTCATTTAGTAGCTTTCTATCCTGTGATCTTCATGTCTCCACAGCTGATTTATGGAACTTCAGAAAACTGTCTTAGTGTCTGCAGTGACCTTTATTTTCTATTAATCCCCAACTGTATCTTATTGGTTTGAAACAGTGATAACTAACACTGGTAGAGCACTTGAAGGTTTGCAGTGAGTTTTCTAGACACTGTCTTTTTTGAGCACAATTATGTGGACAAGCTTGTGAATGGAAATTTCGAAATGCGAATAAGCTTTGAAGGGTTCAGACTTCTACCTGTAGGTCCTGTGCTCTTACAAGATGAGGAGGTTGAACCTCTTTCCTCCCTTATCTGTTCTCCTAGTGAGGAGGATAATGAGGTAAAGTAGGCTAATGATAGTAAAGGAATTCTAATGGTTGTCGGAGCATTTTCAGGTACCCAAAATCCTATACATGTGTTGTCTCATGGTTCTATTTTTATCCATGTTTACACAAACATATATGTGTATGTATATGTATATATAATATATGTTTAATTTATAAATTATATGTGTACAAATGTGCTTGTGTTTCTTGCCTGTATATCTTATTTTCCACACCAATGTGGAAACTAGTTTAAATACAAGCTTGCAGCAAGTTTGTTTTCATTTCTTTTCACAATTGTGTTACAGGTGAGAGGAAGAGAAGGTAAACTTCTGCTGATTAAAAATGAAATAAAAGAAAAGTCATGTGGGAAAAGGTATGAGAGATTATTAAAAATGTAGGTGAAGGTAGCTGTGGTACAGACTGTGATTTGTACAGGGTCACCCTTCTTGCAGCTATGGGAGGCAGAGTTTGAACTCCGGTCTTCTTGACTCCAAGTCCTGAGATCTCCAGATGCCTCAGGTAGCCCACTCAAGGGACATAACTTCTCAATGCTCAAGGCATCTCTCTAAGACTAAATTGTAAAGAAAGGGCTAACTGGCATTGTTAGAAGGATTTTTTTTCAGCTTGGACTTAATCATAGATCAAGTTGCAGTCTCATACACACAGATCCATGCACTTGGACACACACATCCTCATTATACATTTTATGTGTGAATACATATATTCAACAAGTATTTATTAAGAACCTACTATGAGATTTTGTCTGTGCATGTATAATATTATACATATAAATATATATATGCAAATGTGTATAAAATAATTCAAAGGTGGCATTTAAATCCATGATTTCCTTTCCTTTTGGGTGTCCATGTTGAATATGTACACAAATTTATAAAAGCTAGTGAATATGTGCATACATATGCATGTATATTCATAATATCTATATAGAGATTGGCTGGGTTTAAATATAAAATGTGTAGAAAGTAAAACAGAGTTTACTTCCTTAATGGCCACTAACACCCCATAGTCAAAAGGGAACCTGCCATCCAGAAAATAAATTCATGTTGTTAAAGCCTAAGCAAAGATCAATTAATGAATTGGACAACTCTTCTAACCTGGCTCTAACTGAAGTCCCAATTGGAATAATTCTGTGACTTAGTGATCTTTTCTTCTTGTAGTTTGAATTGGCTCAGGTTCTCAGCTAACATAAACGAGGAATTTGCCCTGAAATCCTGCTACTTATGAAAACATTCCAGGGCATTAAAATATATCTCATTTGCTAAATGGAAAGATTTATAAATAGCGGTATGTGGAGAAAAAGTAATTTTGTTTTCAGCTTAAGGAAATCAATAGCTGGCTAGCCATTCTCCCAGCACAGGGATTTATCAGCAGCAGTTTTACCAAGACATTAGATGGTGGTGCAAAAGCCTCATCGATTCCTCTTACGTCATAACTATAATTCCATCCACCTGCACCTAATTACAAGGGTAGTTTAATCTGCATGTGTATCCACAACTTTCTTCCTTATTATTCTTTTTTTTAAAAATTAATGTTATTTTTTAAACTCTAATTTATTTATTTTTAGTTTTCAACATTCATTTCCACAGGATTTTGAATTCCAAATTTTCTCCCTATCTCTCCCCCTTTGCCCACCCCAAGACAGCATGCATTCTGATTACCCCTTCCCCCAGTCTTCTCCACCTTCTATCACATCCCTCCCTTCTCTTATCCCCATTCCCTCTATCTTCTTGGAAGACAAGATAAATTTCTATATCCCATTGACTGTATATCTTATTTTGTAGTTGTATGCAAAAACAATTCTCAACATTTATTCCTAATAGTTTGAATTCCCACTTCTCTCCCTTCCTCCCTTCTCACCCATTCCCACTGAGAAGGCAAACAGTTTGATATATGTTATACATGTGTAGTTATGCAAAAAAATTTCATAAAAGTCATGTTGTAGAAGACTAACTACATTTCCCTCCATCCTATCCTGCCCCCCATTTATTCTATTCTCTCTTTTGAACCTGTTCCTCCTCAAAAGTATTTACTTTTAATTATGTCCTCCTCTCATTTGCCCTCCTTTCTATCATCCCACCACCCCCCGCTTATCTCCTTCTCCCCTACTTTCTTGTGGTGTAAGATAGATTTTCATATCAAATTGAATGTGCATGTTATTCCTTCCTTAAGCTAGATGTGATGAGAGTAAGCTTCACTTTTTCCCTCTCACCTCCACCCTTTCCCCTCCATTGAAAAAGCTTTTTCTTGACTCTTTTATGAGAGATATTTTGCCCCATTCCATTTCTCCTTTTGTCCTCCTAATATATTCCTCTCTTACCCCTAAATTTTATTTTTTTTAGATATCATCCCTTCCTATTCAACTCACCCTGTGCTCTCTGTATGTGTGTGTGTGTGTGTGTATGTGTGTGTGTAAAATCCCTCCAACTATCCAAATACTGAGAAAAGTTTCAAGAGTTACAAATATGATCTTTCCATGTAGGAATGTAAACAATTCAACTTTAGTAAGTCTCTTAGGATTTCTCTTTCCTATTTACCTTTTCATGCTTCTCTTGATTCTTGTGTTTGAAAATCCAATTTTCTATTCAACTCTGGTCTTTTCTTCAAGGATGCTTGAAAGTCCTCTATGTCATTGAATGACCATTTTTTTACCCTTACATATTATAATCAGTTTTGCTGGGTAGGTGGATTCTTGGTTTTAATCCTAGTTTCTTTGACTTCTGGAATATCATATTCCAAGCCCTCTGATCCCTTAATGTAGAAGCTTCTAGATCTTGTGTTATCTTGATTGCATTTCTACAATACTCAAATTATTTCTTTCTGACTGCTTGCAATATTTTCTCCTTGACCTGGGAGCTCTGGAATTTGGTTACAATTTTTCTAGGAGTTTTCCTTTTCAGATGTCTTTCAGGAGATGATCAGTGGATTCTTTCAATATTTATTTTATCCTCTGGTTCTACAATATCAGGGCAATTTTCCCTGACAATTTCTTGAAAGATGATGTCTAGACTCTTTTTTGGATCATGGTTTTCAGGTAGTCCCATAATTTTTAAATTGTCTCTCCTGCATCTATTTTCCAGGTCAGTTGTTTTTTTGCTTGTTTGTTTGTTTTGGTTTTTTTCAATAAGATGTTTCACCGTATCTGCTATATTTTCATTCTTTTGGCTTTGTTTTATAATTTCTTGATTTTCCATAAAGCCATTAACTTCTATTTGCTGCATTTTAATCTTTAAGGAATTTTTTTCTTCAGTGAGCTTTTGGACCTCCTTTTCCATTTGGCCAATTCTGCATTTTAGCAGAATTGCTTCTCTTCATTTACTTTTTGGATCTTTTTTGTCATTTGGGTTAGTCTATTTTTACAGTTGTTTTTTTCTTCAGCATTTATTTGGGTCTCATTTAGCAAGCAGTTGACTTGTTTTTCATAATATTCTTGTGTCTCTCCCATTTCTCTTCCCAATTTTTACTTTACTTCTGTTACTTGATTTTCAAAATCCTTTTTGAGCTTTTCTGTAGTCTGAGACCAATTCCTATTTTTCTTGGAGGCTTTGGATGAAGGAGTTTTGACTTTGTTATATTCTATTTGAATGTTTTGATCTTCCTTGTGACCAAAGTAAGATTCTATAGTCTGATTTTTTATTAAATTTTTGCTTGTTTCCCCAGCCATTTATTTGACTTTTGAGCTTTTTGTCAAGGTAGATCTCTGCATCAAGTGGGACTGGGGGGTGTATGATCAACCACTTGTTTCCCCCATAATCTGTGGACCTAGGGCTCCAGAAACAGTTTCTCTCTCTGCCCCTGCTGCTGCTCTGGCTGTTGCAGGTTTCTCTGTGCCCTCCCTCCTCTGCTGCCCTGGGGCTGGGGTGGGGGCTGGACCATGCCACTCTCCCACACTGGTCCCACAGGCTTTTTTCCACTGATCTTCCTATTTGTCCTGAAACAAAGTTTTGTTTGTTTGGGGGTCCTAAAGTCTGGAAAGTGCGGCAGGTATGAGAGATTCATTTCCTCCAAGGCCTGCTCAGATCCTGTCTCTGCTGGCATGGCCCACACTGGACTGCATCCTGTTCCCTGTGTGGCTTGATAGACACTTCCCATCAACCTTTCAGGCTATCTTGTATTGGAGATTTGCTTTACTCCATCATTCTGTGGGTTCTGCAGCTCCAGAATTTGTTTTGAACCATTTCTTACAGGTATTTGGCTGGACTAGGGGGCAGTGCTCTAGAAAGTGCATGCTGTTACTCTGCCATCTTGGCTCTGTCCCCACTCCCCCTTCCTAAATATTCTTTAAGTAAATCTTCACAGCAGAATCAAAAATACTAATTCCAGGGAAAGAAAACATTCTCGAAGCTAATATCACTTTTCATTTCTCAATCTTATCTTGACTTTTAATGTTCTTTAAAGAGACTCTGTCTCTCTGAGTGTCTCTGTCTTTCAGAATGAAAATAAAAAATATGAGGTTTTGTCATTTATTGTTCACCATTATCTTCACACACACAGTTGCAATATTTTATAACTCATGGACATATAGCATCACCAGAATACTGTTGGTCCTTTATTGCAGATGGGGAATTTGTATTCCTTGAGAGAATTATTCTATTTCCCCAATGCCTTCTAGGCTCAGTGTCCATCCAAAGGCTTCAGTTCTTCATCAAAGCTTTCTGCTATACATCTCCATAGTAATATACCAGAGACTTCTCCAACTCAACGCAGCCCAGACAAAACTCATTTTCTTCCCACCCTTCCCCTCAAACTTCCTTGTTTCTATAGAAGGCGTCCTTCCCTTCCTAGTCTCTCTGGCAGACAATAACCTTGTTGTTCTGGACTCATCACTCTCACCCAACATATCCAATATGTCACCCACTATGGCCATGTCTATCTCCATGATATCTCTCACAGCACTTCTCTCTACTTTAGTACACCCCCAAAGCAAGCCAATGCCCTTGTCACCAATTTCCTTGAGGGTTGTGATAGCCTCCTAATTTGTCTTTTGCCTCTGGTCTCTTCTTTCTGTAATCTACCATCCATAGCCATGGAGAGAAATGTTCCTAAATTGAATGTCTGAACATGTAACCTCATATGTATATGCATATGCATGTATATATGTATATATACACACATCTATACATATGTATTATGTATCTGTGTATGTATGTGTGCTTACTTGAATATATATAGGTGTATGTATATATACATAACTATATATCTATATGTGTGATACACATTCATGGGTGTATGTATGTATGCATGCACACATGCCTATGGGTATAAATTTTCATGTAATACTTTACTTCTTCCCTGTCATTCCTTATGCTTCTTTCTTAAGAGAGAAGGGATGGCATTATGGAGGATTGAGTTCTTGGTCTAACAGTGACAACGATATAGGAGAGGAAGTATAATGTAGGCTGAGTATGAAGGAACTAAAGAGAATAATAACTGATTTATCTGAAGTGTTAAAATTTGCAAAGCACTTTAGAGGATGTGCATGCTCATGTGTCTGTGAATTAGGCAGATGCAGAATAGAAAAATGGCAAAATAGGGGAGGAGAAAAGATATGGCTTAAAAGTGAGAAACCTTAAGGAGCACAAATCTTTAGTATCATGTTTGGGGTTGAAGCACTTTGGGTTCCTAGAGAGAAGCCCCATTGGCAGTTGCTGCCCTGTTTGCTACTGAAGGGTTTGGGTTTAGCTTGGTTTGGGTTTTTGCTGGAAGTTCGGAGCCTTTTTTCCCTTCCATGCCTGAAATGAGGCATTCATCTGGGGAGAGTAGAGGAATGTGGATGGAGAGGGAGAAAGAGCCAGCTGGGCATCTCTAGACGAGTGATTACTTCTTGTTTTCTCTCTCGTCCCACCCTAGGAATGGAGGGAAACTGATGGAAATCTGTCCACACCCCAGCAACACCTCCGGCCAATCGTGGTTGTTGCTTCCAAACAGAACAAAATTGTTCATGACAGGAAAGGACATCAGGGAAAGATTTCTCTGGAGTTTCTTAGAAGAGATGGGGCATTTAATCAAGGAGGAGGGGGCAATAGTGAAAACTGTAAATGAGGATATAAAGAGAACTCAAAGCTCACCCTTTGCCCCACCCTCCTACCTTCCCTATTACTATAGGGCAACACCACCCTCTCAGTCCTCAGGCTCCCAACCTAGGAGTCACCCTGGACTTCTCACTCTTTCCCACTGCCCAGATCCAATACGGTGCCAATGCCCATCGATTTTCCGCCTGTGACATCTCCTGAATCCACCTCCTCCTCTCCTCTGATCCTGGTACAAATCCTCCCCACCTCATGGCTGGATTATTGCAACAGCTGCTGTTGGGTCAGCCTACGTGAAATCTCTCCCCACTTCAGTCCATCCTCTGCTCAGTCACTGAAAGGATTTGACCAAAGCACAGCTCTGATCATGTCACCCCTGACTCAATAAACTCCCTGTTGCCAGCAAATGCAAACTACTTTGTTTGACATTCAACGCCCTTCATACCCCAGCCCCTTCCCCCTTCTTTGGTCTCCTTATACTTCACTTCCTGATGTGTACTTTTTGATCCAGGGACCCTGGCCTTCTTGTTACTCTCTCCCTCTCTCAACTCCAGGTGTATTCTCTGACTGTCCTCCAAGCCGGCAAGGTTCTTTCTCCTCCCTGGTCTTGCTGGTTTCCTTAAATTCCAACTAAAATCCCACCTCTACATCCCATCTCCTCCTAATACCAGTAACTTCTCTCCATTCATTATCTCCTATTTATCCTGTAAAAAGTTTGCTTTGTATATATTTGATTCGTATCTCCTCTAATTAACTGTGAGTTCCTTGAGGGCAGGGACTGTCTTTAGCCCGTTTTTGTATACTTTAGCAATTATCATAGCTCTTTATAAAAAGTTAAGTAACTGAAATATGCTACCAAATTTCAACTTATTTTCACAATATTTTAACCACATTTTCTTAGTTCTCCAGTAAGTTATATTTCATTTCAAAATTATAAAATATAAAATAATAATTCTAGTAGAAAAAGTAGTTGCATCTCATGAGAAGTTAATTTTCAATATGTTATCTGCTAGGACTTGCAATCTGTAACTGCATTTTATGAATATTGACTGTGTTGGCAATAGTAATGAAGTGATGTATTTATGTGATAAGTTCCTTAAATTTTTATTTTGTATATATTCTTTAAGAATCCACATTGGGTTTGCCTTGTTTCTTGTATATACCAGGCACGGAATGCTTATAGGTTTGTCTCTGCACATCAATACGAATTCTGACCAAGGATGTTTTAGCTGTTCCCCCTCTGTCTCACTCATCTTCATCTCCCCTGTTTTTGGGGTGCCTGGCATATTTTTCAGCTCTGTGGACCAAGACATGTAACATTGGCACAGTCTGGAGATTATTAGATGGATGCATAGAGTGCCAGGTCTAGAGTCAGGAAGACATCAGTTGAAATGTGGCCTCAGACACTTACTAGCTGTGTGTGACCCTGAGAAAGTCCCTCGACATGTTTGTCTCAGTCTCATCTCTAAAATGAGTTGGAGAAGGAAATGGTAAAATGCTACAGTATCTCTGCCAAGAAAACCCCAAATGGGGCCACAAAGTGTTGGAAACGACTGAAAAACCACTGAGAACAAAAAGATTGCTAGAACTGGTTTCAAAAGACCTTGTTTCAAATCTGCCTTCATATCCTTACTAGCTGTGTGGTCCTGGAGCAGCTATTTAACCAATTTCTCAATCAATTTCCTCATCTATAAAATCAGGATAGTAATGTCGGATTCCCTGGGTTACGATGGACATCAAATATACTAATGCTTTAATACATTTTGCAAATGTTTAAGTACTTTATGCTATTATTTTTACTATCAGTAGTGCTAACAATCATACAAAGCTGACATTTACATGATGCCTTAAGGTTTGTGAAACTGTCCCTGTCCCCCTCCCTCCTTTCTTCTCTTCCTCTCTGTCTCTCTCTCTCTCTGTCTCTCTCTCCCTCTCCCTCTCTCTCTCTCTCTCTCTCTCTCTCTCTCTCTCTCTCCCTGCCCCCTCCCTTTCTCCGCCCTTTCCCCTCCCCCTTTCCCATCTTCCCCTCCCTCTCCTTGTCCCCCTCCCTTCATCTGATTCTCATAATACCCTTTTAAGACGAGGTGCCTCTATCATCCCCACTTACAAACGATGAAGCTAAGGCTGAAGGAAGCTAATAGTTCCTTGCCCATGTTCGCACAACCCCTGAGCATCTGAAGTGTGCTATCAAGTCAGGAGGCCCTGAGTTCAGGTCCAGCCTCCCAGGCCTGCTGGCCTGCCAAATGGGTGTGAGTTCAGATTGAAAGCAAGGTCCCACTGGTCTCTGAGGTTCTCTGAGAACAGGCAGTTTTAGGATAACTGAGACTAAGCTGCAGAGAATATGTTTTTTTTAATTGCCAAATATGATAAACGTTATCTCTTGGGAAGTCCATGATGGGGCCATAGGCGATGGATGCATCATTTTACAATTAGTGGGTGCCTGAGCTGGGTGCCTGAGTTAGTTGAGAATGTTCCAAACCAGAGAAACCCATGATCACGCGCTGGGAGCTGGATATACCTTCAGAGCTCATCTTGCCCCATCCCCTAATTTTGCATCCAAGGACAGGGAGGCCTAGAAGGATGAAATGATTGGTCCAGCATCATCCATGCAATTATGTGGAATATTTTTCAGCTCTATGGACCAAGACATGTAACATTGGCACAGTCTGGAGATTATTAGATGGGTGCATAGAGTGCCAGGTCTATAGTCAGGAAGACATCAGTTGAAATGTGGCCTCAGACACTTACTAGCTGTGTGTGACCCTGAGAAAGTCCCTCGACATGTTTGTCTCAGTCTCATCTCTAAAATGAGTTGGAGAAGGAAGGTCCACAAAAGATTCCAATCCCCATCCCCTGACTCCAAATCCAGGCACTTCCCTTTGAAAGATGATTTGGGAGGAAACGTGGCACAAAAAATTGCTTAAACCTACTGTTGTCCTAGGAAATAGAAATCATTTTGAAGCATGTGCTTGGGAGATGCTCCATCAGCAAGGGTGGGACCTCACAATCTGACCCAGGCCAGACCAACAGAGAACTCAGAAGACACCAGGTTCTGCTCACTGACTCCAGTGATGAGTGGGTGGAGGAATGGGAAGCCACTTGTATAGCAGTCTGTCTATTCATGAGGAACTGGCTGGACCACATTTTTGGGTCTTACTTCATTTGCCTGAAGTTGTAGCCTTCTGGACAAATCTAGGTGTGTTCAACATCCTGTCTTTGTTTTCTTTAATTATTTGGAAAGATAACTATCACAAGGGAACACTGTTTTCTATGTTTTATATTCTCATAAAATGACAGGAGATTTCATGAAAGTAAATAATTATGGCAACAGTTGAAAACAGACTCCCTCATAAGACAGTAGTGAAACTTGAGTGCTTCCTTGAGGATAGTAAGGACTTAACTGTTTACTGAATTGAATCACATTTAAGCAATATTGTTTATTTATACAACTGGGATTTTTTTGGGTTGTTTAATATCAAGTGAAAGCTAAAAGTAAAAAATGAAGACAATGTTTATACTTTGTTATAGTTATGCTTACTTGGGCTTTCACACTATGCTTACCGGGGCTTTCGTGCTTTTCTTACCTGGTCTTCACGTAAAACAGTACAGTACATCCTCACAAGCACTTAATTCTTTATTAAACACATTTATTATTGTAAGAGGTATTTGAATGGGAAGACTTGAAGTATGGTCTGACCGCTTCACTTGCCTGTTCTGGAAGTTTCAAGGGCTCCTTCCTGCTTTGAACATAAATATACACTCCTGAATCTGCTGCATAGAGCCTGTAACAGTCTGTCTCCAGCCGGTCCTGCTGGCAGATCACCTCTGAATCCCCTCACACGCTGCACTCCTGCCAAGCTGGCTATTTGACGCTACATTTATGGGACATTCTAGGTTCCTTTACCTAGGATGCTCTGCCTCCTCCTCCCTCTCTCAGGACCTCAGATGGTCCAATGCTGCCTCCTCCAGGGGCCCTTCCCTCATTGCTTGGTTTGGCACCCTGGGATTGGGAGCTGCAGGGGCTGGAAATGGGCAGGGTTTGCCCTGGAGAGATGAGACCCACATGCAGCCTCTGTAAATGCTTGGGGTCACAGGGAGACGGCTCATTTCTCTCAGCCTCTCTCTGCCCTAACACGAAGCATGTGCTCGTCTCCCCAGCCTGGACACAGTACATTCGTCAGTGCCCAGGGAAGCCTTTGATCCCAGGGTTGTGGATGGAGACCATCAGGCGTCCAGAAGCCAGGTCCCTGGGCTGGAGCCAAGAGACAGCGCTCTTTTTCTGAGGGGCTGAGTTCTTGTCTGGGAATTATGCAGAGCCCCACCAGTATTGAATCATAGCTTCCTGAAACTTGCAGCAGTGGGGGTGGGAGTGTGGGGGGGATCCCACAGCAGCTTCCAGACTGAAAATAAGATGAGGTTAGAGGTTTCTGGGGTGGGGGGGGAGGGGGGCAGGAAAAAGAACAGGGAGATTCTCCCTGGATTTGGACTCAGGATTGAAGTGGATTCAAATGTCTGTAGTGATGACTATTACTGCTGCTGCTAGTTAACCAGAGTGTAGATATCACTTAAAGGTTTATAAAGCACTTTACAAATATTTTTCTTACTGATCCTCAAAATAGCCTAGGAGGAGTGTGTGTACTATGAATAGCCCCATTTTACAGATAGGAGACTGAGGCACTCAAAGGTTAAATAACTTGCCCAGGGTGACACAGATGGTAAGTATTAGAGACCAGATTTGAACTCGGGTCTTGGTGGCACAATGCTTTGAGCACTGGACCCAGAGTCAGGAAGATTCCTTTTCCTCAGTTCAAATCTGGCCTCAGACACTTACTAGCTGTGTGACCCTGGGTAAGTCACTTCACCCCATTTGCCTCAGTTTCCTCATCTGTAAAGTGAGTTGGAGAAGAGAATGGCAAACCACTCCAGTATCTCTGCCCGGAAAATCCCACATGAGGACTTGGAGAATCAGACACAAGTGAAAAAATAACTAAACAAGAGCTTCTGGCCTCTAAGTTCAGCTCTCTCTCCACTGCCCCACTTACAAATTCTTTACTCCTGTGACATGATTGGTTTTATTGGGTCAGGACCTCCCAGCTTCTCAAAATTATAGGATCATAGATCTAAGTGTAGGAAAGGCTGCCTGTATCACCTAGGCTGACCTCTGTATTTTACAAGTAAGTAAACTGAGGCCTGCAGAGATGACTTGGTTTGCTCTAAATCACATGTAATGTATGGAAGGTCTTCCTTTTTGAATTTGAATCGAAGGTCTTCAGGATGTCATTGCATTACGTTCTTCCACCACACAACATACAGTACCCTCTCTCTTCTCAAAGCTTTGAGGGATTGCATTCTCCTCTATCTTTCACTGACCCCTAGGAATTTCTTCAAAAAGCTCAGACCTCCTCTTTTCTCTCTCTCTCCCTCTCTCCCTCTCTCTCTCTCTCTCTCTCTCTCTCTCTCTCTCTGTGTGTGTGTGTGTGTATGCAGTGTTTAAGGTTCAGTGGGGACTCCAAAGACAAGGACATGTAATATCTGTCTTCCAGGTCATGACAGCAGTCCAGAAGGTATGCTTTCCTCCATGACTCACGGAACAAAGAAGCCTATGACTTGAAGTGTCCCTGGTCCCTGTGAAGCAGCATTTACCCAAACACATCAGACTGAGACTGTCCCTGATAAAATCCTGGCTTTGAAATTTCTATTTTCACTAATTGTTTAATTAGCATTTAGCCTCTATTCTATCTCAGTCATCATATCTTTGTCATGGGTTGTCCCTTACTGTTTTGAAAAGTCTTACTTATGTCCAAGTCACCGAATATATCTACTCTGTGTAAGGTCCTAAGGAAGTCATGTGTGCCACAGTGCAGTGCTTGATTTAGGGTCAGAGGATCTGTGTTAACATCCTGGCTCTTCTATTCATTGCCAGGGGGACTGAGTTAGAAATCTTTCTGGGCCTCATTTTCCTTATCCATAAAATTGGGTGAGAAGGTTGGATTGGATGGTCTCTGAGGTCCCTTTCATGTCTGGCTCTATGATGCTGAGTGCCCAGCTGCTCTATTGTTCCATTTCCATGCCTTTACACTGTGTATTCTCATACTAGGGCTTCATCTTCTCTGATGTGCTCTCTCTGATGTGCTTCTCTGATGTGCTGTATGTTGCTGATCTTGCCTCTTCCTTTTCTATGTTTGCAAGCTAAGGCACAACTCAAGCCCAGACAGGATTATAAGAGTGGGTGTCTGTGATGATGCAGAGGAAAAGCAGAGGTTTCCAGTAGGACTAGGGAAGGGACCTACTCCACACACATATGTCTGCGTGTGTGTACACACACACATTGTATTGGTAGATCTTAGGCAGAAGAGGCAAAAACCTCAGATGTGTGTAGGCCAAGATCCTTGTTTTTTTACAGAGGAATAAACTGTAACCCAAGCAGTCTAGGTGTCTCACCCAAGGAAACAAGTGTTTGGGGGATTTGAAGTGAGGTTCCTAACTTCAGCCATCCCTCTTTCCATGGGAGGTCATAGATGAGAGGCCAGAAATACAGCCAAACTGTGCAGTACTGAGAGGCCAACCAGACATGGCCAGCAGGGCACATGGCAGAGAGGATCCCGGTGGTGACTAGGAAGGCTGGGGAGGCAGAGGGAAGGTACACAAGAACCTGGAGGTCAGGCAGGACTCCAGCCAAGGTGAGGCTCTGATGGAGATGGAGGGGCTCAGGGATGCCTTGGAAAAGCCACTGGGAGCCTGGTCAATAGATCCTCTCTACTTCTTAGAGCTAGTCATCCCCCTAAGAGGATCTGGAGAGAGTTTCTCACACAGAGAAGCATCCTGCCTTTGCTCTTAACCCCTCCCTCTGTCATGTGCACCTTTCTGATTAGAATGGAAGATCTTTGAGGTCATTTGCTGTCCTTCTTTGTTCTTGTATGTGTATCCTCAGCAATCAGCTCATTTCTTGGCACATAGTAAGTACTTAATAAAGGTTTGCTGACTGACTAATGAAAAGCAAAAACGAGAGGGTCAGGCTAGTTGTTCTCCATTATGAGTCCTGGAATTATCTCATTTATTTGTGTAAATCCAACATATACACTAATATGGAATTGTGATGGAGAGTGATGAAAAAAATCACCTTGATATGTTTTCCAAGAAAAAAAGTTTGAGGGAAATGATAAATGTTGGAGATGTGGGAGAGTTGGAACACTAATGCATTGTTAATGGAGCTGTGAACTGATCCAACCTTTCTGGAGATGGGCTATAAAAATGTGCATACCCTTTGACCCAGCAATACCACTTCTAGGGCTGTATCCCAAAGAGATCATAAAAATGGGAAAAGGATCCACATATACAAAAATACTTATAGCAACTCTTTTCATGGTGGCTAAGAACTGGAAATCAGGGGGATACCCATCCATTGGTGAATGACTGAACAGACTGTGTTTTGTGAATATAATGGAATGCTACTGTGCTATAAGAAATCATGAGCAGGCGAACTTTGGGGAAGACTTATATGAACTGGTGCTGAGTGAAGAAAGCAGAACCAGGAGAACACTGGACACAGTAACCTCCACAGTGTGTGAAAATTGATCTTATAGACTTAGCCCTTCTCAGAAATGCAAGGACCTAAAATATCTCTAAGGGACTCATGATGCAAAATGTCATCCACATCCAGAGAAAGAAGTATGGATTTGGAACTGAGAATGAAGAAGATTATTTTATCTTTTGTTATTTTTTTTCATTTTGTTTTTATCATGGTTTTTCTCTTGCATTTCTATTCTTCTATTCAACATGACTAATGTGAAAATGTATTGAATAGGAATGTATGTGTAGAGCCCATATAAAATTGCATACCATCTTAGGGTGGGATGGAAGAGGAGAAAATTTGGAACCTATGGAAGTGATTGTTGAAAACTGAAAACAAATAGATTAATAAATTTGGAAGAAAAAATGAAAAAAGTTTGAATGAAAGATTTTTCTGATGGTTGAAGGTGACATGGACTGAGATCTCCTTTTCTCTGCCTTCTGATTTCTTCCATTCTCAACTTCCAAACTCAAAGACAGGCTCAGAAAGGAGGACCAGGTGAATGCAGTTCCCCATCAACTTACTCCCATTTCCTCTAGTTTAGAAACAAGGGGCATCACTTCAAGATTGTAATGACAACCAAGGGGGCTTTCTGTTTCCCAACTCTATGATATTCACCATAGGAAAAGCAGCCTTTTGTCTCTGTGTAAAGCTTAAAAAGAACCAGGACCTTGAAAAATAAAACAAAATTCATTTTGTTTTTTACACCACGATTCTTAACAATCCAGACCTATGTTTTTGAGCACCCTGGTACCTTAGTAACATCCATAGCCACCCTAAGAATGGGAGAGAGCTTAAGCTTATAGGCATTTCCTTAGAGTTAGATAGTCCATTCAAGGATTAAATGAAGGTGATACTTTCTATGGAAAGGGAGACATCAATGCTGAATTACAGCCCCAACAATAAGCACTATGTGCCCCCACTGACAGGGTGATCAATGAGCATCTGCAGCATTCTTCAAAATGCCTCATAGATTTAAGCAAAACAGATTGTTAGAATTGGAAGCCACCCTTTCCCCTTTTGTTCTATTTCTTCCTTCACAACATAACTCATGTGGAAACATGTTTCCATGAATGCATATGCACAACCTATATTGGATTTCTTGCCATCTTGACGAGGGGGAAGGGAGAAAAATTTGGAACTCAAAATCTTATAAAAATTCATGTTGAAAACTATCTTTACATGGAATTGGAAAAATTAAAATACTATTTACAAAAAAAAAAGATTTGGAAGCCAACTTGGAAATCATCCATCCAAAAAGCGTTTATTTCATTTCTTTCTGAAATCTCACATCCATTTTTTTGGTATATTTTACCACGTCCCATTTTGAATTCTACTTATTTGTAGTCATGTCATATTTCCTCTACTTAGCCATAAACTCTACAGGTGGGATAGGAATGAACTCTCCACCTCTCTCTCTGTATGGATACATCCAGCACCCTGTAGGTGATACTGCTTTGGTGACATTTCTCTCTCTCTCTCTACACACACACACATATGTATGCATGCATGCATGCATGTATGTGTATATGCACATGTGTATGTATGTATATATGTGTGTGTATAGGAATAATACAGACAAGCTCTGGAGAATCCCATAGTCACCACTGCATGAGGAAACAGGAATGCAAGATCATTCTATCAGGGCCTAGAAATCCATGAAAGAGTCTACTCTTGTCCCTGCTGTTCCTGTGACCTCACCTTGAAAATAGAACCCTGCCCAAATGCTCCTGGTGAAATGTCACCAAAGCAGCATCAGCTTCAGGGTGCTGGATGACTCTAAAGATCCAGTGCCAGCCATGTATGAGGACAAACATGGCACAGAGGCTTCTCACTCTCAGTCATTGCTCTCACCTTCAAACATTTCCACCCAGTCAGTCCTGCTTCTGATTTCTTCCCTGTCCCCCTCCTCCACCCCTTGTCTTCCCTTCTCCAGATGTCATACACCTCAGGAGGTGCATCAGGCAGACAAAGCTATGCCAGACTGGCAGAGGCCTGGGAAGGGCCTAAAATGTCCTTGTTAAATCCAGATGAGGTGGATGAATCTTTGAGAGCTGAAATGACTTCCTAAAGTCACTCAAGTAGAAAGTGGTAGAGACAAGATTAGAACCCATAACTTTGGACTCAAGTGGTTTTTCCATTAGGTCTGTATTTTTGTCTCTCCTTTAATGCCTAATAAGTAGTTTTGATTTAATAATTTAATTCATCCAATGTTTAACATTTGCAGATGAAGAAGTTGAGGCCAATAGAAGTGACTTATCAAAGGTCAGTCAGCCCACTTTAAGTGGTACTATGAAGTAATCAATTGAAATAAATTGACTTTTAGAGAAATTCTCTCCCTGAACTATAAATGTTAGAAGTTACATTCCTATGGGATTCTGTCATTTACAAGATGCTTCTAATTCAGCCTCTCATTTGACCCTCGCACTGCCCATGCGGTAGGTGGTACAAAATCACCATCCAGTTTTACATGTAAGGAAACTGATGACCAGAGACCTGAAATGACTTATCCAAGGTCACACACCTAATGAGTGATAGAAGTGAGACCCAGAGCTTCAGATTATAATTCCACTAAATTGCAGGATATCTTATTGACCTGACTACAAGAAAAATCATCTGTATTTTTGTCAGTACCAAGGTCTTCCCAGTATGGGAACTCTCTTCACCTATGCAGATTACAATCGATTTATGTTCTAACTACTGATCAATCAATAATCCCTTATTAAGAACCTACGATGTGCTAGATCCCATGTTAACAAGAATGACAAAAATGAAACATTACCAGACACTGGACTAGAGATACAAGTAGAAAAAAAGGGAAGCAATCCTTACTCTTGAGGATCTTATATTCTATAAAAAAAAAAATAGATACACATTAAAATATATTGAAAATCAATACAATCCATACTCCAGGTAGCTACATATGAGTAGCAGGGAGAGTCAGCACACTGGTAGATAGTGGGAGAGGGGGGATCAGAAAAGGGTTTGAGCAACTTGAGCTGAATTTTGAAAAAATAAAGATACTTCCTATGAATTGGAAACGAGAAAAGAGGACATGCCAGATCCATGGAACAGCTAGCACAAAGGCCTGGAGGTGGTAGATTGAGTTCCTGGTATGAGAAATAGAACAAAGACTACTATGGCTGCATCAAAGAGTGTGAGAAGGTTAGAAATGGAATAAGGAATTATGCATAATGGAAGCCAGAAATTTATGTTGGGACCAGGTGCTAGAGGGCTTTAAATGACAAATGGAAGATTTTATATTTGAGCCAGGAAGATATTCACAGCTATCTGTGTGTGTTGGGGGGGGGGGTAGTGTTGTATGACGGGATCAGACCCAAACTTTGGGCAACTAACTTTGCATCTAGGTGAAAGATGAGTTGGAATGGGGGAGGGAATATTTGAGTCAGCGAAACCATTAGAAGATCATTTCAATAGTCCACCTAAGAGATGGCGAGGGGCTGTACTGTGGTTGTGGCATGAGTGGAAAGAAGGGGATGTAGAAGAGATATTTTGAATGTAGCACCAAGAAGACTTGACAACAGATTGTGCAGTTCTCTAGGTGAATGCGGATAAAGAGTAAATCATGACACCATGTTTGGGAGTGTGATTGACTGAGAAGAAGAGTCCTTTGTAAAAGTAGGGAACTTGAGAGAGGGGAAGGTTTTGGGGAAAGTTTGATGAGTTCTGTTTTGGATGTAGTGAGTTTGAGATGCTTATGGCACATGCAATGGGAGAAGTCCAAAAGTCTGATGCAGGACTGTAGACTAGGAGAGAAATTAGGGTTAAATAGATATGGAAATCATCAAGGTAGAGATGTTAATGGAAGCCCTGGGTGCTGATGTGATCACCAAGCAGGACAGATCAAGGGACAAGGGAAGAGGTCCCAGGCAGCAAGAAGTGAGATAGCAAGTGTAGACAGCTTTTTTCTAGAAATAGCTAAATAAGGGAGAGGAGAGAATGTGATAGCTTGGGGGATGGGAAGGTCTGTGAAGTTTGGGGTTTATCTGTTTTTTCCTTAGAACAAGGATATGTGTAAAGAAAATGGGGAAGGAACTAGTAAGTAAGGAGAGATTAATGAAAAAGAAAATGAAGAAACAAGACAAAAAGTACACAAAGATGTTTGTCTTTAAATATATATACACATATGTATGTGTGTATGTACATATATATGTATATATGTGTTTAGGTACATGTATATGTATGTGCATATACATATATACATGTATGTGTGTGTGTGTGTGTGTGTGTGTGTGTGTGTGTATGGCTTTTAGGTAGCACAGTGAATAGGGTATTTGGCTAGGAGTCAGGAAGATCTGAGTTCACTTACTAGCTACATGACCCTGGGGAAGCCACTTAACTCCTATTTGCCTCAGGTTCTCTGTCTATAAAATGGAGATAATAGCACCTATCTCCCAGGCTTGTTGGAAAGATCAAATGGAATAATATTTGTAAAGCCCTTAGCACAATGTCTGGCACAAAGGTTACTGTTATTATATTAATACTATATTGAAGTTAACTTGATAGGGCATGCATTAGCCGCTGTGGGAGATGAAGGAAGGTTTTATGCAGGGAGTGGTGTTTCAGTAGGTGAACTTTGAAGGAAAATAGGAATTCCCAGAGGATGAAGTAAAGATAAATTCTATGGGAGTTGCCCTAAGAGACACAGAAGTTAAGTGACTTGACCAGGGTCACATCACTAGAGCATGCATATCAAAATCAGCATTTGAACTAAGGCTTTCCTGATTCTAAGCCCAGCAATCCATCCACCTCCACCACAAGTCTTCTCCAAATAGACACATGTTTAGATACACAGAGATCCGCAGTATTTATGAAATGGCAATCAGTAGATTATATATAGTGCTGTGTTCCTGTCCATCGCCCAATGAGGAAAATGATTTCAGCAGGTTTTGTAAGCAAAGTACAATTGCAAGCTATTTTCTTTCTGTCCCTCATACACATTTGTCAGTTCATTTATTTTCTCTAATGATACTTGGCAATAATAGAACATTTGGCAAAGGACCCAGGGACACAATGGGGAATGAATGACACCAAAGGAAAAGATTGGTCAGGAAAAAAATATTAGAGGAGTCCAAGAACAAAAGCTTAGTCAAGTGCACAAGGATTGAATAAGGGCCTACTATGTGTTAGGTTGAGTGCTAAGCACCAGAGATACATAGAAAGACCCAAGAGGGTCCTCATCCCAAATGGGCTCACCGTATAGAGGAAGGAACACCGAGCTCAGAACAAGGCACAGATGAGGTATCTCTAGCATATATTGGAGATAATCTTGAGGAAAGGCACCAGAATTAAGAGGATTAGGAAAGACTTCTTGTAGAAGGAGGAGGAATTGGAGCAGAGACTTGAAGGAGGCAGGGAGGCAGAGATGAGGAAAGGCATTTGGTGGCCAATGAAAGGGAGTCAGATCAGCAGCTAAAGTGCTTTTGAGGAGCTTTTGCTTGGAGATAAGCTTCCCAGAAACCCATATGGGGGGTTGGGGGAAGTAAGTTGCAAGGAAATGGACAAGGCAAGAAGAGGCCCGTCTATGAGGGGGCTTACAAGTGAACCGAAGGATTTTGCGTTTGTTCCTGGAAATCATGGGAGATCCTGCAGTTTATTGAATAGAGGCAAGATCTGATCAGAGCACTCCTTTGGGAAGACATTTTGGCAGCTGAGTGGGGGCTGGACTGGAGTGTGAAGGAGAGAATTGAGGTGGAGGACAATAGACCAAGAGGGAGATGCTGAAATCTGGCCCCAACATGGGGGCAATGTCCAAGGAGAGCATGTGTCCAGGCAGTGAAGGTCGCCAAAAGCTAAAGGGGCTCTAGATTCTCTCCTAGGAGCAAGAGGAAGCTCCTGTGTCTGAGGTAGGTCTTGAACTTCTGGCTCTTCCTAGCCTGGAGGTCTGCTGGCTCTCTGATCACTAAGCAATATCAATTCTCTCGCTATAAGATAAGTATGAATGTTAAAAAGTCAATAGAAAGTAAATGGGTGAGGGGGAAAGGGTGAGGCCTTCTTTTGAAGGAAGGGAGTGGAGGGGATGCGTAAAAGGACACGGGCACCACATGTGCCAAGGTTCAAAGTAGGGAGATGGGATAAGGTATAGAAGGCCAGTTTGGCTACTTGAGGTTGGGGTAAAGGTGGACCAGCCTGGAAAAGTGAGATAGAGACAGACTATGAGTGGGGAATAGTATTCAGATGTGAGGATGCTGGAAGAATGAAGACAACTGAATATGGGAATGAGGGAGAGGAATGAGTCAGGGGTCACACTGAGGTGTGGACCTGGGTAACAAGAATGAAGATTGTGCCTCCAAGAGGAGGGCAGTTCAGAAGAAAGACAGGTTGGGAGGAACGAGAATGAACTCAGTTTTGGATGGGCTGAGTTTGAGATATCTGGGGACACTCAGTGGAAATATACCATAGGCAATTGGTGCTGCAGAAGGGAGACTTCCAGGAGAGATGGGGGCGATTATATAAATCTGTGAGTCATCTATACGGAGAAGATCGTTAAACCCACTGATGAGGTCACCCAGTGAGAGAACAGAGGGAGAAAAAGTCCCTGGAGAAAGCCTCAGGGCACACCCACAATTAGTGGGTGGGACATCCCCAAAGTTTCCGAATAGGAGACAAATAAGGAGAGATCAGATATGTAGGAGAAGAACCAGGAAAGAGAAGTATTTACCAAAAACCCCAGAGAAAATGTTATCTAGAAGAAGGAAGTTGTGACCAGTGCCAAATGCAGCAGACAGGTCAAGAAGGAGGAGGACTGAGAGAAGGCCTTTGGATTTGGCAGCTAAGAAATCACTGGGAACCTTCAAAAGAACCTTTTCTGTTGATGAAGTCACATGGAAAATTATAAGGGCTGGTGGAGAGTGAGAGGAGAAGGTGGAGACAATTTTCTTTTTCTTTTCTTTCTTTTATTTTGCATGAGACCAAAGATATAATATTGCAGCTTGAGTAGATGTTAGGACCAAGTGATTTTTTTTAAAGGATGGGGAGACAGTAGGTTTATTTGTAGATGGAAGCAAGGAGCCATTGGCTAGAGAGAGCCTCCAGATTGGGAGGGGATATTGGTAGGGAAAAGCTGTCAGAGGAGACCTCATAAGGCAGGATCCAAGGTTGACCTTTGTGCTAAAGAGAACCATTTATTCATTAGAACCTAAAAGAAAGGAAGAGAGCTAGGGGATGACATCAAAATATTCTAGATTTAAAGTGCAGTGAGGAGGCAGCTCCCAGGCAGTGGCTTCTGATTGCTCAGGAAAGCTTGTGGTGCAGTCCTCTTTGAGAGGGTGGAGGAGAGGATAGTGTAGGAAGACTTGAGCAAAGGAAAGAGAAGAATTAGAACAGCCAGATGCCACCGTAGTCAGCCCCTGTAGTCAGTGAGGGGCGAGTACATGCCTCCTTCAGGGCAGTGAGGGAGGTTGATCTGCGATAACTCAAATTTGAGATGTGACCCAGTCAGCAAGATTGGGTGCCTTCCAGCATTCTCCAGAAGGATGTGATTAAAAGTAGATGGGGTGGACTGAGAAAGATCGTCCAGGATTGGGGTTTGGCCAGACACGAGGGAGGATAGACCAGGAGGGAAAAGAGGACATAGAGATGCATAGAGGACAGTGTGCATTTGGCCTGCTTCACCAGGGTGCAGATTGACAAGGGAGAGGAGGTAAATTAAATCAGGGGTGATCAGGGGAAACAATGAGGAAAGGTGGCACCAGCTGTGGAAGCTCACTTGCCAGTAAGACCCCTAGGATGCCTCTACTCAAGCTCAGTTGTCTGTCTTCCAAGTGGGCATGATGCCCATTGGGGAGTGTCGGTCTGAAATAGGCTTCTTAGCTCCCTGAGGTCTCAGTGGAATGAACTCTGTCTTTTCCCTAACCGCCCAGCTGCAGTCTTGAACTGCCCTCTTAAGACCTTGACTAGAATGGGCCATGACTTTTGGTTCCCAAAGCCACAGCGTGACTCTCATTGGTACAGCAATCCTAATCTACGCCTGCTCTGAGGCCTCTTTGGACCTCACCAACTTTCCCTCTTTTCTGGAACCCTTTGTCATATTGGGGATGATATTCAACACAAGGCCAAACTCCCAGTATCTCATCCCTCCCAAAGCCTGCCCAACCAGCACTCATGTTCACATGCTATATAAAAAAAAAGAAGCAGCAGCAGCAACCACCACCAACCATTTCTACAGTGCTAAAGGTTCAAGCACTATTAGGTCATTTTATCCTCAGAGCAACCTGAGAGGAAGTGCCATTATTACTGACCTTCTACAGCTGAGAAAACTGAGGCAGAAAAGAAGCTATAGGTTACAGAGAGAGTGAACACCTGAGGCTGGATTTAAACTCGGGTCTCTGTACACTATAGTGCTATCAACAGACCTTTACTTACCTAACTGGACATTTTCACAAATTCATTCTAAATTTTAAGACAATTGAACTCAGTGATCTCTTAGGTCCTTTCCAGGTTTGTTATGTAAAGATTCTTCTGAATGTGTCAGTCCTAACAGATTCAGTTTTAATTGTCTTTTCTGCAAAAGCAAAAGCCTCATAAGTGAGTACAATTTCCTTGGGATTCAGTAAATTGTATAAAGATTGTCATTTGTTTTATATCGATGGGAATTGAGGAAGAGGAATGAAGTTGTGGACTCAGGGTCAGGAAGCCAGAATGTTTCTGAAGCAGTACTGGAACTCGGCTTTGCTCATCCCAGACTCAGAGGGCCCTAACTACTGTACCAGATTGTCTGTAATTGGAGCATCTTTGGATTGAGGACATGGACCTATTTTTCATTGTTTTCAGAATGTTTTAATTAGTTCTATGACAGCTAATGTTCACATAGACAAAGGATGAGGAAGTGGTTGCAGGAAATATATGATGAGGATTTCCTGAGTCGTCAGTACCCAATTTATAGAATATATATGTGTGTGCGCACACACACATATATTCTATAAATTGGATATATACACACACACATATACATATGGAAAAAGTAGAAGTGGAAGAACATATATGTATATATGTGTGTATATAAATACATATATACTATGTATAAAACATGTTCTTTTATATTACAAATATATGTAATGTTTGTAAATTACAACTTTGAATAATAAATATATACACACATACATATGTATATATATAAAATATTTGAAACACATATATTATGTTCTTGTGCATGCTGTATAGTGCAACTAAGTGGTACAGTAATGGCCCAGGAGTCGAGAAGACTAATCTTCCTGAGTTCAAATCTGACCTTGGACACTCATCAGTTGTGTGACCCTGGACAAGTCACTTCACTCTTACTGCCTCAGTTTCCTCATATGTAAAATGAGTCAGAGAAGAAAGTTGCAAAATACTCTAGTATCTCTGCCAAGAAAATCCCAAATGAGGGATTTTCAGAACTGACTGAACGACAATAGATGTGTTATGTATGGTAGTGAAAATGGAAAAGGAAGAGCCATCTCAGTATTATAGATCATGATTCCTAGGGTCAGGCCTTCTGGCATGCAAACCCTTGCCCTCAGCTGCCAATAGGACAAGAGGAGCAGAGTTGAGGGGTCCTAAAGATCCTTGAAATATCAAGAAAAGAGGAAATTCAGAATGGGACTAGTCAGAGATATGCTCCATACATGGAATGCTCTCTCTTTTTTTCATTTCACCTTCTGGTACCCCCAACCCCATTCAAAGTTCAATTCAAATTGGTTGGTTGGTGTCCTTTGTTCTCGAAGAGGACTAAAATGACATCACAATGATAAAGTGAAGTTTCAGTGTGTATGACTGTGGCTGATCAGAACAATACAAGCTCAGAACACTCTACCGCAGATTGGGTGCAGATAATTTGTGTGAATATTTGGGGTGGTTACTTCAAATTTGTACATTCTATGTTTCTTTTGTGCTGTTACAATTCTGCTTTGTTCATAGAGCACAGGACCTTTTCTGATACAGGCATGCCATGTTGAGTGGTCCTGTGCCAATCTTCCATGTTACACAGTCAAATCCAAAGTTCTTAAGAGAGACCTTGAGAGTGTCCTTGTATTGCTTCTTCTGACCATCCTGTGATCACCTGCCCCATGTGAGTTCTCCATAAAATAGTCTTTTTGGCAAACACACATTTTGCATTTGAACAATGTTTCTAGTCCATCGGAATTGTACTCTTTGAAGCATTGTTTGAATGCTTGGAAGTTGAATTCTAGCAAGGACCTCAGTGTCTGGTACCTTTTCACCCACCAGGTGATCTTCAAAATCTTTCTAAGAGAGTTCGAATAGAGACAATTCAGTTTCCTGGCATGGCACTGGTAGACTGTCCATGTTTCACAGGTATACAAGAGGCTGGCACAAGGGCTCGGTAGACCTTCAGTTTGGCAGTCAGTTTAATACCTCTTTTCTCCCAAATTTTTCTTTGGAGTCTCCCAAACACTGAGCTAACTCTGGCAATGCACATGTCAACCTCATTGTCCATGTGTACATCCCTGGAAAGTATACTACCAAGGTAAGTCAACTTATTCACAGCATTCAAAGCTTCATTTGTTGTAACTGATGGTTCCATGTATGGATGGTGTGATGGTGGCTCATGGAGCCCCTGTGTTTTCTTGGTGTTGATTATTAGGCCAAAATTAACACAGGTGACAGAGAATTGATCCATATGTTATTGCATCTCAGCTTCAGAGGCTGCATTGTGTGCACAGTCATCTGCAAACAGAATATCATGCACCAACACTTCCTCCATTTTGGTCTTGACTTGTAGCCTTTTCAAATTGAAGAACTTACCATCAGTATGGTAGTTGACCTTGAAGCCATGTTCATTCTCATTGAAAGCATTTGACAATATGGCTGAAAACATCATGCTAAAAAGCACAGGAGCAAGCACACAGCCCTGTTTTATTCCATTGGTGACTGGGAAGGCACAAGAGCACTGTCCATTATTCAGAACCTGGGCAAATATGCCATCATGAAATTGACATACAATACTGATGAACTTTTCTGGGCAACCAAATTTTGACATAATTTTCCATAATCCTTGAGTAACAATGTCAAAGGCCTTGGTCAGATCTACAAACGTTGTATACAGACCTTTGTTCTGCTCCTGGCATTCCTCCTGGAGCTGTTGGGAAGCAAACACCATATTGACTAATCCTTGGCCATTTCTGAAGCCACAAATGATCATATACCTGGTGAAGGATCAGCCTATTATGGAGGACTCTAGCAAGAATTTTGCCAGCAATGACTAAGAGAAACCTCCCTATAATTGTCATAGGACAATCTATTCCCTTTATCTTTATACAGATGGACAATGGAGGCATCCTTGAACTCCTGGGGGATAACCTCCTCTTGTCATATAACCTGGAAAATTTCAGTCAACTTTTGTATGGGCAATGGTCCCCCTATCTTGTAAATCTCAGCTGGAGTAGAATCAGCATCAGGTGCTGAAATACTTCTTCCTAAAAGACTCTTTTCTTGAAAGCACTCAATGGGCTCATTACCCAATGACTTGGGTATGTTTTGTATTTGCTTCTCCAAGTACTTGCTAGAGGCTCCTTGAGGGCAAAAACTATTTCATTTCTAGCCATTGTGTCCCCAGTCACCCAGCATGGCACCCAAGACATTGCTGACATTAAGAAAAGATAAAGATGAACACCAAAGCCCTACTTGGTGGCAGTGAGGAAATGGGTAACTCTTATGACCTTGAAGCTGAGACAATGGCTCCTGGGTAACCACCCAAGGCAGTCACCCCCACAGCCTAATGGTACAAAAGAAATGTCCATTTCTGTCCTGGTAGTGGTAGCCATTGGGCTTAAAGATGAGCATCGTAATCTAAGATTGGGAAGGGAACTCCAAGCTCATCTGGTCCACCCCTCTAATTCTATAGATGATGAAACTGATGCCTAGAAAGCTAGGTGACTTGACCAAGCTTATACAGGTAATAAGTGTAAGGGGCAGGTCCTCTGATTCCAAGACCAGGGATCTTTCCCCTCAGAAGCCCCAGCTCTGTGTGACTTGGAAGCAAGTCATTTCCTTCTTAAGAGTTTATACTTCTATAAAATGCTCTAAATCATCATTGATTAGAGAGATGCAAATCAAAACAATTCTGAGGTACCACATCACACCTATCGTACTAACTAACATGACAAGATGGGAAGATGATAAATGTTGGAGAAGACATGGGAGAGTTGGAACACTAATTCATTACTGGTGGAGCTGTGAGATGATCCAGCCATTCTGGAGAGCAATTTGGAACTATGCCCAAAGGGCTACAAAAATGTGCATATCCTTTGACTCAGCAATATCTCTTCTAGGACTGTATTCCAAAGGGATCATAAAAATGAGAAAAGGTCCCACATGTACAAAAGCATCTCTTTTATAGCATCTTTCTGTGGTGGCCAAGAACTGGAAATCGAGGGGATGCCCCTCAATTGGGGAATGACTGGACAAGCTGTAGTATATAAATGTAATGGAATGTTGTTGTGCTATGAGAAATGATGAACAAGAGGACTTCAGAAAGGCCCAGAAGGACTTATATGAACTGATGCTGAGTGAAATAAGCAAACCAGGAGAACATTATACACAGTAACAACCACAGTGTGAAAGGACTGTGTCTGGTAGACCTAGCCCTTCATAGCAATGCAAGGACCTAAAACGTTCCCAAAGGACTCTTGAGGCAAAATGCCATCAACATCCAGAAAAAAAAACAAAAAACTGGAATCAGAAAGCAAAATGAAACAGAATATTTTCTCTTGCGCTATGTTTGGTTTTGGTCTCTTTTTTTTTTCTCACTGTTTCTCCCATTCATTTTAATTCTTCTATGCAACATGACTATTGTGAAAATGTGGTTAATAAGAAAGGATGTGTAGAACCCATATAAGACTGCATGCTGTCTTGAGGAGGGAGGGAACAGGGAGGGGGAGAAAATCTAAGACCTAAGGAAGTGATTGTAGAAAACTGAAAACAAATAAATTAACTTTAAAACAAAAAGAGTCTCCACATCTGTAAAGTGGCTCAATTCTGATGGATGACCCCTGAGGGCCTTTGCTTCTTCTAGCATCTCTGATTCTCTCTCCATGTAGGAATGCAGGTGTAGTGCCAATTTTTCCATCAGCTTTCCTCTGTTTACAGTGTTTTATGTCTCTAACATACTTTGGTGAGTTATATTTCTCTACTAAGATCTTTACTTACCTACAGATGTTGTACATTCAACATAGGTCACTGGCGTCTATGCCTCAGAAAAGACAATTTCATTCAAGTCATTCTCCCTCCCATTGTAACAAAAACAATTAGAGTATTCAAATTACAGGGCCCAGCCACTTCATCAGCCTCTGTCAAGAAAGGTGCTACAGTATACCAGTCATACAGCTGGTGGGGGGATTCATTAAGGACTAGATTTGGCTGCTGGTGCCAAACTGCACCCAGAGTGATGAGCTGCCCATGTTGGTCCTTAGGGAAACTGGAAAGAATTAGCCATGACAAGGGGAGAGAGTAAACACGCCAACCAAACTTTGTGGAAGGTGAGGAAAATGAACACCCCAGAGAAATAGGAGGCTTCATCTGGGGAAATGCTTTCTTGTAAATCTGACTGAAATGACTGTGTTTAAAGATAAAGCCTCAGCCTTCATGACTGCCTGTAAGGATTACATTGGATGTTCAATACAGCCTCAAGTGAACAAAATTCAATATCCTGATGCCCTGTCTAATCTGTATATTTGTTAATTATTTAAACTTGTGCTTTTCAGAAAATGGATAGGCATCCATGACCCATGGCTTCTTTCTCCCATCTTCCTCTTCTTTGGGCCCCATTGGTCTAATGGGTTATTTCTGCTTGATCCCATCTGATCAAAAGGCAACTTGACAAATTTAACAGTCAGGGACTCCTCATAGTATGTACATATTTGTTTACTCCTTGTCTTCCCTATTCAGTTGTAAACTCCTTGAAGTCAAAGACTGTCTTATTCCTCTATTTGTATCCCCAGAACTTGGTATGGTGCCTGGTGCAGGGAAAGTTTTAATAAGTGGTTATTGACTGACTAACCAACTGACTCAAGAAGACTAGATCTACACACATTTTTGTGTAACCCAGATCAAGTCACACAATCCTTCATTGCCTCAGGCTACACTCTAAGAGTGCAATGAAAAAGTTGTTGGCAATTCATATTAGCTGAGGGAGTTTCCTTACTGGGAGTTCCCTACCCAATGAAAATATAAATCCCATTCCTTCCCCCCAAAACTAGCCTTGCTTTGAATTCCACCCACACTACTTGACCTTGGGAGAGGGACTTCTCCTCTCTAGGTTTTAATTTCCTTATCTAGAAAATGAAGAGGTTGCCCTTGATGACCTTGACGCTCCCTCCCAACTCTTTCTCTGACTTTATGATATATGTAGGCCATAATGACTAATGAGAGCACATGGATAAATGAGATGTGTTTCCTAAGAAGACTCAAGTGGGGATAAAACCTACGTAATCACTCCCATTGACTATTGGGCCCATGTGAATGACCAGCAGCATTTTAATTTGGGTGAAAAGAAAAAGTAAAACCCAAGTCCAAAAATTCCTTCCTCTTCATTCTGAGATGAATCTGTTCTTTGACACTTGATTCATGGATCGAATTAATGTTATAGAAAGGACAGAAGGGCCAAAGCCTGCTACAGAATGTCCAAGGGACTCCTCCTCTCGATGTGACCAGAGTTTGGCCAATGATGTTCAAAAGCACTTGATGAGAGCACAAAGATTGGTCTGGAAGCATCTAGATGACTTCAGTCTCCTGCACATTCAATTCAGTTTATGAACTTTTAAAAAGTTGATTATGTATTTTGTTTTTATTTTTCACATTCCAATGTATACATCCCCCTCCCAGAGAGAAACTGAAGTATTTGCTATATGTCCATGGTAACAAGGGGGTCCTACCTCAGAATTAAAAGGTCAAAAACAAGTCCTGCCCTTAAGACAGCTTATAGTCTACTAGAGGGTATATGACATATACATAGAGAAGTAACTAAAAGGGAAGAGACAGAGAGGAGATTACATCTGTTAGTCTTTGAAACAACTTAGGGAAGGCTGGCTCCCCATGGTGGATGTTACCACTTCTGAAGTCTAAAAAATGTAAGGGATTCTAAGAGGTAGAGGATAGGAGGCCTTTCAATTTAGGCCTAGGGAACATAACGTACTAAGTCATAGAAGTTGAAAGTCAGCTGTTGACCCATTTTAAAGTTCAAAGTATGTTCAAAGACCCTTGATTATTTCAGTATCTTGCTTTTTGGATTCTTGGCCTCTTCACTACTCATCCTTCAAGCAGTAAGTGTTTCTACGAGGTAATCTGCTCCATAGCCTTCCTTACAATTGGATCATGGCTTCCATTTGCTCTGTTGACCCAGAACCAAGATCTCTACATAGAATGACTTCACAAGTGTCTCCCAGGTGTTCTTACTCTAGTTGCCCTGCCTGTATTACTCAGCTCAGCCTCCTCTGCTAATGGACTCAGAAATCTACAATCTGTGGGAGAGGAAAACAGCAGGGGCTGCCAAGAAACCTGGGGCAGGCAGCAGCCTCTTTCTTACTCTGGGGTAACTGATAGTGCAAACTCTAAAATGGCCAGCTTCTGGAGCATTCTTACTCTGGGTTGGTTTGAAGGAAAAGAGAATGAATTCAGCATTCACCATGTTGAGTTTTAGGTGCCTTCAAGACATGCATTGTAAAACATCCAACATACAGATAGCTGGATCAGAGACAGAGAAAGACAAAGTAGGGATGGATGTCTAGATCTGGGATCATATTTAACGAGATGATACTCACTCCATGGGACCTGATATAGTCACTGAGAGACAGAATAGAAAGAGAAGAAAACTTAGGACAAGACCTTTGGGGAATAAGTTGACAGAGCTGGGATTCAAAGCCATTTCCTCTTACTCCAAATCCCAATGTCTTCTCAGTGCATGTTTATTTGATTCTCAATTGTATTTTTGAAAGATGCTTCTACAACCTCCCCACAGCTGAATAGCTGCTTAAGAAAAGGAACATCCCTGTGCCTGTAGCTTCTCCATATCTGCTTGCCGAGAAAGAAATAAAAAGCTTAGTCAAGACTGTTAGACTGAAGTCAGCACTTTGAGACAGAGTGGGTAAATGCATTTTCCATCTGGCTTTTCTGAAAACAAGCTTGCCACGTTGTCATTGCAGTGAATGATGGCTAATGGTTCATTGTACAGAGTCTGGGCCACATGAGTCTAAAGTGTTGGTTTGAATTTTCATGACTGACAAAAATCTCACTAAAAATATATTGTAGTTCACATGTACAGAACATTGTAGTAAGTACAGCACCTGAGCCAGACTTGGGCATCTACAACTTCCTCTCTGTGTGATCTTGGGAAAGTCACTTTTCTCTAGGGTTCAGGTTTCTCACTTATAGAAAGGGGGGAGGGATGTTAATGACAATACCTGTCTTTTGGAGTAGTTGTGAAGATCAACTTAATTAATATTTGTAAAGTTCTTAACACAATGCCTGGAACATAGTTGTGTTTGTTCTTCATTCTCGAAGAGGACCATGACATCAAGATGATGACATGACTTGCAGCTGACTTTGGTTTGAGTGAGAGAACGGCTGTGCAAGGTCACCAACCTCACTTTCTTCTTCTGAGCCATCTGGGTCCAGTGGCCTGATATTCATCAGGACACCTACAGATGGCCCAGACTGGCACATAGTGGGTACTTAAGAAAGGCATGTTCCCTCCCTTCTCTCCCTTATGAAACATTACTCCCTTTCATACTCATTGGTATGGAGGAATCTTCTCTTTCAGTGTCTGTAGTCTTGGTTCCTCCTATTTTCTCCCCACTTCTTCCTTGCTTCCACCTTTAAGAATTCTTGATTTCATTCAAGACTCAACTTCCAGTGCCACCTGCTAGATGAGACCTTTTCCTGACCTGCTCACCTCCATGCTCTCCTAGAAAAATCAACATATTGGTAAATATTTTATATATACTCACTATTTTCTCTAGATAGAATGTAAAGTTGTTAGGACAGGTTTTCTCTTTCCTCTAGCTTCTAGCACAGTGCCCAGAACACAGCAGGTGCTAAAGAGATTTAGAGCTAGAAAGTTTCTCAGAGTCTACTTCATCAACTCACCCTCTTTTTACAGATGAAAAAACTGGAACTCGGGGAGATTAATTCACATACCTAAGGTGACATAGGGAATAAGCATCCAAGATGAGATTCAAAGCCAGGTCCTCTGAATTGAATGAGTGCTTATGCCTCTATACCATGATGCCTAAGGAGGAGTTGGATAATTTCAAGGATGCTTGAATCATTAGGTCAAAGACTTCATCCTGAGCCTACCACATTGAGCAGTATTTTATTGCCATTGCATCCAGGCCACATTATCTTAGTGTTATCACCATTTTATTAATAATAGTGCTTGGTTAGAATCAAAGTCCAAATGTTCACTACTCACTGGGAAACTTAATTTTGAATCAAATGATTTTACTTTCATGAAATGATTGTGTTTTCTTCACTTATATTCACCAATATTGAAGTTCATGGGTTTGATTGGTTAAGGCAGAAGAATTATGGATCCATTCTTGTTGGGGTTTTTTTCCTTTTCAAAAGTATATTTGAATAGGATCACCCTGTTTGCTTCAGTTTCTTCGTCTATAAAATGAGCTGGAGAAGGAAATGACAAACCCCTTGAGCGTCTCTGACAAGAAAACTCCAAATGGGGCACAGAGTCAGATATGACTGGAAGGACTAAACAACATAAATGGGGGTAATGATAACATCTATCTCATAGGTTTTTGTGAGGACCAAATGAGATAATATTTGTCTAAGCTCTTAGCACAGGGCCTGGCACTAGCAGATGCTATAGAAATGTTTCTTCTCTTCCGTATGTAGCAGACCCTCAATACATGCGTATTGGTTGATTAAATGGTTAAGGAGTGATATTTAACCTGTGGGAGAGAAGACAAAGAGGGAAGATGGTTGGGCAAGTCCAGGTCCTTGAAGGGCTATCATTAACAATAGAAACTATCCAAGATGGGAAGAGATGCTTCAGGACAATGTGAGCTCCCTTTACCACAGAACTTCAAGCAGAATCCTTAAGCTTCTTGTGGAAATGTTGTGGAGGAGATTCTTGGGGTTGGACTCAGTGGCCTCTGAGGTCCCTCCCAGCTCTAGATCCCCAAACAGCCATCTGTGGTGGACCATGCCCACAAACCCTGCTCCTGGGAAGGGGGAAGGAGCTTCTGAGTTACCTGAGTTAGGGAGTTCTGTCTTGAAATAGCTCTTAAACTGATAGGTCATCCTCAATAATCTGCTATTGGTTGGGAAAGTTCCCTGCAGCAGGGCACCCACTGGGCTGCCCAAGAAGGTCTGAACTGGCCCAGAATTAAGGTTTCCATGCAGATGAATATTGGGATTGGAACCAGGAGTGGTCACTGCACTTCCAGCCTAGGAGAGGAAAGAAGACTGAGTCTTTAAAAAAGACTTTACTCTGAGTTTCCTTTCAAATTTAGCAAGTCCTGTAACCCTTTCATTTTGCTTTTCTTTTTATGTTTTATAATAAATATATGTGGTATTCTGTTTCTGCAGACATTGTTCCATGTGACTGTTTCCCTGCATCCCTATAATTTTCTTTTATTTAAGTTTGTTTTCAGTTTTCAACAATCACTTCCATAAGTCTTAAATTTCCTCCCCCGCCCTCCCTACTCCTTCCCTGAGATGGCATCAAATTTTATATGGGTCCTGTCATTTTCATCTTTGCCATTTTCATATGGTCATAGTATTCTGTTACCTTCATTTGCCAGAGTTTATTCAACCATTCTCTAATGACTGGACATATACTGCTCCTATTATTTTTCTATTAGAAATAAAATAGCCATGAATATTTTTGTGTCATTTTCTTTGTTTTTTTTACTTTTGTCCCACTAGATACCAATTGCCTTTTGGTGATGATATTTAGGATGAAGCCTAACCTTGGCTTCATTGGTTCTTAGGATATGATTGGTTTTTAATGGTTACTGTGAGTTTGTAGTGTATTGATCTCCCAAAAGTTTGTCCCACTCTATAATTCCACCAACATTGTAGAGTTACTTATTGCAATTTACTTTTTTCTCTTCCTTCAAACCAGGAAGCATTGTTACTAGAATTACCGATAATGCTCACATCCCGGTAGAATAAAAACCTGTCTAGGACAAGGGCAACTTTTCCTTTTTTATCTTTATTTTTCTTTTGGCTCTCAGAGTACTCTATCCATAGAATGACTTCAACATAGACTTGTTGAATTGAATGTCACAAAAATAGAAGTAATAGAAGTTGAAATGAAGACTTTTAAATGCACTTGATCAAGAACAAACTCAGGTGCTTTGGAGACCTGGCATCATCCCCCACAGTGGGAATTCATGTGGAAAACAGCTGTGCCTCCCAGGGGCAACTGTTTGGCTGCTGGGTTGCAAATCAGGTGTTCATAATGTGACTTCTTGTTAACATGACACAGATGGACCGATGACAAGGCAGAACTAATGATTTGTTTCAACTTAAAAGAAAGCACAGGAGAAGACCTTCCAAAAGACAGCAGTGGTGCATTGCTCCAGGCTAAGTCCTGGGTTAACCCTTCATCCTCTGGCTGAACACAGAAGTGACCAGAAAACACAACCTCTCTAGATCTGGAGGGGAATTAACTTTTCTTTAGTAATATCCGAGAGTCATTGGCTTGAGACAGAACAAATCTTTAGTCTCCTATATTCAGTCAAGGCAACAATATCTCCCATATGTTTAAAAGAAATGGAGATGGGAGCCAAGATGGAGCAAGACAGGTAACAATTCTGTTGAACTCTCTCAGCATTCCCCTCCAAATAACTTTAAGATAACACTTCAAATCAAATTTTGGAGTGGAAGACCCAACAAAAAGTCAAGTTGAGTTATTTTTCTGGTCTAAGAAAACTTAGTAGATCTGCAGGCACCAGTTCAGAAGCTTATCTGAGATACATGCCTGTGCTCACAGCAACAACAGCAGCTCCAGAAGCTCTCAGTTCAGAGACAGGAGGTCAGACAACTGGTTAGAAAATGAGAATATGGGGGACCTGTTGCTGGCACTGGGAACAGCTTGCACTGATTGACTACTCTAGTGTCTATAATCCCAATGCTTCCTTCCTGGGCCACAGTTCCAGGGTATAAGGAATTGCTTGAGATCAATCAAAAGAACAGAGGTCCCTGGTCACAGTTCAAGGGCCAAGAAGGGCACTAATGCTTTCAATGGAAGAAAGACAGGTAACATGGTCACTTATAGGGCCCCCTCAAAAAAGACTACAGGGGAGCAGGGGTCTTTCCTAGGTAAAGACCAGAGCACAAACCAGGAGAGCAATGACTACACTTCCCCCAGGATCACACCATTTTGGAAACACCAAAAACTTGCAGATCCTCAGAACTAGCTCTGAAAACAGCAGCATGAAGGTTGGGATAATGTCTCCCCATCCCTAGGTGAGCAGAACCCAACTTTAATATAAAGTTCAAAGATAAGTAATAGTTTATAAAAATGATCAAACAAACAAACAGAGAAACAAAAGAACTTGACCATAAAAGGCTAGCATGGTGACAGGGAAAGTCAAAGTGTAATCTCAGAAGACATCCATATGAAAACTGATAGAACAAAGGTCTTAAAGAAAAAAAAATGCTAATTGGATGCAAGCCCAATGAGGATTTCTGGAAGAGTTGAAGAAAGATATAAGAATGGTAGAGAAAAAAAATTGGAAAAGAAATGTGATGTAAGAAAATTATAAAAATATAATTAACAGTTTAATAAAAAAAAGAGGCACAAAAATTTTGAAGAGAACAAGACCTTAAAAAACAGACTAAGACAAATGAAAAACTAGGTACAAAAATTCACTGAAGACATTGTTTATTGGTGTCTAAACTTTCATGACCCCAATTAGGTTTTTTTTGACAAATGCACTTGGAATGATTTGCCATTTTTTTCTTCTCAAGTTCATCTTACAGGTGAGGAAACAGGCAAACAAGGTTAAGTGACTTGTCCAGGGTCACACAGATAATAAGTGTCTGAGGCCAGATTTGAACTCAGATCTTCCTGACTACAGTCCTGTGGGTCTATCCTCTGCTCCAAAGAACTCCTTAAAAAGTAGAATTGGCCAAAAGAAAAAAGAGGTACAAAAAGCTCACCAAAGAAAATTATTTCTTGAAAAATAAAATTGGGCAAGTGGAAGTTAATGATTCCATGAAATTTCAAGAAACAGTAAAACAAAGTCAAAAGAATGGAAGAATCAAAGAAAATGTGAAATAGATCATTGCAAAAATAATTGACCTAGAAAATAGCTTGAGGAGAGATAATTTAAGAATTATTAGACTACCAGAAAGCTATGATCAGAAAAAGAGCCTAGACATCATATTTCAAGGAAGTATAAAGGAAAACTGCCCTGTTATCTCAGATCAAAAGAATAAAATAGGAATTGAAAGAATCCACCACTCACCTCCTGAAAGAGCTCCCAAAATGAAAACTCCATAAAGTTCCAGAGCTTCCAGGTCAAAGAGAATACATTCCAAGCAGCCAGAAGCAAAGAATTCAGTTATTACAGAGCCACAGTTAGTATCACATAAGATTTAGCAGCCTTCGTGTTAAAAAAAGTAGGAGACTCGGTATATGATATTCTAGAAGGCAAAAAAGCTAAAATTACAACCAAGAATAACCTATGCAGCAAAACCGAGTATAACTTTTCAGGGGAAAATGGACATTTATGAAATAGAGATATTTCAAGTAATCCTGATGAAGAGAATAAATATGAATAGAAAATTTGACATTCAAACACAAGACCCGAGAAAAACACAAAAAGGTAAACATGAAAAAGAAATCATAAATAACTTAAGAAAATTAAACTTTTTATATTTCTATAAGGGAAGATTCATATAACTCCTAAGAACTTCATCATTCTTAGAGGGGTTTAAAGGAGTTTCCATAAACAGAACACATGGGTATGATTCAATTATATTGGAATAGTCTCGAACAAAATGAAAGGGTAATAAATACAGATGTGATCGAAGAAGGAGGTAGAGAGAGGTAGAATGAGGAAATTTTTCTCACATTAAAGTAATCTGCAAGGAAGAGTTTTTACAGTGAATGGAGAAATGGGGAGTGGAAGAGTGGAAATGCTTAAATCTCACTCTCACTGGAACTGGCACAAGGAAGGAAAAATATATCTACACACCCGATTGTATATAGAAATTTGTCTGACCCAAAGGAGAGGGTTGATTAAGGGAGGCAATGGTTACAAGCACAATGGATTTTTAGGGAAGGGCAAGATAAAAAGAGGAAGAGAAAAATAAACAGAAGAAAATGGTATGGAGGGAAATGAATAGTTAATAATCATAACTATGAATGTGAATGGGATGAATTCACTCATAAAATGGAAACAGTTAGTAGAATGAATTAGATACCAAAATCCAACAATACATTGTATACACTCACAGTTAAAATAAAAGGCTGGAGCAGAATTTATTATGCCTCACCTGAAATAAAAAAAGGCAGGGGTAGCAACCACGAATTCAGACAAAGCAGAAGCAAAGATTTTTAATTTAATTTTTTTTATTAAAAGAGATAATCAGGAAACCTACATTATACTAAATGGTACCATAGACAATGAAGTAATAAAAAAAATTACAAGAAGTTTCTCTGATAGAGGCCTCATTTCTCAAATATATAGAGAAGTCACATTTATAAAAATAAGAGACATTCTCCAATAGATAAATGGTCAAGGGATCAAAACTATCTATATTGTTGTTGTTGGGTTATTTCAGTTGTGACTGACTCTTTTTGACACCATTTGGGAGACTCTTGGCAAAGCTACTGGAGGAGTTTGCCATTTCTTTCTCTAGCCCATTTCACAGATGAGGATACAGGTAAACAGGGCTAAATGACTTGCCAAGGGTCACACATCTTACAGGTGTCTGAGGCCAGATTTGAACTCGGGAAGAGGAGTCCTCTTGGCTCTGGACCCAAAAGGCTATAAAACTGTGCATACCCTTTGACCCAACAATAATAGCACTACTAGACTGGTATCGCAAAGAGCTTAAAGAAATAGGAAAATGACCTGTAAGCACAAAGATATTTATCGTAGCTCTTTTTATGGTGACAAAGAATTGAAAGTCAAGGGAACACCCATCAATTGGGGAATAGCTGAACAAATTGTGGTATATGAAAGTGATGGGATATTATTGTGTTGTGGCAAATGACAAAGGGATGGTTTCAGAAAAAATAAACATGGCAAGACCTACATAAACTGATGCAAAGTGAAGTGAGAGAAACTGGGAGATCATCATACACAGTACCAACAATGTTGTCATAGGAATTGACTGCAAAAGACTTGTGGGTACTCTGATCTAGACAATGATCCAAGAGGTTTTCGAATGATTCATGATGAAAACATGCTTTTCACATCCAGAGAGAGAACTGATGAAGTCTGGGTGCTAATTGAAGCATTATTTTCTCTTTCTTTGTTTTCCTTTTTTCAACATTGCTAATATGGAAACATGCTTTGTATGACTTCACATGTATAACTGATATCATATTGCTGATCTCCTTAGTGGATGATGGAGAGAGGGGGAGGGAGGGGGAGAATTTGGAATTCAACTTCAAAAAGAAAAGAATGTTTAAAATAATAAATAATTTTTAAAAAGAAATGGAGATAAGTGTTCAACTAAGCATAGAAACCAAAAATGTGGTGTGGAGTGGGGAAGACTCTGAATTTTCAATTAGAGGCCCTGGAGTTACTTCCAACAATTGACTTTTCCTCATGACTCCTCAGTTTCTTCATGAGTAAGATGAGGGGATTAGCTCCAGGACCCTTGAGGTCCTTCAAGTTCTGTCTCCAAGAAATGACAATCCTAAGATTCCTTCTCCTCAGGATTTCTTATTTGCCATACCTACTTCTGCCTAGGGTTTCATGTGGTGTACTCAAAAAAAGTTTTCAATCTTACTTCTCTCCTCAGAGCATCAAAATCTTCACTTTATTAGGTTTCTCTGAATGCATGTGGAGTGCATTAGCAACCATGGTATGACTGCCTCATCCAGCCTTTTAGGGCCTATAGAAAGCTATTCTGGGTTAGCGGCAAAGAGGGAGATTTGAGATGTGGCTCCAGGCTCCCACAGGGTCTCATCCCTAGTAAGCCCCTCTTCCTACCTGATAGACAAACCCTTATCAGGCTAGAGATTCCCATGTCACTGAGTTTTATAGTGTTTATGGTGATGAAATGCTATGTTCTCATTTGATAATCAGAACTTTCTTTTCTATTCAAAGGGAATAGAAATGATAATTAATAATTACTTGCATTTATATATGACTTTCATATTGGGAAATACTCTGAAAGGCAACTTGGAGATGTGAGAACATTGAAGTCAGATGATCTAGAATCAAATACCACCTGTTGACCTTGGGGAAGTCACTTAATCTCTCTTTGCCTCAATTTCTTCATCTGTAAAATGAAGGCATAGAATAAAATACCTTTCAGCTCCTCTCTGGCTCTACACCTAAGATCCCAAGCTACCCATGTGACCTAGGGTAGGTAACTTTGCCTTCTGAGGCCTTAGTTTCTTTCCTTACCTGCAAAATAAAAGGGTCAGGCTAGATGACCTCTGAGGTATTTTACAGGTCTAGATCAATGTTAGTTTATCATTAATTATTAGTTAATTGTTATTCATTTATCATCATAATGACGTTAGTGGCATTTTTCTCCCTTATCTGGGCTTCCTCAGCTTTTCCATCTTTAAATGAGGAAACTAGAGCAGATTATCTCTGAGCTCTCTCCCAACGCAAAATCTATTTTTCTATGATTCTAAGTCTCTTCTGTCCAAGCTTCCTACTCCCACAGGGAGTTTCCTACTCTGTAAACTCCCACTCAATTTCCTACTCTGTAAAATGATGAACTTAGAACACATGGCCTTTGAGATCCTCACTAGCTCGAGTCACGACTAGTTTCTTCCTGTCTAGATTTATAATCAAGTAATCCCCTGAATCTACAGTACCTGAGGTTATAACCTTCAATGAGGAAGCAGTTATTGATAAAGCCCAAGGTCTGGTTTTATCTCCATTGTACAAAATGACCTTACTCAAATGAGCCTGTGATCTCCACAGTGTGCAAGTTCCCTTCAATGTCACAGGTTGCAGCCCATGCCTTTCTATTGGGTAAGATGGTAGTCCATTGACTGTCCTAAATTCATTGTTGGGGTTCCACCCAATGTAGT
>CM053770.1:294577880-294599546 GCA_028658325.1 Potorous gilbertii | reverse complement strand
CTCTCATCACATTGGACTAAAGGAAGGAATAAAATGAACACTCATTTTGGTATGAAAACCTATCTTATAATACAGGAAAGTGGGGGAGAAGGAGATAAGCAGGGTAGTGGGGATGACGGAAGGAAGGGAGGGCAATGGGAGGAGGGAGTAATTTGAAGTCAACATTCGGGGAGGGACAGGATCAAAAGAGAGAATAGCAACAATGTGGGGCAGGATAGGATGGAGGGAAATATAGCTAGTCTTACACAACACGACTGTTATTGAAGTCATTGGCAAAACTACACAGATATGGCCTATATTGAATTGCCTGCCTTCCCAAAGGGAAGGAAAGGTGGGGAGGGAGGGATGGGGAGAAGTTGGAACTCAAAGTTTTAGGAACAACTGTCGAGTATTGTTCTTGCTACTAGGAAATAAGAAATATAGGTAATGGCAAATAGAAATTTATCTGGCCCTGCAGGACAAAAGAGAAGATGGGGACAAGAGAAGGAAGGGATGATAGAAGAAAGGGCAGACTGGTGATAGGGGAAATTGCAATGCTCAGTGTACTGGGGTGGGGGAGGGGAGAAATGAGGAGAAAATTTTGGAACCCAAAATTTTGTGAAAATGAATGTAAAAATAATATTAAACATAATAAAAAATAAATAAATAAATAAAAATACAATATGAAGGTATATTCTAGAAGATAATAGTTTTTTGGGTCACTTGATCAATGGATCACCAAGCCTTCCTGCAAAACTAGCTCCATACCAGGGACAGAGAAAAGTCTATTCTCCCTGATGCAGAGCTTTTGGGGTCTCTGTGACCCCGAGTGTTTAAAAGGACCGTTCTGGACTCCTTTGGAGGCATGTCAAGATCCACTATGACCTAATACTAATAATGTTTGCATCCTGTACAACTTTGCTACTTTGCATAGAAATGTACCTGACTCACTCTTTGTTTACACAGTTGTACTGGTTAAGGTCTCCTGTCTGTAAAATGACCTGAGCTGCCCAGCTACCTGTCTTTGGTTTACTTTTCCACTGACTTCTCCAGACCTGGTGTAACTTGGCTGAACTTGGTCCATTCTGTGCTTTAGGTGGTTTTTGTTTGATTTGGGAGTGGAAGTGTTTGTTCTACTTCCAGAACAAGGCACTCCATTACCAATATCCATGACTCTACCCTGGCTGTACCCCACGTTCCTGGAATGTTCCCCTTGCTCAAAAGTCTGGAATCCCAAAATGCTGTCAAGGTACAGTTTAAGTGATCATTCGTGCCCCTCCAATAGATAGGTGTGTGTATAAGTTTGTGCATATTTAAATGGAAAGATTATATATACATATATATATATATATGTGGATGGATGGAAAATACATAGATCAATAGATAGAGGGTTAGGTGGATTAAAGAAATGGAGAGCTAGACTAAATACATAAATGAAAACTACCATTATGAGGATTCCTAAAGGTAGAGGCTATGGAGCCTGGAGGGAAGGGGGTTACAGGCCCCCAAAGCAATTATCAGGCTCTCTCTTGTATAGTTCAGGAGTCATCTGCCTCAGATATCCCCTGTGCAGCCACCTCAATGGAAATGGATTATCCTTCCATCCTGAAGTTGAGGTAGAATATTTCTCCAGGCACTGCTCACCTTATTATTGGAAAATATAGCAGTTCCTTTCCAGTGCTTGACAGGTCTTTATTGAAAGGATCTGGACTTGGAATCCTGAGGTCTCCCCAAAGACACTTAGTAATCATATGATCTTAACAGGTTATTGTACTTTTGTTGACTTTGGTTTCCCTAGAAAACTCTCAACAGAACTGTTTCTCTCTTAGGACTTGTTCTCTCTGTCTCCCTCCTCTCTCTCTCTCTCTCTCTCTCTCTCTCTCTCTCTCTCTCTCTCTCTCTCTCTCTCTCTCTCTTTCTCTCCCCTATCTCCCCCTTCCCCTTCCTCATCTCCCTCTTCCCCTCCCTCTCCATCTCCCTCTCCCTCATTTTCTCCTTCCTTCCTCGCAGACTCATAATCCAAACCTATAAGTATTTATACCTACTAACTTACTATGTGCAAAGCATTGTGATAGGTGTGGATGATGCAAATATGGGTTGCGGATCAGAAAAGACTTTGCATGGGAAGTAACACATGAGTTGGGTCTTACAGAAAGCTAGAGTTTTTTAAAGGCGGGGGTGGGGACAGCATTTTGGCTACAGGTATCAACCTGTAAAAATACTTGGAGAAAGGAGATGGAATACAGGCTCCAGGCAAGAACAAGTATTGTAGTTTGGTGCAAACTGAGTATACGAAGTCAGTCATCTGAAATAAGCCTGAAAATGTGATGTGGAAACTGATGGTGAAGAAGATGCTGAACTGAGAAGTCTACATTCTGTATTGTTGATAAGGAGCAACTGAATAGTCTTGATCAGTGGAGTGACGTGGTCCACTCTATGCTTTAGGACAGTAATTTTGGCACTGAGTGGACAATGGATTGGAGAGGGGATGGCTGGAGGTCCAAACAAGAAACTTTTGAGAAAATCTAGGAAAGAAATATTATAAGAGCTTGAATTAGGGTGGCAGCTCTTTTGCTGCAGAGAAAGGTATGGATATGATCCATATAAGGACAAAACTTTGCAACTGATTGGCCATGGGAATGTGCAGAAGGATGAATGAGAATAAGCCTTTGAGGATGCTGCTGATATTGTGAGTGCAGGTGGTTCTAGGATGTTTTTAGCTGAAATAGGAATGGCTGCTGCAGAGAAGGCTTGGGGTTTTGAGGGAGGAGAGAGATATTGACTTCTTTTTGACCATGTCAAGTTTGAGATGCTTAGGAGCATCTCAGGCAATTAGTGCTATAGGATGGTGGCATCTGTATTAAGATACTGAATGTAGCTAAGTAGGATCAAGGAGTCATCCAGGTATGTTCCATTTAATCCTTTATGCTAGTGCTTAGAATATCTAAAAATTCATTTAACATAGACACATGAGATGCCTTTACGCTGTCTCTACCAAAGATAAATGGACATAGAGGCATGGAAATTAAGAGGTAAGTAGATAAGAAGCTTCTTTTTGCTTTGCCCTACATTCCCCACTTTGTCTTCTCCCTTTCTTGGCTCCTTTTTGCTTTCATCCCCTTCTGTTCCTTCCTTTCCTTTATCTCCTTTTCCCCCTTTGCCATTTCCTTTTTTCCTTTTCTTGTTTTCCTTTCCTTTTAAAGTCATAGTGTTATTTTTTCATTCTGAATTTACACATCAAAAAAGAACATCTCTACACATGGCACAACACAAAAAAAGATAATTCTATATTAAATCACAAATCTCCTTTTCATACCACTTGCTTTTTAAAGTACATAATAAATTCTATAAATCTCTTTCAAAGCTGTCCTGTCTCCCTATCCTTATGAATTTCCTTCTATTCTCATCTGTGAAAAATTATTATAGCGATTCTTTCTCTGTCTCTCTCTCACATACACATACATGAACACATGCACACTAATACTCACCCTGCCCCCAATCCTTCTCCTTTGAGTTAACCAAAGAATATATATCAACTAGGAAATGGTCAAACAAATTGAAGTACATGATTGTAATGGAATAATACTGTGCTATAAGAAATGATGAACTTGACCTTAGGAAAAAAATTCATTACAGAATACTTTTTATACAAATAAAGTCAGATGTAAAAAATTAGGCAAACATCAGTTGCTTATGTGTAGGCTGAACTAATATAATAAAAATGACAATTCTGTCTAAATTAACTTACTTATTCAGTGCCATACCATTCAAGCTACCAAAAATTAGAGTTAGAAAAATAACAAAGTTCACCTGTAAGAACAAAAGGTCCAAAATGTCAAGGAATTAATAAAAGAAATGCATAAGAAGGCAACCTAGCCATGCAAGATCTTAAATTGTATTATAAAGCAACAATCAGTAAAACTCCTTGCTATTGGCTGAGAAATAGAGTGGTGTATCAGTGGAAGTGGTTAGGTATACAAGACACAGTAGTCAATGACTATAATAATCTACTGTTTAATAAACCCAATGACCCCAGCTCTTGCAATAAGAACTCACGATTTGACAAAAACTGGAAAACTGAAAAATAGTATGGCAGAAACTAGGCATAGACAAACATCTTACACTGTATATCAAAATAAAGTCAAAATGGATACACAATTTAGATGTAAAGGCTGATATTATAAGCAAACTGGGAGATCAAGGAATATTTATGGAGAACAGAAGAATTTATAACCAAATGAGAAATAGAGAAAGTTATGAAATGCAAAATGGATGATTTTGATTACATTCAATTTAAAAGTTTTTGCAGACACAAAACCAATGCAACAAAGATTAGGAGGGAAGCAGAAAGCTGGGAAACAATTTTTAAAACCAGTGTCTGTGTTAATTCTTTTCTAAAATATATAGAGAACTGAATCAAATTTATAAGAATACAAGTCATTCCCCAATTGATAAATGGTCAAAGGATATCAACAGGCAGTTTTCAGATGAAGAAATTAAAACTATCTATAGTCATATGAAAAATGCTCTAAATCATACCTGATTAGAGAAACGCAAGTCAAAACAACTCTAGGGTATCATATCATACTCATCAAATTGCCTAACGACAAAACAAGAAAATGATAAATGCTGGAGAAGATGTGGGGAAATTGGAACACTAATGCATTGTTGGTGGAGTTGTGAAATGATCCAACCATTCTGGAGAGCAATTTGGATGCATTCAAAGCACTATTAAAGTATGTCTACCGTTTGAACCCTTAATACTACTTCTAGGGCTGTATCTCAAAGAGATTATAAAAATGGGAAAAGGACCCACGTGACAAAAATATTTATAACAGATCTTTTTGTGATGGCCAAGAAGTAGAAGTGAAGGAGATGCCCATCCACTGGGGAGTAGCTGAACAAGTTGTGGTATATGGATGTAATGAAATACTATTGTGCTATAAGAAATAATAAACAGGTAAACTTCAGAAAAACCTGGGAAGATTTATATAAACTGATGTGGAGTGAAATTAGCAGAACCAGGAGGAAATTGTACAAAGTAACAGCCACAGTGTGTGAGGATTGATTTTACCCCTTCTTGGCAAAGCAAGGATCCAAAACATTTCCAAAGGGTTCATGATGCAAAATGCCATCCATACCCAGAGAAAGAATTACAGAATTTGAATACAGAGCAAAGCAGACTATTTGCTATCCTTTTTCTGTTGTTGTTGTGTTTCTTCTTTCTCACAGTTCCTCCCATTAGTTCTAATTATTTTTTACATCATGACTAATGTGAAAATATGTTTAACATGAAAGGATATCAGATTGAATGCTATCTTGGGAAGAGGGAGGAGGAGGGGGAGAAAATTTTAAACTCAAAATCTTATGAAAGTGAATATTGAAAACTAAAAATAGATTAATTAATTTTAAAAAAAGAAATAGTTCCTCTGTGTGTAAATGGTTTGTGGAAACTTAAATCAATTCTTGAAATCCAAAGTCCTTCTTAAATTTGATAATCCTGAGCATCAATCTGATATTTACTTTCTCTGTTTCTATCCTTTTATTTATTGGCTTGAGACGTTTTAATTTTAATTAAATTCTTGCATTTGTATTTTAAAGGAAGAAATAAAGCAAAATTATTCAACTCAAAATAAAGTTTATCAAATAAAACTTAAATACTATGTACTCTCAAAAAATAGAACAGCTTTGAGTTACTATGTCATTTTAACTATTATAAATACCCAAATTAACTACAAAGGACATATCTGCATCCAGAGAAATAACTGATACAGTGTGTGTGTGTGTGTGTGTGTGTGTGTGTGTGTGGTGTGTGTGTGTTTGTAATGGTAGTCATATCTTGGAGAGGAGGGAAGAAAAGAGGGGAAAAAAAGAAAGCTAAAAATAACTTTATTATATACTTAAAAGGAATAACCAGTTGCCCGTAATAAACTGGAAATTTCATGTACAGTCCTTTTCCCCCATTCTAGATTGTAAAAACTTGTTTTAGTTCTTAAGTTCAGTACAAAATAAATAATTTTTAAAAATATTGATTTCTTTCTGTAACTCACTTTCATTACTGCTCAATCAGGAAGTGAGTACGTGCTTCATCCTCTGGGTATGTGAGTGATCACAGCTTTGCTTAGTGTTCTTACATCTTTCAAAATTGTTTTTCTTTGCAATGTTGTTTTCCTTGTATAAACTGGTCTTCAGGTTTTACTCATTCCTCTTTACTTCACTTCATACAACCCAAGTTTCTCTGAAATCATGTCTCCTCATTATTTGCAACACAATAATATATTGTAATTATATACCACAATTTATTACCAATCTTTTAAAAGACAATCTAGGACCTCAGTTTTTCTTACCTTCCTCATTACCCTTTGGAGACATTTGTGTACTGAAGGGACATATTTACTCCTCCTTTATTGGCATGCAGTTCCTTCTGCTTGCTCTTAAAAAAGTACTTTTTCTGGGTTTCTCTGGACTCTTGGGTTTCAAAATTTCTTTTCAGTTATAGTCTTTTCATGAGAAGTTGTTGAAAATCTTCCATTCTATTAAAAGTCTCCCTGCCCCCTGTAAGATTATGCTCAGTTTTGTGAGCTAAGTTATTCATAGTGAGAGTCTAAATCCTTTGCTTTTTGGAATATATTCCTAGAACTTCTTTGATTTTTAATAGAAACTACCAAGTCTTCTCTTATCTTGACTATGGTTCCTTATTTCTTGAATCTTTTTTTTTGAGGGGGGAATTGTCATTTTGTTCCCTTTCATATGGAGGGTCTGGATATTAACTTAAACATTCCTTGGACTTCTCCTTTTGGATTTCCTTTTAGGACATGACCAGTAGATTCTATCTTTATTTTGTCCTCTGGTTCCAATATATCTCTGGGTCCTAATACATCTTTTCATGGTTTCCTGAAACAGTGTCCAGGTTTTTTTTTATTGTGGTTTTTAGGAAGTCCCATGATTATTCAGATATCTCTCCTTGCCTTTTTTTATTGTCCTCTTTTCTAAGTCAGTTTTTTTATACTAAATATTTTAGATTTTCTAGTTTTCAATCTTTTGATTTTAGTCTAAAATTTCTTCTTGTTTCACGCAGTTATTTCTGTTTCATCTCTTGTAGCAAAGTTTCCTATTGTCTTTTCTAAACATTTTGTTCTGCTTTCAGTTCTTTCCTCCAGAGCTTTGGTTTCATTTGTTTATCTCTTGCTTGATTCCTTCTATGTATGCATTTAGTTCTTTTGTAAAACTCCTTTTTTCCCTTTCACGTTTCTGCTTTCAGTTATTAAATTTGTAATGATTCTTGCTACATGTGGTTATTTTCTTTTTCATTTACTCTTTTCTCTAACTTCAGTTTCTGAACTGGGGTTTTCCGTCAAGGCCATACTCTGCTCCTTAACGTATTTGTAGGTGGGGTAGTTCAGCCCACTTGGTCTCGCCCTGGATTTCCTGGATTCTTGAGCTGATTTTAAGTTTTCTAGGGCTTGCTATCCCTCCCCTCCCACATCAGACCTTTGATGTTCAGAGCACTAAATTTTCAAGGCCCTCTATGCCATGTTAAGACACAATGTTAGGGACCTCACAGACCCTAAGCCTGGAGTACTGCTATCTAGGCACCATTCCACCATGTTGTTGCTGCCTGTTGATTGGATTATGTTAGACATTTTGTCCAATGTCCTCACCCTCTGGTTTTCTTATAGGAACCCTCCTGAATTGCTTCCCTTAAACACAGAGCTCTTCAGTTTACATATTTCCCATTTCTAATCAAATTAGGAAGTAAACTTGCAGTGGCTTCACTTTGTGGGATAGAAAGAAATAGAACACTTTCTTCTAGTCCTTGGATTGCTGGCTGTCCTTTCACATAGGTATCGGGTGAAAGATGTCACTTACTATAGTTTCTCATTGAATTTCTTGATTATTCATTCTGATCACAACTTCAGGAATTTTTTGGAGTTATTAGAGGGACAACTGGGCAGCCTGACTTTCATTCAGGTGGCCATCTTGGACTGTTTCATCAGCAAAGACCCAACTATGCATAGAGGTGTTCTGAAAGTCTTCGCTTTTGACTTAGCATTATCTGAGGTCTCTGAATGTGAAGACATATTCTTGCTCAGAAGTCTAATCAGGTCAGATCCCCCATGGCTGATGTTCATCCCCACTTCCACAAGCAGAATAAAGACAAGAAGATTTCAGAACAGCAAGCAATAAGAACCAAGGCTTAACAGCATATGTATTGCATTAAGCTAGCTCCTGGCCAGTGATGGCTCACCTCGAAGCCATGCACAGAGAGCAGAGGGTCATCAATGGGTCAAATCTAGCCAACAATCATTCAAGTTTATCACAAGAGAGAAGGGAGAGCAAATCACTCATTGAAGCCCCAAGGCTAGTTAGCCCTGAAGCTTCACAAGTGAATTGACTTTGCAATTCACTGAAAAAGAGAAATTCATGCTTAGCCACACTAAGGTCAAAGTCAGCATCTTGCCACTGTTTTTTGGCAGTAACTTTCTTTTCAGAGTTGGATGTTTTATAAGAGAAAGTAAATGGGAGCACTGCCCTGAGTGCAAAAATTGCATCAAACTCAACTCTAAATGAAGTAATTTCTGAATTTGTTACACTGACAGTATATTTCCCTCTCCTCCCTCCTTTTTCTTTTCTTCTTTCTCCCTTCTTTCCCTTCTCTTGCTCCCTTCCTTTCCTTTCCTTCCTCCTTTCTCTTTTTCTTTCTTTTCTTCCAGATAAGAGAGTAGGTGATAAAGAAAAGATGAGGAAGAAATTTCATCCTGTAAAGTAATAATATGCATGTTATAATATGCCTACCCAAAGTCCATAAAGTGTTTGATGTTAGATGTTAGAATCACACAATAACATACTGAGAGATGAACCAAATCTTAGAAGTCAACTTGTATAAATACCTCATTTTACAGATGAGGAGGATGAGATAGTCACACAACAAATGTCAGAATGGAGTTGAGGCCAGGCTTTCCACCTATAGCCTCAGGGCTCCTAGAGCTAAAAGGTACTATAGGACCAGCTAGTTTAGGCTCCTCATTTTTTAAAAGAGGAAACTGCAGCACAGAATGGTTTGGCCACTTGGACAGGAGTAAATCCATAGCTAGCAGACAGGACTACAACCCAGCAGTCCTCTCTCCCAACCCAGTGCCTTTAACACTGTACCATTCAGAAACCTAGCTTTTATATCCACGGATTTCCTTCACCATGGTCAATCTTTGCATCATGATATCAGAACTAGAAGGGAATCCCTGCACAATTTGGCTATGAAGGGCATTGCTGAATGTGACCTATGTGCTAAATACATGTTAAATTAAAACATCTCCAACTTAGACCATGAACTAAGTCCACATCGCAGAATGAATTTCTGAATATCGGTAATAAAGACCTAACCCAGATCACCATACAAATGTGGGTCGGCAGCCCCCTCAAGGCACCAAGGAAGTGCCATTTACCTAGCCAATTCCTGAAAATGACTTCTTGGCCAAGGATCTCATGGGGCTTCCAACAAATCATTGCCTTGACAGCTCCAAAATATATTCATCACAGGAGTGGGTAAGAAGTGAAATTCTATTTAAAATTTCAAATAAAACCACCTCTCCATCTCCCAGATGAAGTCTGTCCTCTGTGCCCTTTCTTGATGGAAACTTCTAAATCTCAGGTTCATTTCTTTTAATCACCTTGAATTTTTTCTAGGCCACCTACCTAGCTATTCGTGTGTGTAAATCTGACTTAAACAAACATATTTAGGAAGGTAAATCTGCCATGAAAACAGCACTGACAGAGAAAAAGGATTACTGTTTAAGTTATCAGCTAGAAAACTGTCTGGACATGTGTCTTTGGGGGTGTTTTTTTTTCTTGCTATAAAGGTCAAATTCTTTTATTTCTCCTGAGTCCTGCACCTGTAATCATACAAAACAAGTCACCTTCTCCAGGCACCAACCCTTGTATCTGCCTGAATCTTGTCTTCTCTTGAATGAACATCCCTCATTCCTTTCACACACACACACCATGAACTCAAAGCTCACTCGTCACCATCCTGAATGCCTTCCTCTGAATCTCATCTTATTTGTCAATGTCCTTCTTAAACTATGGCATTCAGAGCTGGACACAATACTCCAAATGAAGTATGACAAGGAAGTCCAGAAAACCTATCATCTTTTTAAACTATGCTTCTCCATTCAGCTCAGGACCAAAGTTTCTGATTTTGGCTGCCCCACCATTTTTCTATGGAGTTTGTGGTCCATTAAAACACCTAGATCTTTTTTCTCCCCAAACAGCTGCTCTCTAACCATGACTCTTCCATCTTGTACTTAGGACATTGATTGTTTTTACCCTGTGTATGACTTACCTTGAATCCTATGGAATGCTATTATATCAGATCAAGTACAATGTTCTAGCTTGCTAAGAATTGTTGGGATCCTGACTGTCCTCTAGGATGTTAGTTCCAACTCCTAGATTTGTGTTAACTGAAAATTTGTTGAGGACTACAATTGTGCCTCTATATAAATCATTCCTGATGGTGGCAATCCCCAAGTTTCTTTATATTTTTGCTGCTCACACTTTGTGCCCTTAAGACTGTCATCTTTCCTCTTCCCATGGACCCAGGAGAAGCTGATTGTGATGGTGAAAGAGATGAAAACTCTGTCATAAGGGAAATACTTGAAGGAACTGGGGATGCTTAACCCAGTAAAGATAATAGAAGAGAATATGAAAAGTGGACTTGCAGTATTCGAAGACCTGCCATGTGTATTCTTTCAATTGCCCCTAGGTAAAATCAAAACTAATGGAAAGAAGCTAGAGTGAGGCATTTTCTGTTGTAGTAATAGCTGCCATTTACACAGAGCTTTCAGATTGACAATTGTGTTATTTCACACAAACCCTTTAAAATTGGGGTTACTATTATCTTTATTTTACAGAGGAAGAAACTGAGGCTGAGAGCAGGTAAATGACTTGTCCAGGGTAACATTGCTAAAGTCTCTGAGATAAGATTTGAAGTCAGGTCTTTCTACCTACAAGTCTACTGCATGTCGTTAATAGTAATAGCTTACAAGTATATTATAGTATTATAGTGCTTGAGACTGTCAGCTCTCTGACAGCAGGGATCATTTGGGTTTTATTTGGTTTATCCTCAGTGCCCAGTAGAGTGCCTGGCATCTAGTAGATGGTATGTGCGTAGAGAGTTGAACTGAAATGTGTTCTTGCTGACAATTCCAAGGTAAAGAGTAATCATTCCTGTATTGCAGATAAGAAACCTGAGACATAAAGATATGAAGACACTTGCCTATGGCCATGCATTAAAGACCAAGGCTAGAATTTGGACCCAGATCTTCATGGCACAGTAGGAAGAATTCTGGATCTGAATCAGAAAAATTTGGGTTCAAATCCCACCTTTGATTGATGGCAGTTTGTGACCTTGGGCCAGTGACTTTACTATTTGGAGGTCCTGCAGCCTCATCTATTAAAAGGAAGTAATGACTGTACTTCCCTCAAAGACTTGGTGTGAGGATGAAAGGCAGTCATGGACAGCCAGTGTTCTGCAGACTTCAGAATGCTATCCAAATGTGACATCATAATGCTAGTACCCTATCACTACTTTTGCATGTGCTCAGACTCTCTAAAAATGGAGAGTCTTCCAACACAAACAGTCTTCTACAAGCAGCACCAAGGCTCATTAAGTAAGTCACATTCTTTGGCATCTCCACTGTCCCCCTCCCCCTGCCCTCATGAACAGACTGCACAGAAAAAAATCCATTAAGATATTAATGCGGATAACTACATTCCATGACTCAGAAAATGAGAGGAGGAAGAGGCCATTTGTCAGTGGATCCTTAAGTCAATAAACTGCTGAATCATTGTACAAATTGAGCTGGTTGCTGGGGAAGGAGGGGGTGATGGGGATACCAAGCAGCTTGAGCAACACAGATGCCAAATCAGAAGCGCTCCATCAATGACCAGGCAAGAGAGAGGAGGAAAGAAAACACTGGCCATTATCCACATGGACTCTGAGATTGAAGACTGAGGGGTGGCTTTCAAAGACAAAGGGAAATCTTTCTCGGGGGCAAGGAGAACAGGATACTCTCAATTCTGTCAATGACAACAGAGTACATGATGATAAGTGCTGTGTTTTAGCATGGCACAATGGAAAGAACATTGGCTCTTGTGATAGAGGACTGGATTCAAATTTTGCTTTTGAGGCCTACTAACTGTGTGACCAAGGTAAGCCACTAATCACCTGTGAGCCTCTGTGTCTTCATATGTTAGATAAGTGAGTTAGATTAGGAGAGAGAGAGAGAGAGAGCTCAACCAGATAACTTTTTCAGCTATGGCTGGTAGGGGGAGATAGCAGAGAAGGAGTGTTTATTAACCAACTGAGAGATAAATATGACATTTGTTTGTTACTCTGAATTACTTGAAATGCAAAAGCTTTTGCACAAACCAAAGTAATAAAACTATAATTAAAAAGGAAAGCAGTTGACTGGAAAAATATAAAGGATGACTCACTAAGAGGGAGATGTTGGAAAATGCTTTGCATAGTTCCTGGAATATAGTAAGCACTAAATAATAAATGGTTTTTCATCACTTCAAATATGTGTTATGTAAGAGCAGAAGATATCTATATGATTCATTTATTAAACAAAGAAACCACATATTGCTGCATAGTGCTTTGGTTTGATGGGTAAGCCAGAGTGTTCTGAAATCAGCATATATCTCTTGGAGTGGAGCCCAGATGGCCCATCAGACTGACCCAGTGGTGAGTAGAAGGATACCAGACTGAATCAAATCTGGAAAACTGCACAGCACATTCAATGGTTTCAAGTTTTCTCTAACACAAAAATCTATCTCTTAAATGCCAATATTTCCTCGGAAATCTTATAACCCCAGAATAGCATGATGAGGAGAGAATATCAATTAGGTCCATCTCTCAACAAATATTGATTAAACTCTTCCTGTGTGTGAGATGGAGCAGTTAGGTGGCTCAATTGATAGAGCACTGAGCCTGGAGTCAGGAAGACTTGAGTTCAAATCTGGGCTTAAACACTGGCTGTGAGACCCTGGGCAGGTTACTTAACCCTGTTTGCCTTAGTTTCCTCATCTGTAAAATTAGCTGGAGAAAAATGGCAAAATCACTCTACTATCTTTGCCAAGAAAAACCTAAATTGAATGGCAAAGGGTTGGACATGACTAAAACAACTGAATAGTATGTATTAGATGCTATGCCAGGTACCAGGGATATAGCCAAAGTGATTCAGCCTTTGTCTTCAGTCAGCTTCAATCTTACTTCTGGTATAAGTGTCTGGCATGTAGGAGGTACCATGTAAATATTGTTTCCTTTCCTATATAAATGATAGTTGAAAGGTATAGGGAGAAGGGGTTCTAAAGAATGCTGCTTTGATGATAACGGCTGAAATGTTTGTCTCAAGATTTGAGACTTGCAAAATAATTACATACACATTCTCTCTTGTCCCTTATGATATCCTGGTAAAATGTGGGTGTCACGAGTTCCATTATGTCCACTTTGCATAGGAAGAAACAGGCTGTGAGATAAGGAAACTGTGGCTCAAGTGACTTACTCAAGGTCATATAGCTGGTAGGTATCAGAGACTAGATTCCAACCCACATCTTCTTAAGGTCTTAAGGTCTAGCATCTATCTTCTGAGAAGTGGCATAAAAGACATATTTGAAGGAAGGAGGTGGGCATTCCTCTAGCAAGGGCATCAACAGCACCAATACCCAGGACATAGCCAAATAGCCTCAGAGAAATATCTGACACAATTGATATAACTTCTACGGAGAATTCTTGAGAAGTCAAATCAAACCAACAAGCATTTGTTAAGCCTGTATTATCTACCAGTGTGCTAAGCACTGGTAATAAAAATAAAATCAGAAAGACAGCCCTGACATCAAGGGCATTCTAATGACAGAAAGCATCATCACACACAAGAAAGCTGAAAAAGGAGAGAAAGGAGAGGGAGAAGATCCCATGGGGGAATGATGGAGAAAGTGCAGCATCAGGAGTCACGCCAGGAGAAGGACAAAGACACGGCTGGCTGAAGACTGCCTAAAATGGAGGTTCTGGGAGGAATTAGCCCATCAGAGGAAGAGAGGGGATGGAGAATTCCTTTCCCTAATAGAAATCGGGGCTGTTTGAAAACAAATCTTTCATTTTTCTCTGTATTGTTTAACAGAGTACTGGCACGTATCAAGTGCCTTTGTATTGACTACCAAAAATTATACAGTATATCAAGATATGAGAGGGTTGTAACCTATAACAATAGAGGGGAAACCCCAGCCAAAGATTCACCAAAGGGCCAAAAGTTATCACAACTCAGAATAATTAGCTTGGGTATTCTTTTATATTAGACACAATTTGATAAAATAGAAAGAAAGCTGAATTTCTGATCAAAGCAGTTGTTTTCAAATCTCAAATGTGTCACTTACTGTCCTTATGACCTTGAAAAAAGTCATTTAGTTTCTTGTGCCTTCGTTTCCTTCTCTGTAAAATGAGGAATTTGAAATTCTAGAGCTATGGTTCTCATAGAACCAAGGAAGGAGAAAAGGCTAGATAAAAATCAACCACCAGGAGGCAATGTTGTGAAGGGGAAAAGAGGTATTTCTTAGGAGTCAGGAGCCCAGGGGGACCCTGGGCAAATTGAAGTCAGAGTTTTTCATGTGCAGTAGGGTAGTTCTAAAGTGCCTCCAAGCTCAGACCTTGGATGCTTCTGTGAATTCCCCACCCATTAGAATTGGACATGGACACCAAGCTTGGTCATCAGTTTGATTCCAAATGAGGCAGAGGACACTTGCATCTCACTTTCAAAATACATCACTCTGCCTGCATGTGATTGATGATAGGAAATGTGAAACAGCCCCTCAGAAAGGAATGTCAGGCAGGCAGGCCCCACCTGCAGCCCTGAGATAAGATCCTAGTTTAAGGGACCTCTTTAGGGCTGGAAGGCACCTTAGAATGTATATGATGCCAACTCTAGGACCAGAAGTGACTGCAGCAACTCCTTCATTTTACAGATAAGAAAACTGAGGTCCATGAGAATGAAATGTCTTTAGGCATCAAAGGTGGAATTTGAATCCAGATCCCAGGCCCCCAGAGCCAGAAATCTTCGATAAATCACAATGTATCCTTTGGGGTAAGAGGTTCACAAAAGCAACAGTGAAACCCTGAGTTCTCCTTCCCTGAAGTTTTTTTTTTCACTGTTAGACTCTCTCCATTCACTCTTGGAATTTCAAGGGTTATTTTATTTTATTTTTTTGTCTAATGGAACTGGACATTTTAGCAATTATCTTGGTGCTATTAATAGCGCCAGGCTGTTGCTGCCTGACCTTGGCAGGAAATTCAGGGGGAAGCACTTTCCACTGAATTAAAATTCTGGCTGTATCTTGGCCCTCCATAATTAGATAATTTCCCATGGGTACCAAAATCCCATCACTATCACCGAAAGGAATTGTCACCATCTCTTTCAGCACCTGGACAAGCAACATTCCCCCAAGTGGTCAATTACACTGAAGTGAAGGCTGTAGCCAGGTCAGGTCTTGTTTTAAGGTTTTCCATTAGTCATTTAATTACTATTTCTTAATAAAAGTTTCTTGACTCGCTGCTATGTATGGGGCACCAAATGAGGCATGGTGGGAGAAGGAAGGGAGCAAAGATCCATAAGAAATGATTTCATTGTGAGCTCAAATTGAACTTGTTGATGTATATCAGCTTACTGGTTTATTTTCCTGAACTACCAGGGGATCGTCACCCTCATTTTTTCCCATTCTTTGTTATAAGGACAGGTTCTGAGTTGGAAGGAGGGATATACAGGACAAAGGAGAGCAAGAAACATTTTTTTAAGAAGTGAACGTCTTCTACCCTAAAGAAGCTTATAACCTCTTCTAGTTGGAGAGAGAGCCATGTATGCAAATAACTCAACTACAAGGCAAGAGATGATATTTCCCCCCCCTCTTTTTTTTTTATCAAACTTGTAATTTCATTGATGTAAAGAATTCCAAATATGGAAACTCCACACACATGTAGGTTAGCAACTCTGTCAACCTTAAGGTCTTAGAGAATTGCCTAGGAGCGCTTACTAGAAGTTGAACAACCTGCTTAGGATCACACAGCCAGTATGTATTGAACGTGCACGCACATACACACACACACACACACACACACACACACACACACACAGACACACACACACACACACACACACACACACAGAAACACCGAGACTTAGAAGTGAGGTTTTCTTAACTCCTAGTTCAACCCTCTGTCCACTGCTTACCAATAGTAACACTAATATTAACTCACATTTATAGACTTCTTTGTGGTTTGCAAAGTACTCCATCTTCCTTACAACTTTTGCAAACTTTAAATCATTATATAAACATCTGTTGTTATTTGATGTGTAGTACTTTATTCATCCTTAATATAATCTGCTACTCTTCTGATAGTTTAACTGAGATATCAACAACTAATTTTAGTCTGCATAGGAGCGTCCGTTCTTGTATTTCTGCATCAATTAATACTATACGCACAAATGAGAAATGTGTCCTGTCCAGATTGATCCATCCAATTCATCACTTTTCTGAAGGTTTATTGTAATTTAAAGAGGTGACTATGGAGATGCAGCCTGGCATAGGACAGAAGACAGAAAACAGTTCAATCCCTGCCTCTTGACATACTGACTATGGGCTATGTGACAGTCATTTAACCTCTCAGAGCTAAAGATAATTCTAATCCCATCAGTTACAAAGGAACCAACCTGATTTAGTAGAAGAAATTTCCTCACCAGCAAGTTCCCAATACTAGTTAAATTACAGGTTCAGTTCCTACCCAAAATATTGACCAATTTTCCACTTAATGATCTCCATATGCCTATGAATTCTACCATTTTCCATCCTCCATTCAAGGCTATGATATTTTCTTTGTTTGCACTTTTGATTTGATTGTCCATATCCTGCAAGTGGGATGTTGGATTCGACCATAATTGATTTTTTTTTAAAAATCCAGTTACTTTTGAAACCCAGTCTAATTCTTTTTTTATAAATATATCTCACATCTTTTTGGGTGCATGCATATTTAATATTCATACTCTCTTCATACCAGTAGTATGTTTGAGGATGATGTAATTTCTTTGTCTATCTCTCAAAGCTTTCTAATTTGAATTCAGCTCAGATAAAATCATTGCAACTTCAGCTTTTCTAGTGTTAAATGAAGAATACATTTCATACATCTCATTATCTTAAATTGAACATGTCTTTTGACATTTTAACCCACTCAAAAACTTATTTTTCTAAGTAAATTTACTACTTAATTTATGTAAACATCTAACGCAGGTTACAATTGTTAGATTTGATTTACCTTCTAATATGCTTATTAAAATATTTGATTTGTCAGATTGGAATATCTTACTTCATTAATACTAATCCTTTCTTAAATTTAGCATGTGTGCATGTGCTCTCTCTCTCTCTCTCTCTCTCTCTCTCTCTCTCTCTCTCTCTCTCTCTCTCTCCCTCTCTTTCTCTCTCTCTCTCTCTCTCCCTCTCTCCCCCTCCTTCCCTCCCTTCTCCTTCTCTCTCCTTATCTCTCCCACTCTCTCTACTAATATGGACATTTCTATATTTTTTACTATCAACTCCAAAAAACAATGAAATCTTCCCCAATTGCTTAAGATAAGAGTTTTCCTCTGGGATTGCCACTCCACCTTCATTTTCTTTCCCCTTCTTTTCCCATCTTTGTTTGCCTATAAAAACCCATAATCAACTCATTCTTGTCCTCTTTCTTTCCTCCCTCTCATGCCTAGGTTTGTAATTATGTAGTTAACCAAAACAATACTATGGTTGTCTTTCAATCCCCAGTGATTGCAAAGCACCTATTGATTAAATCACTTAATCTGATGGACAGGGGGCCCATTATGAACATTTTACATTCTGAGAAGATTGAACAATTCACTGAAGGAAAAACAGTGACTTGTACAACTAATAAGCGAATTTTTAAATGTCCTTTCCTTGACTTAGGAAAGAATATTTGCTTTGGGCTGATTTAGAGGATGAATTCTTTTTAACTGTTAGTAAGTCAAATTTTAGTTTCTGTCATTTCTCCTTTTGAAGAAAAAGGAGTGTTTAATGTGCAAATTGTTAGATTTCTTTTGTTTGTTTTGGTTTTGATATGTGATAGTTTTTATTTTAATTTTCTGCTTGTAAGATAACCTCCTTGTTCTAATACTCTTAAAGCTTGACAATGCTATTTCTAGGTGTGTGGGACTTTGTGGTCACCCCTGCTGACACCGAGAGAATTTTGTTCTTTGTAACAGTCACCTGATTTGCGATCGATCTTTCTGCTAAATTTTCTTGTATGATGTCTTGGGCAGCTAGAAAGTGCAGGACAGTTAGACTAGAGCAAAGTGCCAAGCCTGGCATCAGGTAAACTCATCTTCACTAGTTCAAATCTGGACTCAAACACTTGCTAGATGTGTGATCCTAGGCAAGTCACTTCACCCTGTTGGCCTCAGTTTTCTCATCTGTAAAATGAGCCAGAGGAGGAAATGGCAGACCACTCTAGCATCTTTGGCAAGAAAACCCCAATGAAGTCACAAAGAGTTGTAAACTGAACAGCAACAAAATGATTTCTTGAAATATAGTGAAGGATATTTTTCATGGTTTTGAGAAAGTCCAATAAATTATTTTTTTTCTTCTTGATCTGCTGCTACCATTTTTTTCCAAATTGAATAATCTCTTTTTCGTTGTTGCTTTTTTCTTCTGCTTCCTTTATTTTTCTTTATCTCTTTGTCTTGTGGCAAGGTAAACATTAAATACATCCCTTCATTTATGTTGTCCATGAATATCATTCATCAGCTGAATTTTACTGTTATCTTGTCCTCAGATTTTCTTAGTTGTACTGAGTTTCTTTTTTTAATTTCATCTCAAAGTATTTTTACTTGTTTTGTTTATGTCTTTCATTGTGCATATCATCTAGTCGAACAGGAGAAAATTCTAATATTGTTTATGATGCTACTGTTGGTAACAACTCAATAACTTTGTCTTCTAGCATTTTTGTCTCTGCTTATTATTTAAAGAAGTGTGACATGTTAACTATTTTGTGAAAATTGTGTGATTTGCTCATTTCAGTTTCATTTTTTTCTTTTGAGGATTTTCTTAATTTTCCATCTTTGTGATGTTTCATCTAATTTTGTCACATAGTGGATAGAAAGCTGACCTCAGAACTGAAAGGACTTGATTGGAATCATACCTCACACTAGCTGTATAATTATGGTAAAGTCCCACACAATCTTCAAACATTGCCTAGACCTCTAGGCAAGAAGATACTAACTTCCTCTTTCTCACTTCCCTTCTCTGAGGCAGAAGAGAATATACTGGGCTTAGAATCAAGAAGACATGAGCTTAAATTTCATCTGTAATGCTGACTAGCTATGAAACCCCAAAATTCCCTTAGCCTTTCTGATTCTCAGGGTCCTCCTCCATAAAACTGGCACAATAGCAGCACCTGTCTCATGGGATTTTGTGATGAGCCAGTGAGATGCCATTTGTATAGCACTTGCAGACTATAAGAGAGCATATAAAGAAAGCTGATGACTGCCTCCAAATTCCGTCAGCTCTAGGAAACCCTCTCCTTCCACTCCCCTCTTCTCTCTTTGCTCTCCCACCAGGCAAGGCCAGGGTTCACCACCTTCTGGAGCATTCTCCTTCTAAGTGTTCCTCTCTCTTTCTCTCTCTGCCATTTCTCACTTCCCTTTGTCTCCATGGCTAAGATAATTCAACCCAAGTTTTCATGGCAACAGTTCCCAGTCAAAGAGGTTCCCTCTATGTTGGAAGATGGAGATAGAAATGACTGATGCTGACATTCCAGGATCTCCATGCTCTAGTCCAAATATTGCTCCTGAGATCTATGTCAAAATACTCCATTTCACGCATTCCAATAATAATAGTTAGAATTCATATTTTACTTTAAGGTTTGCAGAGTGGTTTACAAAGATCTATTTCATTATCACAATGTCCCTTTATGGTAGGTGCTATGATTATCCCCATTTCACCGATGAGGAAACTGAGACTGAGAGGGATTTAGTGACTTGCTGAGGGACCTACAGCTAGGAAGTGTGTGGGCCAGGATTTGAACTCAGGTCTTCCTAACTCCTAAGTTCAGCACTTTATCCACTTGAACTCAACCACCAGGCTAAATTCCAAGAAAATTATACCCCCCACACACATTTTCTCTTCTCACAAAGGTAAATTTTGGTCTTATAAGAACAGCATCCAAATAACCAAGGGAGAGATGAAAGCTACGGTAATCAATTGGCAAGCATTTATTCTGTGCCTTCCATGTACATGATCTACAGTAAAAAATCTTCTTTAACTGCCTTTACCACTGGGGCCCAGTGAGCCACATCCTTGGATACTAAAATAATTGGTGACTGAGTCCCTATCAGTGATCTCCAAGACACTGAGTAATGGGAAGGAAAACTGCTGGACTGGAGAAAGGCAAGTTTTATCCTGATTTTCAAAAGAAGAGAGAGAGAGAGAGAGAAGACAATGGAGCCACTTCAAAAATACATTCCCAGGTGTTGCCAAGAATCAGAGATCTGATTAAAAGTAATCTAGAAAAGGAGACAGTGATACAGCTAAGGAAACTTCCCCCAAACTGGGACAGATTTGTCACTTTCTTTGACAATGAGTCCTTTGGGAGACCAGCGGACGATAGTTTCTAGAGCTTACTTGGGTCAGAGGATCCGACCCCCTCATTTTGCTGATGAGGAAACTGAGACTGAGAGGGTTAAGCTACTTGCTTTCCCAGGGTCACACATCTACTAAGTGACTGAAGAGGAGGGGGTTGGGCTGGGGGTCCAAACCCTGGTCTTCATGACTTGAGGTCCAATGATCTATACACAAATACTACGATTTTTAGGAAAACATTTAGGAGTGTTTCAGGCTCCTTATGAAAAGATAGAGAGATATGAGCTAATCAATGGGATCATGTGTTGAACTTGGGAAAGACTGAATAAGTAGATTCAAAGAGGTATACCGTCATGGTTCCTTTGGATTCCTGCATCAGCACTGAAGGTGACCTTACAGAGAATCTCCCCCAGCCCCCACAATGACAGGTTAGTAAACAGGTGACTTACACAGGAGTTGGGGGAAGAATCTCTCTGTCTCAAATCTTTGACTCCAAGTTTGGAGCCCCTCCAAACACCCTAATATAATCCTTTATCTACCCATTTAACAAACCAGTGAGACTCAAATACAACAATATGGATGATCATCTTTACAAAGAATAAATCCTTATCATGTCTAATTCTAACAATGCCTGTACTCAATTATTCTTTTTTTTATTTTTGTAATTTGCTCTTTATTTTTTTTTATTTTAAATAAATTTATTTAACTTTTTACATTCATTTTCACAAGATTTGGGGTTCCAAAATTTTCTCCCCATTTGTCCCCTTCCCCCACCCCAATACACTGGACATTCTAATTACCCATAGCAACAATCTGCCCTCTCTTCTATCATCCCTCCCTTCCCTTACCCCATCTTCTCTTTTGTCCTGTAGGGCCAGATAACTTTCTATTCCCCATTACCTGTATTTCTTATTTCCTAGTAGCAAGAACAATACTCAACAGTTGGTCCTAAAACTTTAAGTTCCAGCTTCTCCCCATCCCTCCCTCCCCACCCATTCCCTTTGGGAA
>CM053770.1:294534713-294577380 GCA_028658325.1 Potorous gilbertii | reverse complement strand
GGGTTACCAGGCTGAAAGATTAGGGGAATACTGTAAGTGTAATCTATAGAGATTTTCAAGAAAGTCCTTGACAGTCTCTCACAATATACTTGTGGCTAAAGTGCCTTGATGTGGGTTAAATGACTGGATACCAAAGGTGATGATTCACATAGTTAGGGAGAGGGCACTAGTGAAGTGGTGGATGACTGACCATAAGCCCAGTCAGGTCCTCATTTCTATCAATGACTTGTATGAGCATGTGAAAGAACAGCTTATCTCTTACAAAGGAGGAATTTGTGGAAGGGTCTTGGGGGAGGGGGAATGATGAGGATGGAAACAAAAGAAAAAAGAAAGAGAACACTTCAGTGAAAGAACAAAAAAATGTACAGGCAAGAGCAGAAGGAAGTGTTGAAGAGGACCCACATAAGGGAGGCAGTATTGATTTGACCATGGAAAATTTACTAAGTAAATAAATAGATAGATGGATAGATGATAGACAGATGGATAGAGAGATAGATAGATAGATAGATAGATAGATTGATAAGGTTTCTGTGAAAAAAAGATTACTGATTTCATATACAGTCATTTCCTATTCTTTGACTATAAAAATGTTCACATTTGTCTATATTCAATTCATACTAAAAACGAAAAATCAAATAGCTGAAACACTTAAGAAATTTGTGTATGACATAAAACTTGGAGACATAGTGATCACATAGAATGAGAGGATTAGAATTCCCAAGGACCCTGGCAGGTTAAAATAATGAATCAAAGGAAAGAAAATGAAGTTTAATAGGGATAAATATAAAGTCCTACTTAAAAAAAGACAACTCTATAAATATAGAAAAAGAAGGCTTACCTAGATATTTCCTGAGAAAAAGAATCAGTTATTTAGTTCTACAAACTCTACATGAATTCATAGAGTGATAAAGCTGTTAAAATAACTAACCAGAAGACCTCTTGTACTTTGACTCAGTTTCACATATGTTTATGTATATATGTATATGTGTGTATGTGTTACATATAAGTATGTATCTTAGAAAAGAGACCTATATCACAAAAACTTGCTTCCCACTACCAGTTTCCTGATTTTCTTCTAATTTTAGCTGCATTAACTTTGTGCAAAAAAAGCTTTCTAATTTTGTGTAATCCATATTATCTGTTTTACTTCCTGCGAACCTAGCTATTGTTTAGTCATGATGTCTTCCCAATCCATAGATCTGGCAGGTTCATTTCTTCCACACTCCACTGATTTGCTTATGATATTTTCCAAACCAGGAGAACAATTTATATAGTAATAGCAGTATAAAGATAATCTACTTTGAAAGACTTAGGAACTCTGATTAACACATTGACAAAATGACAGTTTCAGAGGACTTATGTAACATGCTGCCCATCTCCTGATGGAAAACTGATGGTCTCAGACTTTAAATTAAGCCAAAGTCTTAGAACAGTTTTAGTTTTATGAAGCTATTTGAGGGAGAGGGAGAGAATACTAATAGTTGTATGAGGAACTCAGGAAAAGCTTCCAGGAAGAGGCAATACTTGAGCTGAACTTTGAAGAGTGTTAAAGATTCTATATAAGAGAAAAAGGAGAAAGGAGAGTGTTCTGGGAGGGAGAGACAGCCTTTGCAAAGGTGTGGAGACTGAACTGGTGTACCAAAGAAACTGTCTTGATTTCAAGAGTTTTGAGCTGCCAAGGGCCACAGCTGATGGGCTGTTCACACTGAGGTCTATTTCAAAGTGGCAGGTACCCAGGAGCAAGTTGTCTAAGAAGAGACTTGGCCCATAATAGACATGAAGCAGATCTATTTCCATTTTGATTGGGTCTGTGGGTAGCTGTTACACTTCTAACTTGAGTGAGATGGGGAGATCTAATGGTTAAAAATAAAACAATAACAAAAAAATTGAAAACAGGGGATAAAATTCCTTTTTCAAGCAACAGAAATTCTACTAGTTTGACTGAGCTGTGGAGCAGGTGAAGGGAAAATGTGGGCAGTTAAGTCTGGAAAGCTATGCTATATTGGGGTTACTCAACAAGAATGGAGGATTGGAACCAGAATCATCCTGCCTGAGAGACTGACCCTCCTGCCACTGCACATGCTCTGACTAGATGATGTCACATAGATGTTAATAGTGACCAATGACACCCCTTGCCCTCCCCACCTCCTACATTGCTTTCGTAAGCAGGGAGTGTGATTTCCTTGGACAGAGAATGTTCATAGACTTGAGTTCCATCACATTCCAACTTTGTCACTTTCAACCTTTGTAGCTCCAGGCAGATCCCTTTCTTTTTGGAGGCTCTATCTCTTCATCTGTAAAAATGACTTGGATTGACCTCCAAAGTTTCTTCTAGCTCTAGGTCTACGATTCTATAGAATTCAGGAAAATCTGAGTTTAAATCCCAAGTCTTATGGTATTTTGACTGTACAACAACAATTTGTAAATCCCTGAACAAATCACTCCTCCCTTGGCCTCAGTTTCCTCATCCATAAGAGAAAGAAATTGAGGTAGATGTCTCTCTAGCTTTAAATCTATGGATCTATGAACCTGCTAGCTCTGTTACCCGTATGGATAACCCACTATTTCTTCTTGAAAGAGGAAACTCAGTCATTTCCTGTGTTGAATGGGGACAATAATGTCTATTATTTCTTTTCTCCCAGCATCACTATGAGGTTCAAATGCTTTGCCCAGTGATAAACCATCAAGTGCTATAAAAATGCCAACAACGACCTCTCCTGACCCAACAGGAGGGTTGGGTTTTGGGGGGAATTGGAAGTTTTGGGGGTTATTTTTGATGGGAGCTTTTTCTTCCCCCTCCAACTCTTCTGTCATTTCCTCCTTATGAAAGGTCCCCACCAATGCCCCCCAAACGGGAGCCCAGATGCTCAGACACTTTCTTTACTTTCATAATGGGTCTTAGAAAGCAGCCCAGTACTTCCCAAGCCATCCTCCAGTGTTTTCTCACCTCCTGCCCAATGAATCATGCCTTTGAGCAAACTGCCCCAGGAGTTAAAATAGAAAGCCTTAACCAGACTTTCCCTGGATGTGTTGCTATTTCCCTCAGGCTCCTCACCTACCTGCCTCAGGTAAGGTTAAGAAAGTCTTAGCCAAATTCCCAAATCCTTTAATGCCACTTTTAATTGAATTTTCCTTTCCATTCTCCAAGGAAGATTTCCAGGACCTTTCCCCTTACCTCTTTCACTCTAGGGGTCTGATGTATTCTGGAGAGCCAGAGTTCTAAACATCAGGTGGGGAACCTCACTCCTCTCTTATTAAGGGGTAGACTCTGTCTTCTATGGACTTCTCCTTTTTATAAAGGGAACAGTCTGGGAAAGCCAACATTCCAATCTCCTTGTTGAGGTTTAGGGGGGCTAAGACCCCAAAATAGCAACACGTTGGTTCTGCCTGAATGAAATTGACCTAAACCTTTCTTTGCCAAAAACAGTTTTATTAGAACACTGATAGAGGGTAGGCATGATCCTCAACATCTGCCATATTGGCCAGACTCCTAAGGAATCTGAGCATTCTTGATGCTTGTATTGATATCTAGTGTGGGGCCCGGTTCAGACAATGAAAGGGCAGTTAATTACCTGAGAAAGGCAGATTGCCTCAGGAAAGCAATGGGGACCTGGGCCACATGGGAAAGTCCATTCCCATCATCCCTATCCCTGGGACTCCCTGGCATAGCATGCATTTACATTTTGATTGTAAAGAGACAACCTGATTTTGAAGCACAACAGAGATTAGGACCTCTAGGATCAGAGGATGACAGATTTAGAACTGAGACCTTTGAGGTCGTCTGGATTGACCCTCTTCTTTTTATAAATGAGGAAACTGGAGCACAGAGAAAGGAAGAGATTTACAGAAGAACATATATGAATTCAATGCTAGAGTTAGAATTTGATATAGGTGATGGGATCATAGATTAAGAGCTGGAAGGGTAATACACACACACACACACACACACATCTATTACTTTCCTTTTATAGATGAGGAAACTGAATCTCATGGAGAGGAAGTGATTTGCCTTAGCATTAAGTGCTGGAGTTTGTATTTAAGCGTAATAAATTAATTTATTAATTAATAATCAATTTAGATCTGGAAGGGACTTCAGATAACATGCACTCCTCATTTTACAGATAAGGAAACTGAGAACGTAAAAGTGGAAGTGACTTGTCCAAAGTCGTTAGGTAGTAAATAATAGCACTGAGATTTGAATTCATCTCTAATTTTAGAGTTTCTTCTCTTTTCAGCTTGGAACAAAACCGAATTCCTTGGTTTTCTTCCCTTTTCTACAGATCAATTTTCTGGATTACAAATTGATTTAAAAAGGTTTCCAGGCTGATAATTAGATGATAAATAACTGACTTGCAGCCCTCCTCCCCTGAGATGATGTGTATTCCTGGATGCCAATCAATAATGGAAATGAGGTGCCAAGTCACAAGCATGTCACAAGCATGTTCCTACAAAGGTCTACACTTTCTTTTCAGCTGGGACCAGAAATTGAAGGGGCAGAAATTTTCCTGAAGCTTTGGGTCCTCACAAAAATTCCAGACCAATTTTGCAGATATGAAGAGGTGCAAATAAGAGGAGATAAAGCCCCCCAAAAGGTATTTTTTTCCATATAGAGATGATCCAAACTTGAATACTGACTTTTCTGATTTTTTTTGTAATCTCAAAGCTTAAACTTAGTCCCAGTGAAAAATGGAAAAAGATTGCATCCTTTTAGATCTGGATTCAGTTAGTCTCCTATAGGTAGAAAGTAACAGATATTTATCTCAATATGGTGGTCTGCCCTGTCTTCAAAAGAGAAATTGCCAAATACCAGCCTGTTTCATTACTTATAAAATAAGGGGTTTGGACTCAAGGACTTCTAAAGTGTCTACTAGCTTATGTCTTATACATGTCCTTACACAGGGAGAACAGTCTAGTAGATGGAGCCCTTTCCAAGGAATGATTTGAAATTCTATTCCTAACTGATTCTCACAAGTGGAATATGATGGAAAATATTGATAAAAGTTGAATCAGAAGACTTGGGTTTGAATACGTCCACCTCACTTGCCTGACACTCTGGACTTTCACCTTTAGAGAGCCATCCCTTTGAGTTATATAAGCTTTGGAGGAGTCATTGTTATTGATAATGACAACTTAACATTGGTACCAAACATGATTTTATTGGTGTGGGGAGACCCCTTGAGAAAATGCTGCTGCTTCTACTTTATAGACTTGCCTGAGAGGTTGTGATTCACCCTTGGTAACCAAGCCAATCCATGCCAGAAGCCGGCCTCAAGAAAAGCACTGCATTCACCAAATAATACTCCTCCCTAACCATCCATTATAGTCATTCCTTCCAAAGGTAGTATGTTTCAAAGTTTACAAAGTATTAGACAAGGAACAAAGAAGATTGGATTTCCTACCTCTGGTATGAGATTTTATAAAACAGGAAAAGCCATTTACCTCTTTGAGACTCACTTCCCTCATCTGGAAAATCCATTCATTGGACAGGTATTTATGAAGGGACCATCATGTGTCATAAACACAGGACATGTTGCCAATCTGAAGAGAGCAAGAAAACTCGCAGAAGCAAAGATCTTACATTCTATTGAGAAGGAAAGAAGCAACCTATATACAAGCTAATAAATACAAAATATAAACAACATTAATGAGAAGTCATTTGGGAGAGTGGAGGGGAGGATGATAATGACATCCAAGCCTCCCTCAAAGTGTGGTCTTGAGGATCGGCTGAGACATTGAATGTAGAGCAGTTTGTAAACTTTAAAATATGATATAAATTGAAATTAGAATGGTCATTGTTATTATGTTTTTAGCAGGAGCTAGGCAATTCAGTCGATAGAGAGCTAGATGTGGAGTAAGGAAGGGGTGAGTTCAAATTCAGCCGCAGACACTTAATATCTGTATTTGATCCTGGGCAAGTCACTTGACGTGTCTGCTTCAGGTTTCTTATCTGTAAAATGGGGATAGCAATAGCACATATTTCTGAGAGTGATTGTGAGACTCCAATAAGATGTCTTAAAAGCATCGTGCAAACCTTAAACTGCTGTAAAAAAAGATCACATATTTTTATTATTTTATCTTTATTCTCATTATTGTCACAGAAATACATTACATTCTTGCAGGACTATAAGGGTTATACTTCCCCTTGCATGCATTGTCTCTGCTTCTTATAATAATTCAGTGAGCTATGACCATCAATATTCATTTCTCCCATTTTATAGCTAAGGAAAAATGAGTTTCAGAGCTATTAGCTAATTTATCTGTTTCCTTCTTTTTGTCTCCATATTCTCCACATCTAGGAAGTTGCCTAGCTTATGGCTGATGTTCTAAAAATGTCTGCTGATTTGAAAAAAAAATAGAAGCCCTCATCAGTGCCATTGACCAGTCATGACACCAGAAGACAAAATATGCCTCCCCCTGATGAGAGGCAATGAACCACAGGTGCAATCAAAGATTTTCAGACAGGTCCAACAAACAGATTTGTTTGTCATTATATATTTATTTGTTACAAATGAAGGATTTTATAGGTGGAAGGGAAGATGTGAATAAAAAGATGGGTTAATAATGTTAGGAATGCTCCCTTCAAAAAAGAACAGGAAAAAAAGAAAGAAAAGAATACCAACAAAACTTTTTTTTTTTAATACACAGACGAGAAGTTCAGAGAAAGACCAAAACAGCACACCTTTGGAATTAATATGTTGACTTTATTATTTACCTAAAACATCCAACTGTTTATTGTAGAGTTTTGGTTTCTTATCCAATATGTCACTGTTTTCTATTTTATAGGATTCTTTAATCCATTCACTTTTAAAGTTTTGAAGTTAGATTTCTATTTTTCTTATTTGTTTCTAATATTGGATTTTTCCAAGTTATGATTTTCCTTTATTCTGTTATAAATGCCATATGATTTTCCTTTAGTTCCCTTAGCTTTAAAGTATATATAGTAGACATTCATAATTTCACACACAGTCCTCTTTTATGTATTTCTTTTCATGTGGAACTATACACATATATGTATACATACATATATGTGTGTATGTATGTATGTATTTGTTGGGGTTTGTGAAGTTCAGATGAACAAAAATAAAAGAAAATAGAAATTAAAGTCTGTGAAAAATGCTTTTTGAGTGGATGAGTGTAACAAATCAAGAGTGGATGAGAATCTGATTATTCTCTTAGGTTTCAGATTCAAAGGGAGAGGAGGCAACACTTTGGGTCTTTGTCAATTAATACTTATAGAAAATTGGTTGAGAATAACACAGGTACCACGAATGGAGGCACAGGGGAAGAAGAAAAGAGCCCCAAAGATATGGGAGGGGAGGTAAGAGGGCACCAGTATTGGGAACTTGACATGGCAGGTGGGCTGGAAGGAACAGGCTGCCTCCTTTTCATGATTTCACTCTCTTTCCTCAAGCTGCCCCTTTTTGCTGCCAGGATAAAGCATGATTTAAAGCAGGGGCCCCAGAGAGGAATGTGTGTGTCTGTGTGTGTGTGTGTGTGTGTGTGTGTGTGTTTTGGGGGGTGGGGGAGCAGGGAGTGCTACCTCTCCCCCTTGATTAAAGTTTTTAAGAGCTCCACCCTCACACTCCTACCTTCTCTTCAGGGGAGCCCTCCCCGTACAACCCCTTGGCTGGTTGCCAGGAGAAGGCTCTCCATAGTTGCTGGGGTTTGCATACAGAGGAAAGAATCCTGCCCTTACAGCTCCCCATGCTATATATGAACTGTTTAATGAAGCCGCATACTTAAATGGGATTCAGTGGGGGCTGTTTCCCAGCCTTTCCTGCCTGGTACCAGCATGGAAGCTTGCTACCCTCTCTGCATATCTTGAACTGCTGCCAGGGCACTCCCTCTTGTTCCCTGAATGATGGACTTTGTACTCTAAGCTTTTCAACTTCTAAATCTTGTCTGCATGGTACATACTTTTGACTGGAGAGTAGTAGAATGCATTATGTTTGACAAGTCTCCTGTCCTATTAGGGCAGAATGACCTCATTTCTACAAGCTGTTTGGTAGTTATTGTTCCCTGTCTTTGTTGGTCTAGGAGTGTGGGAGCAGAGCCAGGCCTGAGGTGACTAGGACCTTGTCCAGGTGAGAGGGCAGGATGCTATCTCCCCTGGGAAGGGTGAACTTCCTTCCTGAAGTAGTTTCTAAAATTGTTCCCATGCTTGTGAATCTTATCTCTGTTTTCACTGCATAGTGTAACCCCTTTCCATTGCCTTGCCTTGGGCCACCACACCAAGAGACATGGGATCCAAATTGTAGAGGCAGAAAGGATTTCATTCCAAATTCTTTATTTTACAAAAGAGGAAACTGATACCCAGGAAAGTTAAGTGACTTTCCCAGGCTCATGGAGGCAACAAGAACCAGAGAAAGCAGAATCTCAATCCAGATCCCGTCAATTCACAGGGCACTGACTAATCAGGGATCCATGTCTAGGATGTCTCTCTCTCTCTCTGGCCCTACCATCCCCCAACATCCTTTGGTAATTCAGCTCAGGCAACCATCCTCTCTCCCAAACTTAATCATATTTAGGGTAGGCTGTTCCCTGGTGCCCTCTCCAAACTGTTTTTGCTCCAGTTGAAAATATCCCTAGTTCTAGCTCTGTCTAGTAGAAACCTGGATTCAAACTGTGCCCTCAGTGCTAATTAAAAGTATGACGTTCAATGTTTCATTTTTTTTAATATATAATTTATTTATTTTTCAGCTCTCAACATTCACTTCCACAAGAATTTGAATTCAAAAATTTCTCCCCATTTCTTTCCAACCTCACCCCAGAACAGCATGCACTCCATGTCCTCCCTTCTGTTACCACCCTCTTCCACTGTCCCTCTCCTATATTTTCCTGTAGGGCAAAATAGATTTCTATATCCCATTGTAAAGGCCTCATTTCTAAAATATAGAGGAGATTGAGTCCAATTTATAAGAATACAAGTCACTCCCTAATAGATAAATGGTCAAAGGCTATGAACAAGAGTTTTCCAGATGAAGAAATTAAAGGTATCTATAGTCATATGAAAAGAATGCTCTAAATCACTATTGATTAAAAAAATGCAAATCAAAACTCTGAGGTACCAAATCTCAACTATAAGATTGACTAACATGACAAAACAGAACAATGATAAATACTGGAGAAGATGTGGGAAACTGGAACACTATTGCATTGTTGGTGGAGTTCTGAAGTGATCCAACCATTCTGGAGAGAAATTTGGAACTATTTCTAAAGGGTTATAAAAATGCATGTAGCCTTTAACTCAGAAATACCATCTTCTAGGTCTGTTTCACAAAGAGATCATAAAAATGGGGAAAGAACCCGTATGTATAAAAAATTCATAGCAGTTCTTTTTGTGGTGGCAAAGAATTGAAAATTGAGGGGATGCCCATCCATTGGGGAATGACTGAACAAGTTGTGGTATATGAATGTGATGGAATACTATTGTTCCATAAGAAATGATGAACAGGCAGACTTCAGAAAAACCTTGAAAGACTTATATGAACTGAGGCTGAGTGAAGTGAGCAAACCAGGAGGACATTATACATAGTAACAACCATAGTGTGCCATGACTGACTTTGATAGATTACCTCTTCTTAGCAATGCAGAGATCTAAGGCAAGAAAAAAAGACTCATTAATGGAAAATGCCATCCACATCCAGAGAAAGAACTATGCAGTCTGAATGCATATTGAAGCATTTTATTTGCTCCTTTTTTCTTGTTGTTTTATCACATTTCTTCTTTCTCGTGGTTCCTCCCACTGATTCCAATGCTTCTTTACAATATTTCTGATGTGAAAATATGTTTACTATGAATGTATATATAAGGCCTATATTAGATTGCACACTGTCTTGGGGAGGGAAGAAGGGAGAGAGGGAAAAAAATAAAGTTAAAAAGCTTGTGGAAGTGAATGTTGAAAACTGAAAATACAATTAAAAAGAAGTATGGCGTGGGTAATTGACCAATTCTCATTTTCTTCGTCAATAAAGATAATAATGTTTATGAGTACCTAGTTCATGGCGTTATCATAAGCATGGAGCAAGAAAATTCATAGAAATTACTTTAGGATTGTTCTCTATTATTAATCAGTATTTGGGGAGGGGTGTAGCTGCAAAGTCCATGTTGAGAACCTCTCTCTTTCCTCCATGTAGGGAAACTACCCAACCTGTCCAAATTTTTAACGTGAAATTATTTCTGTTCTCTGGGTGTCAGTTTCCCAATCTATCAAATGAAAAGGTTGGGCAGGAAGACTTCTGTGATATCTTCCAGATTTAATTCTGTGACCTTTGACTTTGAACTTTCCTGGGCATCAGCTTCATGTTCTTCTAAGTGAAGAGGCTGAACTACCATCAGATCCTTCCCTACTCAAAATCTATGAATCTCTTTTAGAAGACAAATGCCCATTGCTCCAGAAGTTTGCCTTGGGCTCTACCAGATTATTACTTATTAAGCTCTATCTAAACATAGACTCCCCTTACCCCAACACAGGCTGTGTTTTTAATTTAATGCAATGAACTTTTAAACCAGACTTAATGCACATGGCAGAAGCTACTTCTTTTGTTTAAATTAGAGAAATCTCAGATTTTCCCTTAGAGGCAAAACAAACATGATAAAATCTTTATGAGGTATGTGAGAGTGGGGGATGGGGAGAGGAATGATGGGTAAAATAAATGGACTTTTGATGTGATTATGTTTTCTAGTAATTAAGGATGAATTCAGCATACTCTAAATGACCAGTCTTAAATATAGCAATGGAATATGATTTTGCTGACATATTTGTGGATGAATTTCTCAACAAATCAATTCATATTCATCATGCGCTTACTATCGGCAAGATACCTTGGAAGGGAGGATCATGAAAACAAATAAACAAGGCCAACCAAACTGAAGAATTGTCCCTGTCCTATGAGGCAGGGCTGGAGAGCCAAACGAGAGTGAGCTTCCTGAAAAGGTGCCAGTGACAATCCCTAACAATGAATGGAGTGGAGCCCCAAAGCAGTAGATGAGCAGCTGCCAAATGAATGTCACAGATTAGACTCACAGTAATTATGCCTTAGTATCAGAGTGGATTTTGATACAATCTGGACTATGTAATGAGAACACTTTTTCTACCTTTCCATCATTGGCAACAGATGTTGGCACATAGGCTACATTTTCCATACTAGTCTTTTTGCAAACACGCACCATGAACACAGAAAAAGAAATGACCAAATGTCTCACGACAGGACAAAATCAAATCTGCCAATCCCTTTATTCCCCACTTTAAGAAGGAACTGTGACCCATCTTTCCAGTAAACATCACCACCTCACAGAGCCCCAGGGATCGATTGAAGACCCGTGACTACCAGATTACCTGCTGTTGTAGAGGCAAGGTTTCGCATACACATCTTCCCTAAGTCAAAATCAAGCATTTCAATTCACAAACAATAATAGACTTCAATGTTTGGAAAATGCTTTTCCTACATATCTCATTTTAGTCCAGGATCATAGATTCAGAGCTCAAAGGGATATCAGCAGTCGTGAAGTCAGCCCCTCCATGTTGTAGATCAGGAAACTGGGGATATGTTGGGATTCCCATTTGGCAGATGAGGAATCTAATGTCAAACCCACATCTTCTAAGTCAATTAATTGATCAACAAGCCTTCATGTGATAGGCTGTGGAATAATAATGCCAAAGTGAAAGGAGCCTTTGTGCTAATAAGTAAGACTACTATATATACATATATATGTATATATATATGCGTGTATGTATAAAGTTGAAATGAGGAAGAAGAGCATTCCAACCTCCTGAAAGAAAAGGGAGCATTGAACGTAAGAACAGCTGGAAGATCAGTGGAAATAAAAGGGAATGATGTTTCATAAGGGGGAGAAGGGAAGGCGAAAGGCATTTATAAAGTGCCTTCCAGGTGCCAGGCACTCTACAAATATTGTCTTCTCAGAGCCTCACAATCACTCTGGGAAGTAGTTGCTATTATCCACATAAAGAGACTGAGGCACACGAAGGTTCATGATTTGCCCAGGGTCATACAGCTAGAAAGTATCCGAGACCCTATTTGAACTTGGATTTTCCTGACTCAGATCCCAGAACCCTCTGCACTGAGCCACCTAGAACTGGGATTTCATTAATGTAAGGAACTCTCTCCCCTTGGGAACTCTCTACCTATGCAAACTGGCAATTGCTTTATGACTGATAATGTTAGAGAGTAGCCCAGGGACACTGAAAATTTGAGTGACTTGCTCAGGGTGATGTAGCCAGTGTGTGTCAGAGCACGGATCTGAACCCAGGCTTCCCGAGTCCAAGGCTGGATTTCTAGTCACATGCAATAATAGTATTTAAAGTAAATTACCACACTTCCCTTCCCCCAGGACTAATCTTGGATTCTAAACTTGTTGGCTTCTGTTAACACTGAGCAAATGGAAGTTATTTTAGGCTTTTTAGGAGATCTGAGAGAATTAATCCCCTTCCTTTCAGAATGAGTCTCTCATTGTTAGTCGTTGGCAGATGGGAGGTGTGATCGTGATCTAATATCCTGCGTATTTCCATTACTCTTTACTAAGAAGCTTCCACCCTGTCTCATGAACCTGCAGACGAGGCCTTTTAAGACATATTTACTTAGATTTAGAACTAGATTTATCTTTTGTTTTACTGGTCAATATTTGTTTTGGTTTTCCAACCACAATATTCATCCCTGTGATCCTGCATGGTAAGGTGTTCCCAGGGCTGAAGGTGCTGACTGTGGGGAAGAAACTCTCACAGAATTATGAACTCATCACAGATGGGGACCTTCAAGATGAACTAGCCCTAACTTCTCATTATAGAGATAGCAAACTGCAGAAGACGAAGGTTCAATGCTTTGCCCCCAAATCACATAGCAGCTAAATATCCAAGGCAGAATCAGGACCTGAGTCTTCCAATTAGAAACATCTGGCTCTTGATCTTTAGTCAAGCATGGTATCGTTCAGTGAGTACATGCTGTATATCTGCTCCCTTTTCCCCAGCCCCTGGATGGACTGTATTGTTAAACACCTGGGAAAGCATTCTTCAGAGGAGCAGCTAAAAGCATACTTCTTCACAAATCCAGCCAAGTAGATGAGCCAAACTGACCTCTTTCCCAGAAGTGACCTGTGAGGCAGGAGGAATGGCTGCTTGTGTCCATCCATTGATCAATGATTGTCAGCTCACTGTGTGTTTTCCTTTGCTGACTGCTGTGAAAATATCCCCAATTTGTGGCCTTGGTAAACTGGGAAACCAGTTTTTCTGGTTCTTTGGAAAGCAAGTAAAACTTGAGCCTCTCTGGGCATGAATGAGCAGTGTGGAAGCTGGGGATGGAGGGTTCATTATAAAACAATGAAAAAGGTGAACACAAAAGAAAGTGACTTCAGGGTGTGGGAGGAAGGGGGCGCAGGACTCCCAAAACTGAGGAGCTGCAGCCCTTCTGGGTGCCCATGAACCCCCAAGTCATCCATTACTGAAGGCACTGAAAGGGGCTACCTTTGAAACCTGACTTTTGACTATTAGCAAAGATGGGACAGGGAGCAAGGGAGAGAGAAGGGGGAGAAAGGGAGATCTTTAATCAAGTTCCTATTTTCCATTGTGTCCATAGGATGGCATGTTGAGACATTTCCCAGGGATAGAAACCCAGAATCTCAAATCTGGAAGGGATCTCAGAGGCCTCTGGTCCAAATCTGATGAAAAATCCCCACTGCAATGCCCTCAAAAGCAATGATCTAGACTCTACTTGGAGACTACCAGGAAGGGAAAACCCACTGTCGCTCCAGATGGGAAAAGGTTTTCCAAATGCTAAAACACAATGGAAAGAAGTGATTCTTATTCTTTTCTCTATAGGACATCCCTTGGATTGCACTGGAGGAATCCAACTGATGGATGAGAAAGGAAACCTGTGGAAGAACTTGGGAATAAAAGCCACTCTTCCCCAGAAAAAGGGGCATTACCTTAACTTCCCTTGCTGACCAGCACAACATTCCAAATACAAACAGATCTCTCAAACCAGACAGTCGTCTCATGGCTCCTTCAGACCAGACAAACTCAAGTGTGAGGGATCTATACCCCCCACCCCCTAGAAATTCTGCAGGCCTAAGAGATTGCATGTCACAGCATTCTAAGATCAGGTAAAAGTGACATTAAATTATCTCTGAGTTACCTTTAGATGCTGAGATCCTCTGTCTCTATGGTACCAGAGACCTGGCAGACTCTCAACAAATACTTGTTGAATAATGGAATGTCTTTCTATATCAAGTAAACTCTGAACAATCTCTGTCACCAGAGGATCACTAGGGGTGGGAGGGTCCCTGAACACCCCTAAGACAACAGAACTCCAAAAGCAGAAGAAAAAGAACTATAAAATTATTCTAGGAAGTCACAGAGCCCTGGGCATTACTTAGATCACTAAATTATTCTGGAGACAAAATGATGCTTATACCCTGGTATTCAATGCTAGAGGAATTTATTGGATGGCCCTAAGGAAGTGTATCCAACAGTTTTTGACCCATGGCAAATCACTGAATTTGTCTAATGCTCAGTTTCCCCATTTGTAAGGTCAGTGATTGTCCAGCCCATGGATTTATCCTTGACTCTTCACTCTCTTCCTCTCTCTTCCCCTCTTCTATTCAAGTTAAGTCTCTGGGCTTCAAATTCCTCCATACTTAGAGACCTGAAGTGGTTGACCAAGGTCATATGGGGAGTAAGTGGTGCAGTCAGCTTTTAGACTCAGTTCTGAAACCCCGTGCCTCACCCTTTCCCCTCCTTGAGGACACTGAGGGCTAGACAGAGCTTAAATTTTGTCCATTGTGGAATGGACAAAATAAAAAAAAGCAATCATTTATTTAGTACCAACAATGAACTGTGCAACCTGCTTTAGTACTACATGTCATTACACAGAAGCAATATGTACAGTTTTTTGCCTCATGTACATCAATGAGTCAATCAACAATCATATTTTCATGCTCACTATATGGCAGGCACCATGCCAAGCTATGTGTACAAAGGGAAAGGTGAAACAAATAAAAATCCCTCAACATTTAACCTAAGTCCAGTCCTCAAGGAGGGTACATTCTGAGGAGGTGAGAGGGACCTAATCAGACCATCATTTTAGGAAAATCACCATGGTGGCTGAGTGGAGCATGGATGCACTGTATAGGTAGAGGTAAGAACATAGAAAAACAAATTGAACTACATAAGAAATGTCTATCGATTGGTTTCTGATAGAATGAATAGGCTGCTTACCTTTTGGGACAGTGAAAGAGGAGGAGGGGAAAAGAAATCCACAAATGGGAAAAGGTTTTCCAAATGCTAAAACACAATGGAAAGAAGTGATTCTTATTCTTTTCTTGGGGATAGAAGTATGAGATGGAAATTGACAAACATACTAAAGAGGACTTGGGTATGCAAAGTGGGGGCTTCTTATGTCAACATAAATTTATTACTTTACCAGAAGCTGTCAGCATGTATAATGTCCAATCCAAGCAGTCTCACATCTCCCCACACAGTGGCCCGGGCTCCTGGCATCATCCTTAGAAAGCCCTGGGGAGCTTTCACTTGGTCTGATCAAAGGGCCAGAGAGTTAAAAAAGGAAGTTCCATGAACCTTTTCCATCTGAGCTCTCCTAACCTCCAAAGGATGGATGAAGGGGCAGTGAGACGAGGGCATACAGGACATCCAGATGGCAGACTCAATTAACTGACAAGCATTTGTTAAGTGCCTACTTAATTGTGTCAGACACTGTGTTCATCTTTTGTTGCCAAAGAAGACCATGCCATCAGAGCAATGATTAGATGACTTGCACTTGACTTTGTTTTGAGTGAGGGAGGGCTGTGCAGGTCACCAGCCTCACTTCTCCTCCAGATCCATCTGAATCCAATGACCAGATATTCATCAGGATGACTGGAGATGACCCAGGATGCACTGGAAAACCTTGGGCCCTTTAGGTCAAGGTCTTTGCAGGCACTCACTTAGGGTGCAGTTATGCCCATTCATTGAATTAAGACAATTAAGAAGTAGCCAGGGCATGACCCCTTTAATGAACTGGGCACTGAAAGTACAAAGACAAACCTGAAACAAACTCTTTCCTTGAGGACCTTATGTTCTAAAGGGGAGAGAGCATGCACATAGATGTATACAAAATGAGTGGAAGACAGTTAGGAAGAGGAGAGGATTAGAATCTGAGGGATCAAATGAAGCTTCATGTGGAAGCTGATGCTTGAGCAGAGTTCTAAAGGAATCAAGTGATCCCAGGAAGTGGAGGTGAGACAGAGGAAGCATCTCAGCACTGGGGGATAGTCACTGGCCAGTACTAAGGCACAGGGACAGAAGATGGAATAGCAAATTGGTTTGGGCAAACTATACATTGTCAGAAAGGGTGTAACATTCAGTAATGTTGGAAAGAGGGTGAGGTCAAGTGAGGAAAAAATTGAGATTAGATGAGGAAAACCTTAAAAAACAAGAGTAGTTTAGATTTGATCTTATGATCTAGGAAAGCTACTGTGGTGGGTCCTTATCTAGATTCAGAGTACTGGGAAGCATCATAGAGTCATCAAGTTAGATCAGGAAAGAAGCCTAGAGGTCATCTATTCTAACTGCCTCATTTTTACAGAAAAGGAAACTGAGGCTTAGAAAAGTTAAATGAATTGGCCAGGCTACTCATACAGGGATTTGGACCCAGCTCAGTGGGATTCCAAAACAAACACTCATTCCTTTGCAACAAAAACTTCCAGTTAATGTGAGAAGGCTTCATGGAAGAGGTTCAGGTATTGTTCAAATGATGGGAGAGAAAACTTTCCCAGCTGATAGCCAAGAATATTTTTGCAGATGAAGAGTATTTCAGATATATAGTGATGGATCTCAGAGCCCAGAAGAAGCTCTAACACCTGTACTGTCAGAGTAGGCTTTGAATCCAGACCTTCCTGACCTAGATCCAGTGGACTACAGCACTGTACTTTACACACACATAGCAGGTCCTAAATAAATGTTTGTTGACCTACTGACTGACTTCCTCCAGGACTATAGGTCTAGATGAGACGTGCAGGGGCCATCAAGCACAATCTACTGGACTGAGACCAGAGAGATATTATGACTTGTTCAAGATTGGGTCTTGTATTTTGCAGAGGCAAAATTCTAACACAGGTCTTCTGATTGGAAATCCATCATCTTTGCCCTGTACCATGCTATCAGAGAGCCGTTGAACTTGAAATGAATGGCAGAGGTTAGGTTGAGATATGAAATCCACCACAGACATGAGATCAGTTGAGGCTTTGCAATATAGATTTGAGACCTTGCACCTCAACAAGAGCCCAATGGGAATTTATTCCTAATCACATACAAATTAAGGAAGCCTTCCTATGGAGAGGCACAGTCAAGCAGATATTGCTATGTATTTTCGATTTTCTGTGCCAATGAAATAAAATTAGCACCATATAACATAAATGGAAGAAAACATCTGCCAACTTGGCATCCTGATGAGGCCCTGGGAACATCCCTGAGAAATGTTAATGGGGAAGTAGCAGGTGCATTCTTAGCATATCTGTTCTGGCTGTGGGTGCTTGCTGGTTCCTTGGCAGTCATTCAGGGCATTGAGAAGACAATGAGCATGTCCATATTTTTCCAAGCCTGCTAAGAGAAAAGATCTAATGTTTCAATTTTGAGAACATGGACACTCAAATGATCCAGGGTTCAAAAATGACAGATGTTAGAGAAGATGTAGAAAAATTGGAAGAATGAATGTACTGTGGGTGGAGTTGAGAACTGATCAAACCTTTCTGAAGAGTATTTTGGAACTATGCTCAAAGGGCTAGAAACTGTGAATACCTTAGTACTAGGTCCATATTCCAAAGAAATCCAAGAAAAAGGAAAAAATGCCAATATGTATAAAAATATTTATAGTGGCTCTTTTCTGTGATGGCAAAGAGAGGAAATTGATGGGATGCTCATTAATTGTGGAATGACTGAACAAGTTGTGGTATATGATTGTGATGAAATGGTATTATGTCATAAGAAATGATGAGGGGCATTGTTTCAGAAAAACCTGGGAAAACTTAGTGATATAGTGATAAAGTGATACAGAATGAAGTGAGAAGAACCAGGAGAACATTATGTATGGTAACAGCAACATTGTATGATGATCAACCGTGAATGACTTGGCTCTTCTCAACTATACAGCGATCCAAGACAATTCCAAAAGACTCAGGATGAAAAATGTTATCCACATCCAGGGAAAGTTATGGAGTCTGAATGCAGATCAAAGTAGACTATTTTCACTCTTTTTTTCTCATGATTTTTTCCCTTTTGTTCTGATTCTTCTTTCATAACATGACTAAAGTTGATATATGTTTAATATGATTATACATGTATAACCTATACAGATTACTTGCCATCTTGGGGAGGAAGGAGAGGAGGGAGAGAGAGAGAAAGAAATTTGGAACTCAAAATCTTATAACAATGGATGTTAAAAATTATCTTTATATGTAAACAGAAAAAAAAATACTATTAAGTGGGGAAAATTTAAATAAATAAAAATACTTTTTAATTTTTCTTGCTTTCTTTTTTCTGGTTTTAGTTTCCTTTTGCAATATAGCTAATACGGAAATACATTCTGCATGACTTCACATGTATAATCCACAACCAATTGCTTGCTTCTCAAGGAGTAGGGAGAGCTATGAAGGAGGAAGAGAATTTACAACTCAAAATTTTTAAGTGAATGTTATTTTTATATGTAATTGAATAAAAAATTAAATTAAGACATGACACACACATAGACATACAAAGATCTTTGGGTTCAGAAGCATAGCAGGTAATCAACAGCAACTGACCTTCAAAGGAAGCTATAGGTATGTTACATGTCAGCGTGACATACAGGATAGAGAACGGGCATCATGCTGAGAAGACCAGAGTTCAAATCTTGTGTCTGATACATATTGTTGGTGAGATTCTGGGCAAGTTTCTTCATCTCTCTCTTCCTCAAGTCAACCTCTAGAAGCCTAAATGACAGAGCTGGCACCCCACTGCTTGTTGAAAGGATGATCATCAGCTGGGAATTCCCCACATCAATGAAATGCCCTATAAATGGTCTAGATATTGCATATATAGATCATGCTCACAACGTGTTATTTCATTTTTGTCTCCCAACAACGTTGAACAAATCACTAGGTGTCTGAGCCTGGTTTTTTCTCTGTATAATGAGGCAGAACACAAATGTAATGATAGCCCTAATAGTCAAGAAGTGTGTCTGTGCTCACACAGCTATAAGTGCTGAGACTGAAAGTAGAATCCAGATTTTTCCTGATGTCCTTTCTATTGGGTTTCTCAAGGAGAGGATTTTTCTCAGGCAGGCAGTCCTTGTTATAATGCTCAAGCTGTCTTCTCCTCCTATTATGTCCAACATTATACCATTCTCATGCCTTGCAGCTGGTCCAGCTGCTTTCCATCCCTGGAGGGTAAGAGACCCAGGAGTTCACTAGGACATGAGCATCAGGTAATCCAAAGTGTGGCACGATCGATACCCATCCTTAAATGCTTCAAGCAAAATCAGTTGGAAATGTATAATAAGAGTGGCCCCAAAGGGCAAAATGAAGCACAAGAAGGAAAACAATTATGAGTTAGTGCAAAAAGACTAGAGATTTGATCTAGAAAGCCTGGGATAGGGCATGTGTCTCAAGGAGGTTGAAATCAGAAACAAAGGTTCTGTTTATAACCTCCCAATTATAACAACATCTAGTCCACGGCAGGTTCTTCATAAATGCTTATGGGTTGATTTATATCAGCATCTTTAGCAGCAGCAAAGAAATGGAAACAAAGAGACTGGCTGGACAAACAGGCCTATGATAGTAAAGGTACAAATGAAAAAACCAAAAAAGGCTATGAAGAATTCCTTGAAATATAGAAATTCAAATACTGGTGCAGCATGAGAGAATGAGAAACAGACCTGAGGTCTGAGAGGTCCCAAGATCACAGTGATGTCACAGCAAATGTCTCAGACTCGGTGTAAGTGAAAGACAGATGATATCACCAGAGAGCTGGCAACGAATCATCCCTCTCTCCTCTGTGGGGATTGGGGGCAGAATGCTGGGCCACTGGAGAGCTCTCTGAGGAACTGGTTCCTACTTTACTCATTTTCTTTGTTATAAGTAGGAGTTAATGTAGGAAGGGGCATTTCCTGATAACCTATTTGTTTTTTAAGCACTAATAAAATTTTGAAGGCAACTCTAACAATTTTTTTAAAAAAGAAAAGAATGCTATATTTAGAATCAGATGACCTGGTTTGAGTTCTGAAGTTCAAGAATTTAACAGGTTACCTTGGAGAAGTCCCTTATCCTTTCTGGACCTCAGTTTCCTCATCTGTAAAGTAGGGATGCCAAAGATCAATGAGGTAGCTGTCTAAATCCCCAGCAGAGGAATCACTTAGTTTAATATGCTTTGAGGAGACTGTTTTAGTGGTAGTTAGGAGAATGAGAAGGAAAAGGGAGGGAGTAAAGCTGGGAGTCTTGTAAAAGAAGTCCCACTCACAGTGGATGATTTATAAATGCTGATTAGATTTAGTTAGAAAATAAGGGACAAATCTAATAAGATTAAGCTGTTTGGAGAAAAGCATAATGTCATTCCCTTGTGGCAAAAATTGAACTTTAGAATTCAGGGTTAGGGAAAATGTAGCTAAACAGTGTTTCTGTGAGAAGAATCTACAAGTCTGAGCAGACCCCAAACTCAATGTGAGTCAAGAGTGTGTCATGACCATCAAAGACATCAATAGTATTTGGGTATCTTTGGAAATAATGCCCTGTCCTGCAGATAGTCAGTGATAGTCTCATCATCCTATGGGCTTGGGACAGTGCAGTCTTCAGTGCTGTGTTAAGTTCAGGCCACCATATTGGAGGATGGACATTGACAAGACTGAGAGAGTCAAGAGACAGGCAACCATAATGTGTGTATTGGGTGGGGGGAGAGGGAGAAGAGAATTGAGAAAGTAGTCCATGGTCGTTGATTAAAGGAATTGGGGATATTTAGCCTGGAGAAGAGATGGGTTGCGATTGATAAGTGTCTTGATGTATTTGAAAACTTATCAGATGAAAGAGAGAATAGATTCCTTCTTGGCCCCAGAGGGAGGAACTGGGATCAATGTGTAGAAAAGTTTGAGGGAACCAAATTTAGGATCAAAGGAAGGAAAAGCTTCTCAACAGCTAGAGCTATCCCAATGAGGAATGGGTTGACTGGGGAGCCAGTGGTCTGCCTCTTCATGAACATTTTCAAGCAAAGAGCAGGAAGACCCTTCATTGGGTTTGTCTTAAAGGGGACCTTTGGCCAATTCTGAGGCAGACTCCATGGCCCTTGAGATCTCTGTGATCTTAAGCACGTGGGATTTTGTTGGTTGAAGTGAAATCCCAGGAACATCCAGGTGGTGAGTGATCTGCCCTGGGTAAAAAGAGATCCCTGAAGTTTGGAGTCTGGTCCATCATCAGCTTACAGAATGTCCTTACCACCCCACCAGGTCTTTCTGGACACGATGACTCATCAATTTACTGACTATAACTTGTCATTTTCATAGAAACCCGAAATGCCAGAAATGCAGAAGTGAAAGAGTGGCTCTTAAGAATTGTGCCGACTTTTGTAAATGGTTTTTTCCACAAGAGTCACTTCTTTCATTTATTTTTTTTTAAAGAACCACAAACACAAATGAACATGAAACCAACCAATATCAGTGAGGAAGTGATGCTTCCCCAGGTAAATGAATGAAACTGCGACTTCTTTCATGGCTCCCATGTGCAGACACTGCGACTTCTTTCATGTCTCCCATGTGCAGACACTGACATGACTCACGTTCCCCTCAAGCAGAGGAGGCTTTGAGCCTCAACCAGCATAGGGTGGTATCATTTCCATAACCATTCATATCAGTCTTTGACAGTGCATCAGTTCCCTTCTGATGAAATGCCTATAGTGTGGACACATTGAAGAGTCAGCTCTAGAACAGTTAATAGAGCTGGGGGAGGGCTGAGAGATTAATTCAGAGCCCATTGAACCTAAGAGCATTCAGTGGGGCTATGGTAATTCTTTCCAACTCCCAGGGTACCATCCTATGGGGTGGACAATAGCTTAGTTCTTGTTTCATGGGTGCAATCGAATTTAACTTGTATTATTTATCATCAGTACATCCTAACATATTTTGTAAATCAATCAATCCTCCCTCTTTCCTTCCTTTGTTCTTATTTAAAACATTTAAAGTACCTAAAATTTTTACCAGGGTGGGGTAAATAGGAAATTTCCTAGGGTGGTAACATTTAGAGGGCACAAAATTTTGAATAAGGATTTTTTAAATTATGCAGTTTTATTATATGCCTCATTCTTATGAGTTTAGCACTTAGTTAGCAAGAATAATTTGTTTAAAAAGGAAGCTGTTAGATTACACGCTTCCTCTCCCAAGCAGCTAGTGTAGCAGGTGAACTCTGTCCTCATTCTGACTTCCTTTGCCTTCAGAGACCTCCGTAGAAATGATTTAATGGTAGCTTTGGGTCTAACTCTCCCCTCCCCTCCAGGGTAGTATCCTGGGGTCTCTTTCCCTACAACATCATTACCATCCTCTATATTCAGTTGAATATTCTTTCCCTTAAGTGAGGAGAGAAACTAGCTTGGTAATTTTATAACAGAAAATTCCTAAATGAGGAAGCCCCCTCTCCCAAAACAGTTACTATCTTCTTAACAATCCCTGCTCTTATGGAGCTGGTTAGAGTGCTGAGAGAGTAAGTGAGCAGCTCAGTCAGTGGGTGTCAGAGGTAAGTCTTCCCCAGGTTGCTTGGGCTGCAGGACACTATGTGAGGCTGCCTCCAATACCCCCTTATCTTTATTACATTTATATCATGACTCACCAAGTGGAGTTGAGGAGCAGTGTTGTGTTTTGGACCCCAGACCCTGAAATTGCTCCTCAGAGGACTGTAAGTTCTTGCAATGGATGATGTGTCACTGAGATAACATTTTTAGGCCAAAATAATTCACAATTGTATTTGGAAAGTTGTACAATAATTGTAGGTGTTTCCAGCTTTTCTTGTTCTTTTCCAGCTTTCTATTCTTTTGACACCAATCACCTTCAAAGACCTGGCATGTTATGGTGGTCAAAGGCAGAAAGAATTGGGTTGACGCTCACTTCTGATACATACTAGCTTTTATAACACTGGCCAGTTCCCAAACCTCTCACTGCCCACAGGCCATTCTCTAAGACTCAGGCTGAGACTGGAGGGGAGAAGTCATGCTCTTCACTTGATTCCCAGGATCCTCAACCCATAGCTGCCTCAAACACATTGGTGAGTTAGAAGAATGTCCACTGGCCAGGGGTAGGGAACCTACAGCCTCAAGGCTACATGCCTAACCTCCAAGGTCCTCAGATATGGCCTTTTGACTGAGTCCAAGTTGTTATTAATCCTTTTATTAAGGGAACTTTTTCTGTGAATTTGGATTCCTTCAAAGGGTTGCACTTGAGAACTTAGAGGGCCACATCTGACCTCAAGGCTGCAGGTTCCCTACCTCTGGTTCCCCAAGCATGTAAAGATTTCTCTGGCAGATTTCAAGGATGGAAATGATTTTATCCAATGGCCATGAAGAAGACTGAAGTAGGTACTGTGGAGCTTGGTAGATACTTGAAGAACTGAAGGGGATCCCCTGAGTTGTCTTGATTTTTGTCCTGCCATTGGGCTTTGATGACTTTGGAAGAGAGAGTAAGACTGAGGACTTTGTGCAACTCAGTCTCACTGAAATCCTATTCATGTATGAGTCAAGACATCATTTGGATCATCACTGGTCCTCTTTGAAAATGACTGACAAACAAGCACTTGCTGTATGCCAGGCTACACTGGCCTAGAGGTTGCTGATATCAAGATAAGAAGTAAATAGTCCTTGCACTAAAGAAACGTAGATTCTACTAGGGAAATCATAATGTATAAAGAAATATAGACACATACACCGTTTGAATGGCAGGAGAGGCAACACTAAGCTCTAGGGAGACCAAAGAGCTTAAGAATATTATGACACAGGTCATATAAATATATATATATATATATATATATATATATATATGTAATAGTTAGCATTTAAATGGTATTTTAAAGTTTGACAAGGACTTTACAAACATTATCTCATCTCATCCTCACAACAATCCTGGATGGTCAGTGCTACTATTATTCTGCTTTTACAGTTGAGGAAACTGAGGAAGACAAAGTTTCAGTGACTTTCCCCAGGGTCTCTCAGTTCATAAGGGTCAGAAGCTGAATTTGAACTCAGTTCTTTCTGACTCCTTTCTGACCTCTATCCTCTGTGCCCATATTAACGTGATTAACTTGTCTCCCTTTGTGTACACCACCTGTTCTTCTCCATGAGGACTTCGGGATGCTGTCTCCCACCAGGACCCTAACTGTGTCCCAGAAGATAATTACTGTCCCCTCCCCCTTCACCTAAGTCAGTTTCTCCCAATTATTTGCTCCTGTGAGCAGAACCTGGGTCAGCTACAGTGGGGAGAATTCCTGCTTTTATGTGAAACACAGAAAAGACAAAATCCGGGACTGCCTCAGAGAGTTGCCTCAGTAATCAAGCCGCTGTCTGGTGCTAACACCACCGGAAGCCTCTGGCTTCTTCTTTCTGGGTAATGAGCTCAGTGGATTGCTTCTTCTGGAGTGTTTGCTTGGCTTCTAGGCCTGGTGGGCACATTTTCCTGTTCATGTCCCCTTACTTGAGTGTCCCTCTGACCCTTCACCTTAAGGCTGGGGCCTTCCCTGTGTTGCTCATCTCCAACGAATCCAGCCTAGGTCTTGTTTGGCCACAGCTGTTCTGGTGCTGCCTCCCACGTTAGACAGGGAGTTCCCAGAAAGCAGAGACAGATTGAGTTTTGCTTTGCGTTAATATTCCCAGGGCTTAGTGCAGTGCCTGGCTAATTAAGGCTAATAATAAATGCTAATTGTTTGATTATTTGATTAACCTGGATCTGGCCTTCAGGATTTGTGCCTTCCTGATACCTATGTCTTCTCAGTTCTAGGCTCCTGGCTCTGGTCCAGAAAGGGACCTGAGAAGCAGCTATATTCCAACTGCCTCATTTATAGTTGAAGAAGTCGGCTCCCAGAGAGGTGGAATTCTCTGCTTAAGTACAGGAAAGTAGCAAGTGTCAAAGGTGAGAGTTGAACCTGAGCTCTGAGTATAGAGCCTGATCCCCATTCAGGCCTTCATTAGCTTCTTGAACTCAATTTCTAAAGTGCTAAAGATTGGAATCTGGAAGGCACCCCAAAAATCATCTCATCCAGTTCCCTCATATACATCTGGAAATTAAAGATCAGAAAAGTTCATGTAATTCCCCCAAGACCACCCAGGAGGTAACTACAGAGCTGGGTTCTAACCCAGATTTCCAATCTTTTCTTTCTAATCTTTGCTAGTTGTACATCTGCCAGAGTCCTGGTGCCCTTTCCTGCCCAACCTCTCTCCTGCAGCTCGCCCTGACTTGCTCTGCCATCCTGAGTCGGTATTTCCCAATGCGTTGGAGCACGGCGTGATCTCTCTCATTCCCATGATAACCAGTATTAGAGATACCCATGACCTCACTCCTCTGTAACTTAAGGGGATCCAGACAAAGAATCACACAGCATTTGCTTAGTCCTGGACTGACATGGAATTCAAAGTTACTTCCAGGAATTTTTTGCATCTCAGTCTTGTCTTTGCTTATGGAATAAAAGTTTTTGTCATTTTGATCAGTTCTGTGCAGGGATCAATCATTAACCCCTGCTATGGACAAAGAACTATGCTGAGCCTGGAGGAAACACAGAAATGAAAACAATAGAGTCCCTGCTGACCTAGGACAGTGATGTGCCAAGCATGGAAACTCACATAAAATAGGCTGGGAAATGTGGAAGCAGAAGCTGAGGTCAAATGGAGCAGTCTCAGAGTTTCAAGAAGGGAGAGAAGACACATAGGTGCTGGGGTTAGGTGGGGCACAAAGGAGAGGCAGGAGAGGAGCCTTGGGGAATCTACATGGAGGACGTGGCACCTCAGCCAGTTCAGAAAGACAGAGAACCTCAGATCTGGGAGGTACCTCACATACAATTCAAGTCACCCACGTATATTCCCCCTACGACAACATCTCAGGGAAGAGGGTAGTCAGACTTCCAAGGGTGGTTGCCAATGACCCCAGGTAGCTCTTTCTCCTTTTAGGCAGTTCAAGGGGTAAGGGCACAGTCAAAATCTGTCTCTCTCTGGCTTCCGCCCATTATTCCTGATTCTACCCCAGAGTCAAATAGAACAGGTTCAACAAGTTTCCAAAAGACCAGCCTCCAGAGGTTCAAGAAGAGCTTTCAAGACCCTCCCCCTGCTCTTCTTTAACCTAAACATCCTCAGCTTCCTCAACTTACTTTTTTATGGCATAGGCTTAAAGCTTAGTTGATAATATTTGGTTTGTAAAGAGTTGACAACAGGCCAGGCAGATGAAGGTTACACTTTATAGTGAGATAATGGAGGTAAAAGTTAGATAAACCTTTGCAAAACTCGTATATATACGTATATGTATGTATATATATATACATACATATATAATTATAATATGTAATGTAATATATACACATGCACACATGCATGTATACACATTGCTTATATATATATATATATATATATATGGAGAGATAAGGTTGTATATACATATATGCATTTATGTATGTATATATGAGCTGATATTATACTTACAGAGCATACAATAGTAACTGGATGGATTTTTTACATGACAACTCAGAAATTTTTTGAACTGGCTTGTGAAACAAAAGTGGTACTGGTGATTTAGCCACTGATCATGAAAACATTCAAATATTTTCGATAAAAATGGAACCTACTCTTCCTCCATTCATTCAACAAATATTTAATAAATGACAAATAAGTACATGATTCTGTTCTAATATTTGGAAGATGTGAAGATGAATAATCCAACTATTCAATTCCACAAATATTTCTTAGGTGCCTGTGACATCCTGGACATAAGACAAAGTCCCTGCCTTCAAGAAGCTTATCATCTAGTAGCTGAAGGAAGGCATGTACTCAGACATAATAAAAGGCAGACTATGCCATGTGAAGGTTGTGGAGAAGAAACCAAACACTGTAGACAGGACCAGGAGAAGAGATGAACGTATTCTTCATCTCCTAATGCTCTTTCCTCTACTTATCTCTTCAGTGACTCAGCATCCTTGGGAGGCCACATAGCCCTTTGGTAGGACTACTTCTCCTTTCTTGATCTCTGAGCTGCCCAAGGTCATTTTCCCAACCACACCATTGACTCTAAAAATCAGATTACAATCTTTTTTTTCCCACCATCATCACTCTCATCATCATTAAGAATATCTATATTCATTCTGATGATCGGTCTGTCAATCCAACTTCACTATTTCTCAAACTCCTTTTGTCCATTGATCTCCTCCATCTCAGTCACTTCTTATGTGCCAGCACTGTGTTAGCTGCTGACAACATAAAGATAAAACCAAAACTTGCCCCAAGGACATTGGTGACCAGCCCAAGCAGGAAGATAGTCTTCTGTCACAGAGAGAAATATGTTACTAGGAAACACACGGGCATCTGATGAGAAGCCATTAAAATACATGGAAAACCCATGACTGTCTGGGTTCACTACCAAAGAGTCATTGTCCTCGGGACAGGCTTTTGTGATTCAGGGGAAGCATCATAGTATCAAAGATTTAAAGATGGAAGAGATCCTGGAGGTCACTGAGTCCAACTCTTCATTTTATATATTGGGAAATGAAGCTTAAAAGATGAAATGATTTGTCCCAGGTCACGCTAGTAGAAAGTGGCAGTGCCAGGATTTGGACCTTGGATTCCAAATCTCTTTTTTTTCACTGTACTTTTTATCCTGATAGTCTGTCAATAGCCTCCAGGGTCCAAGACAGGATGGACTCTATGCAAAAGGTCTAGAGATGGGTGGTAAAATGTTGTGAATGGGCCAGTTTGACTGAAACTTGGAAGAGATGGAAGAGAATAATCTTCAATATTGGGAAAGTTGAGTTGGAGCCAGCCTGTGGAGAATCTTCAATATTGGGCTAAGGAAGTTTTACTTTGTGCTAAAGGTTCCCTTCCTCCCCAATGAAGGGACATGGTCACCCTTCTCCCACCCCTAATCAGGTCATTCTTTCCATCAGTCAATGAGAAAACATTTCTTAGGGGTCTGCTATGTGCCAGGCACTGAGCCAGTCACTGAGGCTGTGAAGACAAAGACCAAAACATTCCCTAACCTCAGAGAGTAAGGGAGGGTACATGCACGGTACACATCTAACCTTGCACAGAATAAATAGAAATAAACTCCAATGTACAAGGTAGTTAGGGAGAAAAGGCACTAGCAGTTGGGAGGACCAGGAAAGCTATCCCATGGAGTATGGAAGAGAGGGATTTGGGGAAGAAGGAATAAGGTTTGCGATGCGGCTACATGTGAGAAACAGAAGAGCAGTTTGGCTGAAATAAAGAGTGTAGAAGGGGCAATGTCAAATGAACTGGAGAGATAGATTGGGGCCAGGCTGTGCAGGGCCTTAAAAGACAAGCAGAGCAGATTCGATTTGATCTGAAAGAACATTGTAGTTTATTGAATAGTTGAGTGACATCATCCTTATCTGCATCTAAGGAAAATCATTTCAGCACTTGTGTGCCAAAGATTGAAATGGGAGGGGATGATGCTGAGAGATCATAATTAGGAGACCGTTGAAATAGTCTGAGTGAGACGTCATAATGGCCTGTGTGAAGGAAGAGATGGAACCAGATTCAGGAGATGTTGAGGGGATAAAAATAACAAGCCTTGGCTCGTGATGAGGGTGTCAGACAATTAATTTACAAACATTTATGAAGTGCCTACTATGTGGCAGGCAACGTACCAAGCACTGAGGTGAGAAACACTAAGGAGTCAAGGATGACATTGAAGTTACCACTCTAGGAGAATGGAAAGATAGTGGTGTCCTTGACCTCAATGGGAAGATATCACCAAGAAATCAAATTTGGGGCCCATTACTAAGAGGAAGAACATGGGGTTTGAGCCTGGAGAATCACAGGGGACAAGAAGCAAGTTAGAGAGTCCTTTGGCCAGTTTCATACTGATTGAATGAGTTGATGGATGTTCAGGAATTTCAGGTAACCAGGAGAGCTCTGGGCTTTGAGCCAAAGAAGTATGGGATCAAAAAAAATGAAATCTGACATTGAAAAACTCAGAGCAGGAAAAGAACATGGTCAGACAGAGTCCTCAGGGAGATAATTTTGCCAGCACTGCAGAAGATGAGAGAGTCTGAAAGTAAGGAGACCAATTAGAAAGCTACCTGGGTAATGCCAGGGAGAAGTTGTAAGCACCTGAATGAGGCCAGTGACCCTGTGCAGAGAGAAAAGGGGAGAAGAAGAAGGCCATTATGGATGGGGATGTAATGAATACTAGCTAGGGTTTAAGAGTGCTTTAAGATTGGCGAAGAGCTGTGCAGAACTCATCAGACCTCATTTGTCAGTGCAGAACTGACAAGATATGGCAGTGATGGGAAAGGGGAGCCTGAGGGTGAGGGAAGAATTGAAGATGTTTCATAGGTTGCCAAGGGAGGAACTGAAAGGATGGTGGTTCCCTCACCAGAAATAGACAAGTTGGGAGGAAGGGTGGGCTTAGGGGAAATGTTTACCTTGTTCCTGATAATTTACAAAGAGCTCAGACAGGTGAGTTGACTCAGATGCTACTAGAGTACAAAAAGGTACCATCCAGAACAGTTTTGGTTGCCCTTCACCTCCCCCCAAAACACGTTCTCATCACGTCTATTCTAATGGATGTCCCACATTGATGTTGACCTCCAAGGCCACACATCGAGTGCTGCAGTTATTGCCAAGACAAACAAGTTTTTATTTCTTGAAATTCATTCTGCATGTTTCTGAATATCGCCATCAAGTAGGAGAGCTAAATAGAGACAGAACGAGAGTGGGTCCTTGGCAAGACCTTGAGCACTTCCCTGGCTTCTCAGTAAGAAGAGAAAACAGAGAGGGGGAGGGAACTGGGGCAAGGCTTCCATCACCAGCTGCTGCCTTAGCTTGTGAGGCTTCTTGTTCTCCGGTTTTCCCCTGACCTTGCCCCCATGTGCTTCCTGACAGCTGAAGGTTCAACATGTATCCCATGAACTATCCAAAAATGCACGATACAGGTGGTTCATGAGAATTTGAGCAGAAGGTGCAAGGTAGAATCCTCCCAGGAGCAGCTGCAGAGCCTCCAAGAATACTCTAGGCATCTCAAATGATTCTCTCCAGTGTTGATTTCATGAGCCTACGTTCCAATTTGTCATTCTCCAGGACTCCACACAGGGATCCTTCCCACATAATAATTACAGAATCTCAGGAAGGGACTTGAGAGACCAATGAGTCTATCCTATATCTGAGCAGGAATCCTCATGAAGCATTCAAGGAGGATAAGCCCCTACACCCCACTAGGTCTTACCCCTGAGGCTAGTCGCTTTCCATTGACACTATTTCCATTTTGTATAGACTTAGTAGATTGAGTGTTGTCTCACTCATTAGATGGGAACTCATTGAAGGCAGGATCTGGTTTTGCTTTTGGTTTACATGTCCAGGGCTTAACACAGGGTCTGGCACATGGGATATACTTCATAAATGCTTGTTGCCTGATATATCAACCTCTCAAGGCAAATTGTTCCACAGATTATTAAGAAGATTTCCTGGTTTTGTGCTGAAATCTCCTCTTTGAAACTCATCACATTTCCCCCCCTCACCCATCACCTTGTTCTAGATTCTGCCTCTGAATCCAGCAGAATCTAATCTTTCCTCTTCGAGAAAGTTCTTCAAATACTGAAAGATGGCTCTCAGGCCCAACCTAGGTTTTATCTCAAGGCGATTAAACAGTTTAACAGACTTATTTGTATCACTTCATGTCCCTCCCCATGGAATGTAGACCCCTTAAGGTCTCTGTACCCTCAGCACCCACCACAGTTCCCAGAGTCTCATTGGAGTTTAATACATCTTCATCAATTGATTGATGGATAATGCCAGTTATTGACACTGTCTTCTCATTGAGCCAGAAGTGAACCATCCAACAGCTTTAATGGGATGAATACAAACTTTTTGTCTGTATTAAAGACATGGTGTGAATTTTTTAAGTTACAAAAGTCTCAGAAAATATCTTTCCATTAATTAGTTACAGAGTAAAGAACCCTGCACCCCAGGCCTTGTAATAAATATATTACAGTGGGTGTGATGGAAAGAAATGCATTCAATAAAATCACAGTTGAGGAATTTCTTCTCAACATCTTGAATACTGATTAACTAGGATCTGGATACATATTAACAGTAGGTATAATAGCCCTGATCCTGGACCCTTCATATTAGACTAATCTCATATTCAGCCTGTACTTTGTGGGGTCAGTCATAACCCACCTTTTAGGGGATAACTTATTGCTTCCTGCCGAAGAATGGACTTTGAAAGTCAATGGACACCTGAGAGTCAAAATATCCGGGTTCCAGATCTCACTCTTTGACTGACTGAACAGCTGCATGTCCTTAGACGAGTCAAGCACCCTTTCTGCATCTTAGCATTAACATGATTTTCTCCTACTGTTACCCTCCCTTCAAGAGAGGAAAATCCCTCGAGAGACATTTAGCAAATTTGCAATACATCATTGATCTAGGCCAGCTTTTCATTATTGGCCAATTCATCAAGATTCTTTCAGGCTGCTTCCTCATCTATCACATGAGAGATTGGATTGTTCTAGCTCCAACCTTTCATGTTATTATCACCTTCGTTAGGTGACAGTAACCGGTTCCAGTGCCTAACCATCCACTCCCACAACGCCCAGGTAGATGTGACAAAGACCGCCCATCTCTGCTCCCAAGATATGCAAAGGAAAGATGCGTGCCTCAGGTTTTTCCCTCCCCAAGAGGCTCTTTCCATCTTCTGGGGTTTCAGAAACTCAGCCCTCTCTGAAAAACAGGGCATCCCTAACCAACCTCTCCAATGCTTGGGATCATCACTTAGATCTGGAACTGCAAGAATCCCCAGAGATGATCTTGGTCAGTCTGCACTTTTCATACCAGTTTAGTGAAGTTGAGACCTGTTCAGGATGACATAGGTACGCAGTGTCAGAGGCATGATTTGAACCCAGAACCAAGGTTCTTTCCATTGTACCATGTTGCGTCCTCTCCTTCATGTCATCTAGCCTGGACTCATCAGATCAGAAAGATGAGAGGTTGCTTCCAGATCCTCCCTGACCCTTGCAAATGATTCTTTAGCTATCTCTCCTCAGGAGACTCTTCCTCTGAGTTTTGCTTTATTCATTTACATGACCCATTCAGATGTCCAGCTCATTTTATCTTTTTTTTTCTGACTTTGTTCAGTATTTGACTCAAAATTTTCCTCCAAAACCTACCCTTAAAAACAAGGACTTTAATATAAATGTTTTTGTCATGACACATCCTCCATTCTCCTCAGTTCTCATGACCTCATCCAAATTGGGGTAGTCATGCCCTTGATGCTCCCATGCTACCTATATAACCTAGAACTTTGAAATGTCTCTAACTCTGACCTGCTTCTCTTCCATCTTGTCCTCTGACCTCTTCCTTCGCTATCTATTTGTCATTCCCACTCTGACCTGTAGTCTCCCACCCCTCTTTATTCTCCTAATGGTGCAGTAGATAGAGCGCGGGCTTGGAATCAGGGAAACTCATCTTCCTAATTTCAAATCTAGCCTCAGACACTTACCAACTATGTGACCCTGGGCAAGCCACATAACCCTGTTTGCCTCCATCTCCTGATCTATAAAATGATCTGGAGAAAGTAATGGAAAATCAAGGAAACCAGGAGGAGACCATGAGAGAGAGAATTCTAGGCGGAAAGGACAGCCAGTGGAAAGTGAGTAGTCAGGAAATGAATCATTGCATGGGAGCAGCCATAGACCAGCCAGTGTTACTGAATCATGGAACTCATGGAAGGGAGCAAAGTATAAGATGGGAAAGCTACAAAGGGGCAGAGAGGCACACAGGAATGCAATGTCTTTACCATCATTTCTATTAACAAAACCCTATCTCTTTCTGACATCCAATCATTTGCCAGGACCTTGAATTGTAATATGATGATGACGAAGATGATAGTTATAACTGGCATTTATACAACACTTTCAGGTTTGCAAAGAATTTTTCAAATGTATTTTTTATTTTCATAACACAAAGAGATAAATGCTACTATGATCCTCTTTTAAAGATGGGGAGATTGTAAAATGACTTATTCAGGGTCACAGATCCGATATCTGAACATACGTTCAAAGTCAATTCTTTCTGATTGTGAGTCCAAGATTCTATCTAGACCATCAGCAGTGACAGTTCTTTGTTTCAAAAGGGTGGATCTGATGGATTTTCATAGTGGCCATGGTGCTTTAGAGACAAATCTGGCCATGAAGAGGACCAGGGGAGCTGAGCAAGGTTTGGAGAAGGCCAAGTGCAGTCCAAACCTAGGCATGATTTTCAATAAATAAAAACAAATCTTACACACGTGTCAGGAAAGTCATTCCTTCGGTGAGGGTTTCTGGAAAGTATGCAACTTGCTTCAGTCCAACTGAAGCTTCTTTTCTTGTTTTTACATGTCAATATTTTCTTCAAGGCACAACATCAATGCCTTTGATTGTACAAACGTAAATAGTTACAGTCCTGGAGGGGCACCAGTGCCAGGTTGGAGGCCAAAGGAAAGACAGGGCAGATCCCTACGGGTGCCCTTGAGGCCATCATGTAACACCCCTACCAACTTGAGTTAAAGTGTTAAACTCAAACTCCCAGGGGCAAGGGGTAAGCTCACAGGCTGCCCTGGGGCTGAGGTAAGGACACCATGACCACCAGTGATGGGGTTCATGATTACTGCATTAACAAAAGTGTTTACCCTGAATCAGAAGGCGAAAGTCTCATTGCTTTCAACACTGATCCCATGATACTCAAAGTCTTGGTTCACTTCTCACTTTGAGAGGGATTCCAGTAGACAGGGGGCAGTGTGGGAGCAAAGAGGAAAGTGATCAGGAAACCAACAGCTCAAAGGGAACAGGAGAGGGAAGTGAGACTTTAACACAGAGCAGAGGAGAGTAAGAAGGGCTAGGAGATACATTGAAAACCCTCCACAGTCCCACTCTCACCTCCCTTTCTAGTCTTATTTCAGATCATTGCCCTCCCCATTCCAACTAAACTCTGGGCAACCTGTTGTAGGGGATGTTACATCTTCCTCTGCCTCTGCACAAGGGATTCTCTGTGCCTGGAATGACACCCTTCCCAATTCCTCCTCTTTCAATCCCTGGCTTCCTTGGAAGTGTGGCCCATGTCCTGTCTCTGACAAGAGGCCTCTCTCATCCCACAGTTCTTGATGGTCTCTCTCAGTTGACATCACTTTGGTTTGAATGTGCGAACATACAAACATGCTTGACTGTCTACCCATGGAATGAATAGAGGCTGCTTGAAGACAGGGACAGTTTCAGTTTTGTCTTTTTATTTCAAGTGCCTAGTATAGTGCCTGGTGTTTAACAAATGCTTGTCAAATTCAATTGGATTGGATCAAATTGAATTGAAATATTTGGAAGGTCAACTTGTGGTAGAGTGGTGAGATGGGTTTCATGCTGTTTCAGAAGAGAAAACAAGGGCCAATGGGTTGAAATTGCAGGAGGTCAAGGTCAGATTGAGCTAAAGAATATCCTAATTCCAACTGTGCTCAATGAAATGTTACACCTTCTGTGGTAGTGAGCTGCCTGTTATGAGATAGTGTTCAAACAGAGTCAGAAGGGATCCCTACAAGGCAGGAAGGTGGGAGTGCCTCACTCCTCTGGGCCTTTCCAGAGGTTTCCATCTCTGCCTCCCATCCACTAGAAAGAAATAGGGAGAGAAGAAAAGGCTGATGATCTGGGAGTAAGCAGCATCAGTTGCACAGCATGGTCTGAAGAACAGGAAGAGACTCGTTCTGAAGATGTGTGACCCTGGGCTCTCTGCACTCCTTAACTGGAAAATGGGATTTAGAATACCTGGGGTACCGTTTTCATGGAGTAGCTATGAGACTCAATATAATGCCTGGATGCACTTTGAACATTTTAGAGCATTATATAAGCATCAGCTTTTATTTTTCTGGCCTGGATGTGTGGGTCTGAGCCCTCTACACATGACCTGGGGATCTGGGATTCTCTGGGACCTAAGGCCAGGGGACAAGTCCAATGGGAGGGCAGGACCCATCACCGAGCCGGGAGTGTTACCTCCCCACAATGTTTAGAAGAGCAGAAACACAGGAGAGGGAGGAAGCGCTGCAAAATCTTGTGGTGAGTCCCGTTTCCTTTGTCTCATCGTCTCTGCCATGCACAAGAAGGTGTGAGGACTGCCAGCAAACTGCAACATTGGACTCTGGGTTTGATTACAGATGCTGCAGACTCACCAGTCAGCAGCTAGAGGATGCAGGGCTGCTCTGTAAAGAGCTGTGATCTTCTGGCCTTCAGTCCTATCCCACTTCTGACTCTGACTCCCTGTGGGACCCCAGAGCACATTGTTGACTCTCTTTGGCCCCTCTTTCTTTCTCTGCAAGAGGAGGTTGTTGGATGAGATGCCTGAAGTCGCACCCAACTCAAGTTCTAGGCTTCTGCATGCCAAATCACAGATTTCCATTTGGACCAAAACAGGGGGCTACCATGTGTTCACAGAAACATCTAATTTAGGACAGAGTGTGATGGGATGAAGGAGACATACAGATGATGAATGGAAGGAAAATGAAAAGAGGGAAAGAAGACTTTTCACTGAGGAGACTGATTGGGGAATCCATTGTTTTTTTATTACTGCTAAACCAGACCTGTTGGAATCAATATAGAGACCTCCCAGATGAGGAAGTTCCCTCCTCCAATGAAGGTCAGAACCCTCTGTGAATTTAATCATTTTTTAGGAGTTGCCTAGAGCTGTAGGAGATTAGTTCCCTTGCCCAGAGGCACACAACCAACGTACCTTCAAGGCAGACTGTGAACCCAGGTCTTCTTGATTGAGGTCAGTTTTCTATCTTCTGAACTTCCCATCACCACCACTGTTTGCATCAATCATCCCACACCCATCCAAAGATGGCAAAACCCACTTCTTAGTCCCACTCAACCACAGTATTCCATGTTTAGGCAAGTGGAACCCCCACATCATTCTGCCCAGCTGTGTTTAAGTGATTGCAAAGTACTACAAGAGGCAGGATGTAAATCATTAAACATCAAAGGGAAATCATTCACTGTTCACTCAATCAGAATGACCACAGACTTTCTACACATGCATGAATGAGGACAGAACCACAATGAGGGAAGTAGCTGAGAGAAGCCATGACACCTTCAGGCAACATGAGCCCAGGTAACCATGGCAACAGCCATACTCTTGGGGGTCTCTAGGTTAGAGATGGATGTTTTTGTTGGGTTTTTTTTTTACATTTAGACAAAAAAAATTAACAGCTATGATCTTTTTCTCCTTTGCCAGTTAAGAAAGCACAACAGAGTAGATAGAAAGTCAAATCAGGAAAATTAAAGTTCAATTCTTGCCTTTAATGCTCATTACTTGTATGACTGTGGATGTCTGTTAACAGAGTCTCCGTTTTCTCCTCTGTAAAATTAGAGAATTGGACTCATCCTCCGTAAATTCTTGATGGGGGGGGAGTCTTCAGATTCCTATTCCACTGCATGGATCTCCATTGGCTGGGCTTGCTTTGCCTTTCACTCTCGCCTCACAACTATCCCTTCCTCTGTTTGGATCATTCATCCACTATATCCCCCAAAGCAACATGGAAAGTCAGTAGCAGAGTTGGATTTCGAATGCTGGGCCTCCGAATCCAGTGCTATTTCCAGTGGCTCATGCTGCCTTGTGGAATCATCTAGTGAGAGCTGAGAGGAGCCTTAGATTTTGAATTGGTTAAGGTTACCTAAGTAGTCATGGTAAAATCTGCAATTCAAGGTCTTCTGACTGCAAATGCAACTTTCTTTTTAATATTTATTACCTATTATTACTTATAAATTTTCATGTCAGGCACAAGGAATCAGTGGGTAAATTCGCAAGGAACTTGGTTTATTCCCAAAACACCCAATTCTTGATCCAAAGGAAGCCTATTGAAGTCTTTCATAAACTATTTCTACATGCCAGTAAATTACTGAGGCCACAAAGGCAGAAAATGCAATTGACATAAATCAGATCCTGTGTCACTCTCACATGATAATCAATCCATCAGTCACCAAATGGTTGCTGAGCACATAGGGACCAGGGATTATGATAGAAGCTGAAGCTAGGACATGCCCAACATTTCTTTAGCCATCTCAGTAATGTTTGCCAAGTGCTTTACTATGTCACCTTATCTGATCCTGTAACAACTCTGGGAGTGAAGCGTTGCTATCATTTTACAAATGAGGAAAGTGAGAAATACTGCACTTAAGTGATTTACCCAGGATAAGTATCCGAGGCAGGATTTGAATTCATATCTTCCTGGTTCTACAGCCAGTGTCCTAATCACAGTACCACTGAACTGGCCCTGTGCTCCAGAAGTTTACATTATAATAGGAAAGGACACATTTACATAAAAGGCTTATGCAAAACATCTTAGCAAGTACCAGGCAAATAATCTATTGTAAATATCCTATCAGTAAATAAAAAGTAGGGTTCCTGGGCAGTACAATGGAATCCAGAACATCTGAGTTCAAATGTAACCACAGACACTGGCTAGCTGTGGGACCCTGAGCAAGTCACTTCACCCTATTTGCCTCAGTTTCCTCATCTGTAAAATGAGCTGGAGATGAAAGTGGCAAACTACTCCAGAAAGAAAGTCCCAAACGGGGTCATGAAGAATGGACATGACTGAAACAACTGAACAACATGATAAAAAGGCAACCTTAGAGAAGAGATAATTAAGAGGTGGGAAGATGGAGAAAGGTCACATGCAGGCAGTGGAATCTGAGCCAAATTTTGAAGGATACCCCACAGTCCAGGGATCTGAGTTTGAGACCTGCATCATCACTGAATTTCTTAGCACCTTAAGGTTTCCTAAACATCATACAGCCATTTTCTGTACATCAATCCTATGAGTGAACTAACCTATGAGTTCCCCTATTTTAGAGGTGAAGAAACTGAGGTTCTGCTCCCCAGAGGATAAGACAAATAAGTTTTAGAATGGAATTCCAGCCAAGGTCTCTTTAGACTCTAAGTTCACCTGCCATCTTTCCATGACAACGGCTCTTCCTCTAAAACACTTATTGAGTACTCTATGGGGTGTCATTCCAGTGGAGGGGTCTGGTACATCAAAGTTTCAATAAAACAACTATCTATCCGTAGAAGCAACATGGGGTCAGATGCTTGGGTTGGAAAAACCAAATGAAAACATAAGCTTCAGGGTTATGAGGACAAACCAAGCATACTTGTAAAGTGTTTTGCAAATTTTAAAATTCTATATAAATGCTACTATTATTAATAATATAGTTAATAATATAATTATTAATAATTATAATATAATATTAATAATAAGTAAATCTTTATTACTGTCGCCAACCCTTCCTGGTCCCACTGGACGGTGTCCCTGTGTTGGGACCTGGATTGACACAGATGGATATATTGGAAGTCTAATCAACAGGTTTATAGCTTCTGCCTATTCCCTTGGACAAATCTCTACCTGTCTCCTGGGCCCCTGTTTCCTCATCAATAAAAATTAATAGTGTCTACCATGAACCAGAAGTGACTTCACACTTCCCAGTAAAAACAAATCAATGTTGTGGTTCAAATAACGTTGGCAGGCAGGGTCTTAGAAAAACACACATTAAAAACTGGGAGATCTGAGACACAAAATCCTCTATATTTATCTATCATGCTTTAGGAAAGTCAATCCAGGGACCTGGAGATTTTTAGACTAGAGAAGACTCAGGGAATGTGGGGGAGGGAAGGGAAAGGGAGGAGGGGGAAGAAGACACACTGGTTTACCAAGCACTTGAAGGGAGGGTACATGGAAGAGGAAGGAGGTTCGCTCGGTTTCACTTGAAAGAGAACAGCTAGGAACTCGGGAGGAAGTTACAAAGAGGAAGCTTTAGATTCGAAATCAATGTAGGGAAAGACAATGTCTCTGCCAACAATTAAACTATTCAGAAGTATGATGAGCATCCTTGGGAGGTAGTGAGTCTCCTACCATGGAGGTCTTCAAGCAGCAAGTAGAAAGCCATTTATCAGGAATGTTGTAGTAGACATTCTTGGTCAGTCAATTTGGATTCAATGACTACAGAGCCACTTTGGGATTCTGTGACTACAAGAGATTGGGGCTGGCTTTTCCTATTTCTAAACTTCTGAGAACAGAGAATTCTGTGAGGCCCCTGCCTGAGGAAAGTTGCATGCCAAATCCTTGGACCTCAGACTCCAAATTTGGGACTTCGAATCCTAGCTGGGTGACCCTAGGCAAGTCACTTACCACTGTTTCCCTCAGTTTTCTCTGTATAGGAATGAGCTGGAGAAAGACATGGCAGACCACTCCAGCAGCTTTGCCAAGAAAAACCTAAACGGGGACATGAAGAGTGAGATCTGGCTAAAAAACAAGTGTGCTATAAAGAAAAAGCCAAAACCCACCAAAAAACAACAAAAAACAACCACTGCCTTTAAGGAGGTTATCCTCTAAAGGAGGGGGGAGGGGAGACAAACAATAAGTATATTAATAAGCACATACAAGATCTGTAAAGAATAGGCACAAGCAATCTGAGCAGGGAGGTGTTAACAGATTGAGGAGATAAGGCTAAGTGCATAAGCCTGAGGTAAGTTTTGAAAGAAGTCAACAAAGAGGTGGAGGCGAGGAGGGACTGTAGTGGCAAAGGCTTGGAGACTGGAGTGGATCTGCATTCAAATGTTGCTCACACACTTACCAGTGGTGTGACCTGGATGAGTAATTTACCTTCTCCACCCATTTCCTCATCGGTAAAATATTTACGAAGCCTGGAGTACCTAGGGTGTTGTGAGAACCAATGAAGGGAAGTCTACAGGGCTGTTGCCCATGCAGGCAAACTATGTCTGGGTCAGTTTTTCTCAAGATGAGGGTGACCTGGATTTCTGCCAAAGGAACTACTGCCTACCATCAGGGCACTCTCCAGGTCACAAATATTTTCCCAAGTAATGAATTAATTAGCCTCCCTCACACCTGAGCCCCAGCTCTGGCTTTTTAACTCCAGTTCCATCAAGCCCAAGCAAAGTCTGCCCAGGACAGACTCCAGCTTTGGGCCTGGAGTATGGGATCCTCTATCTAGGATAGGATTCAATCCAGAGTCTTCATTTTACAGAGGGGACACATGAGGCACAGGAGGGTGATAGCTCATTCCCAAGGGAATAATTTATTGATGTGACTTACCTTTATTTGAATCCCTAAGGTTTAGAGCAGTGCCTAGCACACAGTAGGCACTCAATAGATGTTGTTGAAGAGGAAGAGGACTCTACCCACTATGAAATACTGTTACTGGCTTCCTTGATTCATCCACTGGACACATTTTGGCTCTCTCTCTCTCTCTCTCTCTCTCTCTCTCTCACACACACACACACACACACACACACACACACACAATACTTCTCATTCATGTCAGTCATATAGCTCAAAGGGTGCTGCCCCAGAGTTTGTGTGTTGGCTCATGAATATTTCATAATCTATTTTTCCTTGCATCCAAAGCCCCTTGCAGCTTCAGTCCATTTTCCCTGTGGGGTATGTAAGCTGCCAGACTTACTGATGCTGTTGGATACATGTCAAGCAAACACACTCAGTTGGGCTGGAGGTGAATCGGAGTCTTAGGACATAATGGGTCTTTCAGTCCAGTACTCTGGTTCTCAAATAAGAGCCACTGAAGGATAATTGCCTGGCCCCCCAAGGGCACACAAACCTGCTAGTTCTAACTGGACCAAAGCTTTGCATCTCTCAGAAGATACAGCAATCTCACTTCCCAATGTCTTAGTGTGCTATATATTAATAGTTTCCTGGATAAGAAATAGTCTCACCTTGAGCTGAAAGGAAAGAAATTGAGGGTAATGTGATCATGGGCATGAAACTCATTAACCCTTACATGGAAGTGGATACTTTGGGAGCAGAGAGTGATCAGTTCCAGTGCCTCATTTCATTCACTTTGGAGCTGAACATGGTGCCCTCGGTGCTGAAAACTGTGCTTTCTGTTGCTCTGTAGTAAGTGTGAGATGTGTCGAAGATGTCCCCCATCCTACTGTGTGAAATCACCAGTGATGCTATAGTGGGTGTTTGAGCTCTCCAAGGAATCAGCTGCCACCTGAGGGATTCTAACCCTGAGTAGAAAGACCACCATCAGAAGTACAAAGTGCATGAGGCATGATTAGACAGCAGTTTCTCTGAAAAATGATCTGGGGTTTTAGTGGACAGCAGCCCTACAAGCCTTTTGGTAACTTCTACCCATTGATTGAGTTATTCCTTTGAGGATGAAAGTTGTAATGGTAAACATAACAATAAAATTCATAGCTGGCATTTATATCAGCATTTAAGGTTTACAAATAGTATCTCATTTTATCCTCCTAGCAACCCTGAGAGGTAAGTGCTTTTATTAATCCCATTTTATGATAAGGCAGATGGGGTATAAGAGACTTGCTCAGGGTAATTCCCCTGGTTTGCCTCCAAGGCCAACTTTGAGCTCAAGTATCAAGAACCTTATCCACTGGATCACCCAACAATCCCACAATGATGTAGTACGATAGCCAATAAAACCAGCATTACCTTGGGTGGCTCTTGGAAATAGATGGGTGACCATCCTCCTGTGCTGTGCTCTGCTCAACCCCCATCTGGTATAGTGGGCTCAGTTTGTCACTGTTTGGTAAGACTGAGTCTCTGATAGAAGGTAGCTGTGATGGTGGAGGTCACCATCTGATATATGTCCTGCAAGGACCAGCTGAATGAAATCAGCATATTTCTCCCAGAGAAGAGAAGACTCAGGGAGGACATGCTGGTGGTCTCCAAACTCCTGGAAGGCAATCATATGGAACACGTCTTAAATGATGGTAAATATTATAATAACAGCTCACACAGTTCTAACTGGACCAAAACTTTGCATCTCTCAGAAGATACAGCAATCTCACTTCCCAATGTCTTAGTGTGCTATATATTAATAGTTTCTCTGGATAAGAAATAGTCTCACCTTGAGCTGAAAGGAAAGAAATTGAGGGTAATGTGATCATGGGCATGAAACTCATTAACCCTTACATGGAAGTGGATACTTTGGGAGCAGAGAGTGATCAGTTCCAGTGCAGCATTTACTATGTGCCAGGAACTGTGCTAAGTGTATTCTAGCTATTATCTCATTTGAACTTTATAACAGCCCTGGGAGGTTGGTGCCATTATTAGGCATTATTGGTGCCATTTTAGTGATGAGTAAACCAAGTCAAACCGAAAGTAAGAGACTAGCCTAGGGTTACACAGGTATCAAGTGTCTGAAGCAGGATTTGAACTCAGACCTTCTTGCCTCCAAGCCCAGTAGATTGTTTTGTTTAGCCCCAGAGGGCAGAGCCAGGAGTAGTAAGGGGAATTTGCCACAAGTCAAGTTTAGACTTGATATCAGAAAAAACTTCTTAACGATCAAAATTGCTTCTCGAAGTGTTGGGTCACCTTCATTGAGCATTGTCGGCAGAGGCAGAATGATCATTTGCTGAGCATTTCATAGTTGGAGG
>CM053770.1:294509426-294534213 GCA_028658325.1 Potorous gilbertii | reverse complement strand
TTGTGCTGGCTGTTCCCTTTGCCCAGAATTCTTTTCTCCCTCACTTCTACCTCTTCATTTCCCTGACTTCCTCCAAGACTCAACTCAAGTTCAATCTTCCACAGGAGGCCTTTGGTGGACCCTCAGCTGCCAATGCCTTCCAATCTGAGGTTGCCTTCCAGCCTTCTGTATACATCTTATATGTACCTAGGTGTGCGTATACTGTCTCCCCTATTAGCCCATAAGATCCTCAAGGGCAGATTCTGGTTTTGCCTTTCTTTGTATTTCCAGGCTTTGATCCATAGGAAGTACTTACCACACTTGTATAAGTGCCTTTTGCATTACGCCTCTACGTCAGATTTGAAAGTCAGCACCAATAGAACTTCTCCTCCACTCCTAAAACTTTTCAAGGAATAGTGTTTTGAATCAAAGAGGGCTTGCTCTGTTGACAACAGAAAACTGCCTCTTGGACCACGCCCCCTGATCCATCTGAGAGCTCACTTTTCCTGAGACTTCCTGCTCTGTTGGAAGTCTGATGATGGAGGCACCATCCCTCCATACCATCCCCTTCCAAGTTGCTAAAAGGGACTGAGGTTCTCATGGATGACTACTCGGATCAGTTAAGCAGGCCAACTTCTAACATTCTGCTTGGTTGTCATAGCCTTTAAGAACCTAGGACCAACTCCTGGCCTTGATAAAGAACTTGAGAATTACAGAAGAGGCCAAGAGGAGCAAGGCCATTAAAAGTCTCAAGTATATCCATACCAATGACAGCTAATGGCTCTGAATATGCTTATCATGGGTCAACAACACAATTAATTATTCCTGTATGGACATTTCTGTTCTCATCTTAAGATTTCTTTATTTAATTGATGACTGTTGTCTTCATCAGAATTTTGGGTCCTTCTAAATTGTCTGGTGCTGCAAAATGACCAGTTGTCTATACTTACTCCCCATTCTGTCAGCTGGTCATGCCAAGGCTATTTAAGACAATTCCTGGCCTGGGTATCCAAGGAGGACACAAACCATCCAAAAGTTCAGGGGGCCTTAGAGGGTAACTGGATCCAGGGATAATATACCAATGGGAGGGGTAATCAAAGAAGCCCAGACAAGCAGAGTTTTGAAAGAGAGGTTTGGATGTGACAATGATAACCAGAAAAGGCCATTGGGAAAGGCAGGGAGACTGGTTTGGTTGGAGCAGAGGGTGCTGATTGGAACAGAATAGGAGATTCCCTTCTAAAGATGAAACAGACAACAGTCAACAGAGAAGAGGGAGTCGTTGCCTTCTACTGACTAGGATGGACATCCCTTCATCACCTGGTCTTTCTGGACCAGCCTTAGCTGTAATCAGGTGATACCCCTGTTAACTATTCTAAGCTCCTTTAATTGAAATAATTCAGATTCGCTGTCTCTTTCTAATGTTCCCTTCACTCTCATATCCATTCAGCTCAGCCTAATGCCTGTTCTGTCCCTCTTCTTCTTTCCTCATGCTCGCCCACCTCCACTCTATGAAAAGAAGCTCCCCTTCATCCTGGACCTCTTCTCATCATCCTTCCATTTTCCAATGCTCATCAGATCTTGACTTTCTCCTGAAGGCTCCTCACCCCTGGCCATCATCTCTGCTTTTTGTCACTCTTCTGATGCTCAAGACACACTGGACCACCAGGAGTAGAAGTCAGTCTAATTGCTCTCCTCTTCCCTCCCTCTTTGCTTACAAATTCTTTAACTGTTGCCATGTTCTCTTGAAGTTTGCTCCATCCATCAATAGTAGGGGATCTGGAGCATCTGCAGGCCCCATTAGTTTACTCATGCAAGCTCTCCATGTGTGGCATGCAGCTTGCTTCCAGGGAGGATGATGTGTAAGCATTAGAGACACAATAGAGCGTGCATAGACAAATATTTAGTAACTCATTCCGGTCAGCCAACCATGTTGGGAAGAGGAGACTCTTTCTTTGGTTTTGGAGATGTTCAAACAGGGCTATTGGCTCCAACACCTCCCATTTTACCTCAGTGGCTCTTGCTCTTGAGAGAGCTTGATCACCTTTCAGAGCTGTCAGTGAGAAACTATGGACTAAAGGGAAAGGGGCTGGGGTCTTCTCCCCTGCTAAGGCCCTAAGGTTCAATGAAAAAGCATTCTTCCTTGGCACTAGGCACTTATTCTGATTTGAGGTACTTCAAATGGTTGGGAGACCAAAAGCACAGGAATCCTGGAGTCAGCCTCTGTGCTAGGTTCTGCAGCCCAGTCAGCATCAGTACCCCAGAGAGCCAGGAATAACCTCCAGAAGTAACCTTTAACCATTCCAGATACCAGTCCACTGGCAGCTGAGATGAGGAACCATTCATCATGGATACCACCTTGGACATGAACCTGGTGGAACCAATGCTATGAAGGAATTGAGCTAGATTTTGAGGCTTCTCCTCCATAGACCAAGGTGTTGTGGGGAAGAGCATGAAATAAACATAAGATAGGTGGGTAAATGTTTAACAACTGACTTTATGGGGAGGAACTTTTAAGTGGAATCTGTATTATTAATATTTTCTGCATTGTTTGTTCAAATCTAGAAACCCTAGTTTATGGAGAAGGGCTGGAGAGTAAGGAAGACACTTTCTTTTCCACTTGAGTGGTTTTCTCTCATGAGTCTGCATCACAGGATCATAGATATAGAGCTGGAAGTCAGATCCAATCTTCTCATTTTATAAACGGGGAAACTGAGGCATGGAGCAGTCATATAGTAGGCGTCTCAGGCAGGATTCACTCTCAGCTCTTCCAAGTCCAAGCCCAGCCCTCTATCTGCTATGCCAGTTCAAAGCTCCCTAATTTGGGGACCTTTCCCACTCTGCACTCACTAAACTAGCTTGCTGCTTTTACAAAGATATGTAGCAGAAGCTGCCCTAGGAACACTGAGTGACTCCAGTCCCATTTATTGTTCACCCTGGGGTCTCTAGAACACTTTAAACATGTTGAAAGTCACGAGGTTTTTGGAGCTCAGTCAGGATACAGCACAAATGGTGTCAAGTTGGGGCTTTTCATGAGTCAGTTTCCTCATCTGTGAAATTGAGTTAGTGCTACCCTGCCCACGCTGACCCATTTCATGAATTATCGGAATAATCATACAAACTGACCTCTGTAGAGGGGTTTTGTGGATTATCTGGCAGGAATGCTTCTCTTTCCCTGGAGAAAAGCCCAGTGCTTGCCAGGACTTTGTCGGGTGATCAGACCAACAGGGAGCAAGGTTTTAGAAGCCTTGAAATCGTCATTACCCACAGATGCTCTAGAAGCTCAGGAAAAACACAGACCTTTCCAAATACCTTCTTAGTGACATAAAAGATGATGGTGGGTAGTGAGCTAAGCCTGATTTATCCCTTGGATTCAGTGGGGTCATGTCCCAGGGCTCAGTCATTTTAAAGGTTGTGTATCACCTCTGGAAGGGGGAGGAATGTCTCCCAGAATTCCTCTTGCTGCTGGAAAAAAGGAGCAGATAGTTTGAAAATGGAGGATATGAAGAGAAATATGGACTGGGCTTGTAATGGACCTCTTTCTTCAGAAGCTTCACCCTAGAGAGTGACTAGGAAGGGGAAGGACACTGAATCATGTCTTATCACCATAGGGTGAAGGTAGTGGAAACATTTAGCCTGGAAAAGAGTATTTGGGGGACCAAGACAGCTATCCTCAAAGGTGAAAAAAAAACTTTCATGATTCTCCCGTTAGAACATAAGATCTTCTAGGATAGGAGCTTTTTTAATGTCTGTGTTTCCAACACACAAATGTTTGATAATTGTTTGTTGAATGACCAAATGACTTGTTTTTCTTGGACCCAGAGGGAAGAATTTGGACCAGTAGTTTGAAGTTGAAAAGAAGCCACTTTAGGCTTAATTGCATGTGAAAAATCTCCCAAACTGTTAGAGGTATTCAAAAGTGGAAGAGACTACCTTGGAAAGCAGAGGGTTCACTTCCATTAAATGTCCTTAATACACTAGGAAGGGGTAGCTAGGTGACACACTAGACAGAGCACTGTTCTTGGAATAGGAAGGTTCATCCTCATGAGTTCAAATCCAGCCTCAGACACTTATTAGCTGTGCAACTCTCAGCAAGTCATTTCACCCTGTTCATCTCAGTTTCCTCATCTATAAAATGTGCTAGAGAATAAAATGGCAGACCACTCCAGGATGTTTGCCAAGGAAATCCCAAATGGGGTCATGAAATGTCAGACACAACTGAAAAGACCAAGCACCACTAGGAACTTAGTAGTACCAATTGACACAAAGATATAATTTTACTTAGGAATAATTTTTTTCATCATTTTCTTTGCCTTATGAATAAAAAAATGTGTTGCACCAATTGATACAATTTGTTCCTTCAAGATATTCCTAAATTCTGTCCCCTTCAGCTTAAGCAATGGCTGGTGGCCACTTGCTAGGTATGCATCAGAGGGAATGCTTGTCCCAGGATGAGAGTGGCTGAGGTCCTTCTAATCTGGAGATTCTCTGACTGTAATTCTGTGATGTCTTGTAATATCTTAGTAGCAGGGAAAGCCTTCACCACTCTTCTAACCATCAGCCTCATATATTACTGCCCATCCCACAGCTCAGGATAAATGTCTTATACCTCAACTTTTCCAAAGCTGAACTCATTCTCTTTCTCCCAATTCCTCTTCTCAAGCTCCCTATTACTGTCAAAAGCACCATGGTCCTTCCAGTCATTCAAGTTTGAGACCTACATGTCATCCTTGATTCCTGATTGCCTCTCCCCCCATACTCAAGTAGTTGAACAGAGGTGGGTACATGTTGTCTACCATAACAGACTATGAATTCTCTGAGATCAAGGACTTTGTTTGAAGTCTCACAATTTATCACAGTACCTGGCACACAGTAGGCCCTTGATAAATGCTAGCCTGATATTTTCCTGCTATGTTCTTTTTTAAAGTTTATTTTTAATTAATTTTGACATCTTATTCTTTTCTTAATAGCATTTTATGTTTTCCACTTACATATAAAGATAGTTTCCAACATTCACTTACATAAGATTTTGAGTTCCAAACTTTTTTCTCCCTTCCTTACTTCTCCACCCCAAGACAGCATGTCATCCGATATAGGCTATACATGTACAATTATATTAAACATTTCCACATTAGTCATGTTGTGAAAGAAGAATCAGAACCAAAGAGAAAAACCATGAGAAAAAAGAGAGAAAATAGTATGCTTCCATCTGCATTCAGATTCCATAGTTCTTTCTCTGGATGTGGATAGCATATTCCAGATTCTTTTGGAATTGTCTGAGATCATTGTATCGCTGAGAAGACCTAAGTCAAATCCAAGTTGGTCATCACACAGTGTTGCTGTTACTGTGGAACAGTGTTGTCTTTGTTATGCTTGTATCTGTTCATAGAAATCTTTCCAGGTTTTCCTGAGAGCATCCTCCTTGTCATTTGTTCTAACATACTACTACTCTATTGCCATCATGTACCACAGCTTGTTCAACCATTCTCCAGTGGAAGGGCATCCCCTCAATTTCCAATTCTTGGCCACCACAAAAAGAGCTGCTATAAATATTTTTGTACATGTGGGTTCTTTTCCTGTTTTTGTGATCTCTTTGTACTTTTCATTATCTTCTTTAAAAAATGTTTAATTGATACCTTTTGGTTTTAGACCACAGGAATTTCCTGATGTCCTTCCTCTTTCACCCTCTGTTGTTACAAAGAAAAAGAGTTAAGAAAAGCTCGCTGTATCTAGTAGTATGTGCTACGTTCTGTACAAGGAGTCCTCCACTTCCCTATGGAGAAGAGGGAAGCAGGCTTCATCATCTGTGCCCTGGGGCCAAAACTGGTCATTATAATGTAATCATAGTTAACTCCCAAGTTACTTTTCTGAATACTTAGTATATATGAGTTATTTCTTTCTGTCTTTGGCTTCCATGGAAATGAAACTGTACTTCTAGTCAGAGCACTGGGATTCTAAAATTCACTACCTGTGAGTCCTTTTATAAAGACACAAGTTCTGGAAACATCAGTTTCCTCATCGGAAAAATGAGGGGTTGGGCTGGATGGCCTCTTGTGCCCCTTCCAACTCTAAACCCCCATGTCATCCATGATCAATGGGGAACAAGTCCAGTGGGACATTGTTGGGGAACAAGGACAGCTACTTGTGGGTGGTCTTGTGACAATTATTCTGCATTCATTTTCTTCCATAACAAATCCAGGAATCTTAAAGTCAGAAAGACCTTCACCTTGTTTAAACTCCCAGCCCCCAAACTGAGACATATGGGCATCAGAAATGTCCTGACAGAGAACTAGCCTGCTTAGTTTCAGAACCACCTGGCCTCCTATTGATGGACACAACTGGATGAACAATTAGGCAGCTAAATATGAGACAGGGAGAAACTGAGTTACACCCAAGTTTTGGTGAGTGGAGGGATTAAGCTTTCCCAGAGTCACTGGAGGTGGAAGGGGGTATCAGCTTGACTTGATTCAGGGACTGATACTATGTTAATTGCAAAGTCAGTTTGAATCAGATGTCTGGAGTGGGAAGAGACCTTAGAGGTCATTTACTCCAATCTCCTAATTTCACAGATGGAGAAACTGAGGTACAAGGAAGTTAACTGACTTGCCCAAGTCTACATAGGTAGTAAACATCAGGCAGGATTTGAATTCAGATCTTCCAACTCCATCACAACCAGCAACTCTCAAGGCCATGAATCTAGTAACTGGTGAAGCTGGGATTTTACTCTGCTGCTCCTGATCCTTTCTCCAGTGTACCATGAAGCCTCCTGAGGACAGATTGATCCAGAATCCAGAGAATTTTCTGTTCTATTAGCAATGACTTGAGAGAGGTAGCATGTTATATTGGAAATAACTCTGTCTCTGGAGTCAGAAGCCCTGGGTTTGAATTTTACCTCTAACACTCATTTCCTGCATTGGACCTTGGCAAGGTCCTTACATTTCCCCAAACCTCAGTTTCCTAATAGGTAAAATGAGGGGCTGATCTCAGAGGTCTCTTCTAGCTCTAAATTTATGATTTTATAACCCATGAGTCAGCTAGATCAAACTTATGGTCAGAACAAACTTGAAAACATTTGTGAAATGCGACTTCCATTGGAGGGACCAGAGATGCGAAAACTAGTTATTAATAATAATGGTGTTGAGCAGGAAAGCATTGACGGAGCAAACCTCTAAGGCTCACGAAACACTTTGTATACCTCACCTCACTAATAGCCCTAAGAAGTGGATACTATTATTTTCCCTATTTCACAGATAAAGAAACTGAGGTTGGAAAAGATGAAATGACTTGCTTGGATCACACATCTAGTAGGTGTCTAAGCCTCTTCACTAAGCCACCTAACTGACTGAAAAACACACAAACCAAGATGAAGATGATAGCACTTCTGTGCCCCAAGGACTTTACTTCTTACAGACAAGATACAGCATGTACATGAGTCAGTAAATACCAGTGACTACGAAGGGAGACAAAGTCTTTTCAAGAGGAAGAATACACTAAAAACTAGGAGTGAGTGGGTTCCTGAAAGGTCTTGAATTGGGCAGAGGGGTGGGGAGTGCTGGGGAATTCTCTGGAACTTAGACAGTCACTCATCAAAAGGATCCTAAAGTCCTGGGTGCTTTGTGCACTCTGGTAAACTGGACTCAGAGTGCGGAGGAGGGAGAGGGAGCTGACTTTTTCCCATGGCTCCATTTCCTCAGTTTCCCTGGCAGTACCTTGGGAAAGGCCTGGACTGTTATTTCTTCATGGGTGGCACATCTGCTCTGGGGTTGCCATCACCTGTGACTGTGCATGAGCATCTTCTCATCCGCCCAGCGGAGGCCTTTGTTCCAAAGCCATGGCCTCAGCCTCCATCTCTGCCCGCATCTGGCCCTCTGGGGGAGGCTTTGAATAGACATTCCCGGCGATAAGCCCTATCAGCCTCACCGGCATTCACACACACGGCACTTGTCAGGCTGGTTTGGAAAGCAAACAGTTTTCAACGACATCTCCCTCTTGTCAGGAGCTCCTGAATGACTCAAGCTGTTCAGCATGCTTGGGATTTAACCCACTCTGTGCCGGTCCAGTCAGCCTGAAATGGCTCTCAGTAGAGATGGTGGCATAAAGGGAATTTCTGGCCATGAGTCTACGTGATTTGTAATAAGAATAATATATGCATGTACACACATCTGCACATATACACATGTGTATATATGCATGTGAGTTTATATGTACATACATATACATACATGTAAACACACACATATATATGTAGATTGGTGGATATGTTCCAGCTCCCTCGGAGATGCCCCAGGCCAGCAGACCTGGACATGGCCCTCATCCTTCTTCCACTCTATTTTCACTATTTTTTTCTAGAATTAATCATCTACATTATTGTCTATTGATCAGAGAACCAGACATCTGAAGCTTAAAAGGGCCTAGAAACTATCTAGCCAGGCCTGCTCTCTTTGTTCAGAGTTTAAAGGACTTCCCTAAAATGAGGTGATGGCAGTCTGAATTTGAATACAAATCCTGCACCAAATCCATTGTGCTTTTCACTGTACCTTACAAGAGCTTCCTCGATAACTTACTCTTTTTATTTTCTACTACTACTGCTGCTGCTGCCGCCCGGCATTTATATGACCCCACATATGTGCCAGGAATCCTGCTAGGTAATTTACAAATAATATCTCATTTAATCCTCACAACAACCCTGGGAGGGAGGTGTTATTGTTCCATTTTACAGATGAGGAAATTGAGGCAGACAGAGGTCAAATGACTTGCCCAGGGTTTCGCGGCTGAAATTGGATTTGAACTCAGGACTTCTTGACTCTTTGTTCACTTGGTCACCTGGTTGCCCATAAATGAGAAAGAGGGATGGTCCTGCAGCATTGAAATTGTCATAACCTTTGACTGATATTTTAAACCAAAGGTAATTGTCACATCTGGAGAATTGTTTCAGAAATGTCTTTGCCTTCTCTCTCCTTTAGAAGAATTACCTTTTTAACTCAAAATTTTGTTTAAGCATGACCCCAATGGATAGAAGCCATTTGATCTGAATAATCCATACTTAGGTGAGGGAAGGGAATGGAGACCCATTTATGAAGTTACTGTGTGCTTGACTCTGGAGGTACAACAGGTTGAGATGATCCCTCTTCTTCAGGAGCTCATTTGCTAATAGGTGGAAACCACAGAGTCAAAGAAGTGTTAATGTTACATCAGAGAGGACCGAATCCCAGCTCAATGGAAGGAGTCCTGGCCGGGGAGTCAAAAGATGTAGAGTTGAATCTCAATTCTGAGAGTTATTGCCTATAGGAACCTGACAACTCATTTATCCTCTCTGGGCCTCAGTTTCCTGATACTTTAAAATGAGGGAGGTTTGGACCATGGAACCTCAAAGGTCCTTTTGAGATCTAAATCTCTGATTTCATATTCAATAGCAAATAATTTGATTAAAACTCGAAGACAGCACAAAATAGAGTCTAAGAGCAGGGAATACAGCATCCTCTTGATCTGCTGGCCTGAGGTACCTCTCATGAAGCTGGGCACATGGATCTTGGCTAGCTTCATGTGGGGTGAACCAGTCCAACAGATGAGGGGATGGCCCTGAGCATCAAGCAGTCATTGTCATACCTTTGGATCATGTTAGCAGCCAACTACAGCAATGGGTAGAGACTGCAGGGAGAAATACTGAGCCTTAATATAAGACAAAAGGACTCCCTAAAAATGAAAGCTGTGTCATAGTAGAATGGGTGACTGTAGGAGGGGATGGGTGGCTATAAGCAGAGACTGGATGAGTCCTTGTTGGGAACATTGTAAATAGAATTTGTGTTTAAGTAAGGATTAGACTCTGCTTCTTCTGAGGCTTTTTCCAGCTCACATTTTGGGCTTTAATGCATGCCCCAGACCACTCATAACTCACCTTTTTAATGCTTGTCAGATGAAACCTCTCTGGGGAAAGTAGGATGAAAACAACTCCCAGCTTGCTTGTATCTTAAAGGCAAAAATGAGAGGGATGAGGCTAGCTATAACATGCACCTGTGGAAATATCCATCCATCATCCAAGCTCCTAAACCTTCTCCCTCAACATCTGGGTCTATCTCTGAAGACAGTAACCCAACCCCCTTCTTACTAAAGCCAAAACAAAAATTCAAAAGGGAGAAATGGAAAATGCATACAACCATGGACCTGTGTGACACACACATACACATACATACATGAGTGTGCACACCATACATACAAGCATACACATACTCACATGTGCACAAACACACACATACATTCCATGTGAATGGAACAGCCTTACCAAAGCTGGCAATGCCACTTCTGGGACATTGGCCAAGCACTGAATGTTTAAATATTCTTCCCTGGTTGCTTGATGGTCTTTGTTCTTACCAGTCACAGGAATTCCACTGATAATGATGAAAATTCACAAGAATTTATGGAATTTTGAGAGAGGGTTCTTAACCTGAGGTCTATGAACTTCTTTAACCCTCTCCCTCACATGTAACTGTATAGCAATGTAATTGATATTTGATGATGTCAACATAATTAACATTTGTTTCCTTTGTAATCCTGTGTATTTTATTTTCTGTATTAACCACTGTGATGATGAGGAAAGGTCTCTATGTTTCAGCAGACTGACTGCCAAAGGGGTCCAGAACACATAAGAAAGCTTTAACATCCCCAGTTCAGAGCCCAAAAGAAACCTATAGATTGCCTTTTCTAGCTCCCATTTTACAAAAGAGCATAGTGATCTGAGAGGGAAGGGACTTGCTGATAGTCACATAGAGAGTGAGGAGGAGCTGAGGTTCAAGTCCAGGCTCTCTTTTCCTTCTGCTTGAATGGTTATGTTCCACTCTCCTAGGATGGCCTCCTTTCCAGGCCTATGCAGACGGAAAGTGAGAGCACTCAGAAAGCAAGGAGATGGTGCCAAGAGAAGAATGTTTGAAGTAGCTGCTTGCCTGGTCAGTTGGCTGTGCACCTTCTGCATCTCTGTGTTTGGCTTCCTTGCCTTGGCTCCTGCTGCACAGAAGAGCTCAAGATAAGCCTAGGGAGATTAAGGTAACTTCTCTTTTTGTCCATCTCTCTCTCTCTCTCTCTCTCTCTCTTTCTCTCTCTCTCTCTTCCCCTCTCTGTCTCATTCCTCCCGTTTAGACTAAATACAGCAACAGAAAAATCTGTTGTCTCCATACTGACTAGGATCCTTGGGATTTAGGTGACCTCATTTCAGTGGCAACCTGGTGTCAGGGTCTGTGAACTGGGCTTCCCACCTGAAAATCTGGCTTTGCATCTCCGCACTATTGGTGAAACACTGAGGGACTCTTGACACTTACTTAACCTTGCTCGCACCACAAAATCATCCAGGCTCTTAGTGACTTCACCTGCAAAATGAAAGGTCTGAACAAAATGATCTCCACGGTCACTTTTGCTACTCAATCTGATGTGTGACCTTGAGTAAGTAACTTCATTCATTTCATCTTCAATATTCTCATTTATAAAATGAGGGCATTGGCTAAATGATCTCTAGGGTCGATTCCAGCCACTCCATGAACTCAATGAGATAACCTTTAATGTCCATGCCCAAAGGTCCTGAGGGGCTGATTTTTTTTAAATTTGCATTTTTAATATCTGCTAGGGTAGCTAGGTGGCTCAGAGTATCAACCAGGAGTGAGGAAGATTCATTTTCCTCTGTTCAAATCTGACCTCAGACATTTACCAGATGTGTGACCCTGGACAAATCCCTAACCCCGTTTGCCTCAGTTTCCTCACCCATAAAATGAGTTGGAGAAGCAAATGGCAAATCACTCCAATATCGCTGCCAAGAGAACCACAAATGAGGTCATGGAGAGTTGGACATGACTGAAAAATAACTGAACAACATGAATGTCCATCTTTTAGTAGGTATTTAATGAATAGAATGCTTATGGATGAAACAAATAAACAGATTTTAGTCAAGTAATTTACTTTCCCTGTGATTATGTTTTTTTTCAGTTAAATAAACTGCTCAGTTGAGAACAAACTTGAGAACAATTGATGCTCGCTGATGGAGGTGTTTGGACTACGCTATTTATTTATGGGTCTATCATCACTGGACTTACAATGTTGACTTCTGAAAGGTTGCAATTACAGATGACTCGTGTTCTATGTAGAAATAGACATTATATATTTCACTTGTTCCTACTGGGCACTAAGGACAGTGGAAGACTCTAATGGCAATTGAAGGACATGTTGAACCCATGGATAGGATGCATGATCTTTCCAGTGAGGAGCTACATACAAGACATGGGCTTATCTTTACCTCTCATCCAAGAGAGGTAAAATACAAGTAGAAAAGGAAGTGGGCAGGTCATATAGAGAGAACTGACAATCAATGGTAGAGACCCATGGAGTTCCATTCTTGTAATCATCATCCAGTTCTTCCACAAGACCACGGGTAAGAAAGAGCTCTAAAAGGGGTAACCAGGGTCATATAGTCCAATTCCTTGATCTTTCAGAGGAAACTAATGACCAGAGACAGGGTGTGACCAACACGAAGTCACATAGATACTAAATCTTCCTCATCCTCATCATCCTTATCAATGATGTCAGCTCTTGAGGACAAGGATTATTTCATTTCTTTCTTTATATGCCTAGTACTTAGTAAAATGTCTATAAATACTAATTAGTATTTAATTAGTGCTTATTGATAGATTTGTGGAGGATATGCTGGATATTGAGTAAGAAATGCCAAAGCTGCCTTGTGGGAGAGGGGCCAGCCATCTTTACTGTGCTTTCCTCCAGGGGGAAGAACCAGAAGAAAAGGGGGGAAATTGCCAAGAGTTGACTTCAGACTTGGTTTCAGGAAGAACTACTTAGTTATGAGAGCTATTCCAAAATGAAATGGACTGCCTTGGAGGGAAAGAGAGTGAGTTCCTTTTCACCCAAGTTCTTTCAGCAAAGTCTTCATGCCTACTTGTCAAGGATTCCAAAGTATTCAGGTATGGATTAGATGAGCTGATAGCAGACAGCTCTTCCAAATCTGAAAAACTGTTAACTTGGGAAGGGGCCAAGAATGAATGAATGGCTCACTTGAATTCTGGAAATGTCTTGATCTTAGGTGACCATGAAGTCACATTATTTTCTTATGACATTTCCCCATTCACTCATGATGACAGGATTCCTGATCCTTCTTCACAAAGTCTGTCCTGTGCTCTGAAAGAGTAAAGAGGAGGAATTGTGTAAGGAGTGAGCATTTGATAGTAAGGGTTCTGCATTAATAATGTGGAAATTAGCTATTTCAGTTTATTCTAGTTCCCTAGATGGTGGATTTTCTATCCTGAAACCCAGGTCATCACAAGTCAACCAATCAATCGATAAGATCAATAAGTGTCTAAATGTATCAGCCCTGGGATCAAGATGGGTTTCAGAGGTAAAAACAAAGGCAGTCTCTGTCCAAGAGAAGCTGACATTCAACTGTCATATTCCAGGACTAATGATATCTCCTCAAATTCCTGATAGATGTAATAGGTGAAACAGGTACACCTGATGTAGTAGGTGAAACAAGGATAGGAGTGGCAGCCTTCCAAATTGATACACATCCACATCAGGTTCATTCCCCAGCTTTCCATAATCCATCAAGATGCAGGCTGTCACTTAATTCATAAATGAATCAGAATTTTCATCCCAACTTGATCATGGGGGAAGGATATTTTTCTGAGTTTCAAAATTAATGACACAAAAAGCATGTAGCTGTGGAAAGTCAATTAGCAAAATATATGACTCCTTTCTGAAATCGCATTTTCCTAGTTCCCCTCTCTACTGATCCTGGCCCTAAACACAGAGAAATACCTAGACTCCCTAATATCCATGACTTCCTTGGTTCTTCTGGCTCCAAGGGGAGCCAAGAACACATTCAATTCAATTCAATAAATATGGTTTAAGTGACCATTAGTGCTGGACACTGTGCTGGAGGGAGAACAATTAAGAGCAAGTTTCTAAAAGAGGGAGGATCTTCTCACATGGAAAGTGTATAAGACACTTTTGAAAGATATTCATTGAAAAAATTCTAATAGAAAAAACAGAGTGTTCCTGATTTTTCTATGACTTTTTACTTTCGGGGTCATCCTAGTCTCCATATGATAGAAATACATCTTTGCTACTATTGTTTTTTCCCCAAATGTAATTTTTTTTTTGCAAATGTCAAAGAAATAGTTTCTTTGAACAGAATGTCTAAGTCAGGGTTTTTTCCTCTTACATTTGTGCAAAAAATTTGGCCCAAGGCCACAGGGCCAGTTGATCTAAACCTTGCATCTCCTTCTCCCAGGCCTGAACATGTCACATACTTGACAGATGTCTGCTGACCAATTGGATGACTCCTCTAAGCATCCCTCTTTGAGATTCTCCCTCTCCAAATGTAAATATTTGGGACCTCAAGTTCATTGGAAATGGGTCTGCAGCCTGGTGATTGCTACCAAAGCACATAGGAGCTATTTCTCTTTTGGCCAGCAACCCTGAGGGTCTTCCTTCCCAATTTGATTTTTTTCCTTATTAATGGGCGTCATCCCTTGATTCGCTTCTTAAAGAGGTCTCTTCCCTGAATGGGCCTTATCTCATTCTAAGTAAGAATCTGAAAAGGCCTTAGCCTAAAAGGGCCAGAGTCTCCCATTTTATCCTGGACCATCTCCAGTCATCCTGATCTATACATGGCCACTGGACTCGGATGACTCTGGAGGAGAAAGTGATGTAGGTTATCTTGCACAACCCTCCCTCACTCAAATCTAAGTCACCTGAAAGTCATGTCATCATCTCCCTGATACCATGGAAGAGAACACAGGACAAACACAGCCAAAGTCTATCACAATCTGTGTGAAATATCACCCCCTTATGGCAGCAGGAGGTAGCACCAAGGGAGTCACAGGTCTTGAGTTCTAATCACAGAACCAGTATGAAGATAGACCTGACCTGCTGAGGACCTGTCCTTCCCACTAGAGACTAGTGGGAAGGACAACATATGGGAATCCGCAGACTGATTGGATCTTGACTTCTACCATTTACTTATGAGCTGTGGGACTCTGGGAAAGTCATTCCATCTTTCTGGGCCTCAGTGTCCCCATTTCAAAAATGGATATAAGAATGCTTGTTGTCCATACAATAGCTCATGAGGTTCCTGTGAGCCCCCACCAAGTTAAAGTATGTACAGTACTTGGTAATGGTGGAGCACAGTCTGATGCCCTGACTACTAGTACATGATAAATGGCAAAGACCTGAATGAAAATAATGTTTTAGTGGCTTTCCCAAAGACACAGGACACAGTATGAAATTCATCCAGACCATTTTCTATAGGTGAGTAAGCTAAAGCCCAGGGTGGAAAAGCATCCAATGTTACCCAGGCAGTGAGCAGACTTCTGACTCTGGTCTCTTCCCATTCCAACTTGCTTGCTTAATTCAGGTCTTTGCCATTTATCATGTACTAATAGTCAGAATTAAGAAGAGAAAAGATTGGATTCTATGTTAGCTCTAAGGATGGAAGCATCTAGTTTCTTAAGACCTAAGTCTCTCCCTAAGAATATGGGGTTTGTATCTCCTTCACTGGGTAGGGATGGTACCTTGTAATAGGCAAAACACACAGGCACACACAGACACATGCAAGGAAAATCAGTAAATTAACAGATGGCTATAACTTTCTTAGCATCCTGGGCTGGCATTTTGATTTCAAGTAGTTAACAGATGGAAAAGAAAGAAGGAAAGGAAAGGAAAAAAAACACCAGCAAACAAAGACAGAAACGGATCAAGCAACCTTTATCAAGTCACAGGGCTGGCTCAGTCATGCAGCTCTCAATGAATATCTAACTTTGATGCAGGCATACATCAGAAGGAACCAACCCATGCTGCTTCAGTGCAACATCATCATGTGATTGCTACAAACTCTCTATTTTAAGGTCAAAATAGTTTATATAATGGGTTCCTCCTTTCCTCTATTACCCAAGCTGTGTTTATGTCTGTTCAACTGAATGGTTGATTAAGAAGATGGTGCATTTGGATTTCTAGATTATGACTTGTGCTATAGAAATGACAGGCTTCTGGCCAAGGATGGAGCACACCCTAATAGCAAGGCCTGGTAAATAGATTGGGATGGGATTTTTAACTGAGGTCTTCTAAACTGAAAAGGAAGAGAGGAGGAGAGAAATTGTCCTTTCCAAACTATCATGCTAGAAATAATATATAAAGAAGATATAATATAGAAAAGTGAATAACAATAAAGACGCTTAGAAGTTCACAGAGAGAAAAATCTTAAAAAAATAGCTTATAATAAAACTCATTGTCTTAGAGAGCTGGGTAAAATGCTCAAATGATGGATAACACACAAGAGGAACCAGAAAACTTAACCCAAAAAGGCAAATTGTACTAATAAGTATCTCCGAGACTTGGTGGGATGAGACCTACTAATAGAATAACATATTTGTAAAGGTATTTGAAGAAAACATGATAACCTGGGAGAGTGGAAACAAAGAAGATATGCTCATGTGAGGGAATCCAGCTCTAAGGATGGAAGCATCTAGTTTCTTAAGACCTAAATCTCTCCCTAAGAATATGTGGTTTGTATCTCCTGATACAGAATGGGGAACTCTGGTTGAGAATACTTGATGAAAATCAATAGAAGCACAAACAGAGAAGGTATGGGAATGTTTACCCTAGAGAAGAGAAAATTTAGGTGGAGCATGGTACCTGCCTTCAAATATTTATAGGGTTGTTATATAGAAGATGAATTAAATACTGGAGCATTATCGATTACTGGTTAGGAAGAGGTCCATGAAGAGTCCAGAAAACTTATTTCAAAGATGGTGCACTAGCATAAATTAGGGTTTACAGCAGGCTTATTTACACCAACATCTGCTGGAATCTTCTCTCTGTCAAAAGGAGAAAAACAAATACATTCTTAATTCATCCAAATAATCCAAGCATTTTTCAAAAGCTGGAGGACCCAATTAGGGAAAATTCTATTCTGGGTCTGATTCTCAACAAAAAGGGAGGGTAAATGCTGGGGTGGAAGTGACTACTCCATCCCAGATTATGTGATAGAGGAGGAGAAAGCGAGCCATCGTCTGATGCGTTTCCAAAGGCTCACACAGGGAGGAGTGGTATTTTTAGAGGCAACTTTCGCCCAGGAGGCATGATGTGGAATTCTTTAGAGTGATATTCTGCAGTCACAAAGAGAAAACACTGGCAAGGAGGAAGGGTGAAGGTTGTCTAAAGAGACTGAAGTCAATCCACTGTGAATCAACAACCCCTTTATATTATTAAAAGATTAACTATAAATGAGGATGTGTGGGAAATGTGGCATAGCTTTGTAATAACTGCTTATTTAATTGAATCGAACTATTTAGGGTTGAACATTCTAGAATTTCTAGGGAAATGGATTTTGAATCATGAAGTGATACTGGGAAGGCTGCCTGCCTTCCCATAGTATCTGGACATCATTTCTTTTGCCCCATCCCTCCCCAAGTCATTTTAAAGAGTAAAATCACTGTCACTCTAACCCCACGGGCATTGCTATTTTGAATATGTATTTACTTTTGACACATTGTGTAGCTATTTATTGATGCACGTGACTGCTCCCTGACAGGGTGTGAGCCTCTTGAGGGCAGCCTTTGCTTTTGCTTTTTTTGGTGTCTGTGTCTTTAGCATCAGAAACATTTAGCAGATGCTTAATAAACGCATGTGAACTGATTGGTTGAAATGGTAGACATATTCTTCAGGCATTTCTGAACTGCCTTGGTGGAAACTCTAATAGTTCATAAGCAAAACAGAAATAAAACAAAGGGCAGAACCAACCAAACAAACAAAACCAACCCTATTGTCCCCATCAACAACAACAAAGACTCCAGTTTCCCAAGGAAGCCTATGGGTGATTTCTTCCTCCTTTGAAATGCTGAATTGATTGACATTTCCAATTAAAGTCCTCATTTCCCCTTGAACACCCCCCTTTGAAGTTGCCTCATTGAACTAGTGTGTGCAGCATTGTGAGCAGCAGCATGGGGGCTTGGGGAGCAGGAGACCAAGCCAGACCCCCAGAGCAGACTCTAATTAGCCAAGGTCCAGAGGTCTGCACAGTGACCCATTGTCCACGGCACCTGTGGAGACAATCACAGTCCAGTAGCAGGGGCCTGGAGTGGAAAGGGGGCAGCCATTCATTTAATTAACATGGGCTCAAATCCAAATGCCTCTTGAGATGTTATTTGGCTCTCCCAGGAGGGGAGAAAGGCAATTGTTTTCCAGAGCAGTTCTTAAGGAGGAGGGAAATCTATGGGAAAATTGGAGAGACGGTTAAACAAAAAGTCAACCTGTTCCACACACCAGAATGGGGGAGTTGGGGGAGGGGGCTCCTCTTCCAGCCGGGTTTAGGTGGATATTGACACTGCTGGGCTGGTCTTAGGAGAGCCACCCTTTCCCCTCTCCCATGACCTCATGGTCAAAGTCTCTCTTTTCTTGTTTTCACAGAATCAGGCACCACTGGGGACATATGGGTAATTTTGCCAGTTGTTTCGGTAGAAAGCACATTCCTCAGCACCACCATCTTCCTGGGGTTCTCCTATAAGTCTGATGAAAGGTGGCAGTCAACAGAGTGTGCTGGGGAGGTGAGGTTGTCTGCCAGCACGAAAGGGGAAAGCAGGATTCTGAGAGATCTCAGTCACTGATAGATGCCTGGACGCTGACAGCCTATCTCACTTGTCCTGTGTTACAGTCAAATTGTTTTGGAACGAAGAACCTAGGTCTCTCTGACTCTGCAGTTAAATCTCCAAGCCTGGTGTTCTGAGAAGAGGTCAGTCTTCATTAGCAAAGAGGAACTTTCTCACTGTCAGTTTCTTACACTAGTGAAATCACAGGGCAGGTCCAAACAACCACCACCACGTTAACTGGTACAATTCTTATAAAGGACAGTTCTTGCAGGCTTATTGGGGAAGCTCTGGATTCTGTCATGTCCACTACTTGCCATGGCTGACATTCTATGCGTTGAGGGATGGACAGTATATCCTTAGTCAGGCTCCCCTGGGCTGAGGACTCTCTAGTATCACTGGTTGTTTTGAGTGGGTGACCCCTGGCAAGGACCCATCTGCTCCCTTGTTTAGGCACACTGATACCAGCTTTGCCACATTCCAAGAGGTCCATTGGCTTGCAAGGTCAGCCTCTGATTGTACATCAGACACACAAGAATCGAACAGGAAGCAAATCTATTCCTCCTGGTCTCCTTCCTTCAGAGGAAGCCTGGTTATCAGAGTCCTGGCCTAATAATTCCCGTTTCTCCTTTGGGAGGTCAGATTCCGGCCCAGGTGCCCCCTTCAGATTTTCTGGCTCAGCCTGCACCAAAGAGGCAGGTTTTCACTTATCTACTAATGACTTTTCCTGAAGCTCTGTAACAGAAACTTCCACAGTCAGGCCCCTGAGGACTAAGTCTTTCCTTAAGAAGATAGGATGTGGGTGAGATGCCAACAAGACTGCTCTACTCTATGGGGGGGGTGGGTAGGAGTGGGTGTTTCCCTTGGGCTCTCACAGAGAGCTCAATAAGACATGGGCACTGAAAAGAGGAACACTAATGGAGCAAAATCTGTAGAAAGAAACAACGAAAAAAAGAAAGACCCAGGTTGAGCCCTTTGCTTTGCAGGACCTTAGCTTGAAATCTCAGTTTCTGTTTGGTATCATGTTTGGTAGATTACCATCACAGAAACACACAAAAAATGGAAAGGATGGTTAATGGTGAATAAGACTTGGAATGGGGCCATTGTCTCTTCTCCATGACCTCCAGTGACTTGACTCAGTTGCTTCAGTTACAGGATGAGAAAAAGTGACTAGAAGAGTTTGAGGTCACTTCCAGCTGTGATGCTCAATACATTCTTCTTATGAGAGAAATCCACAGGAGTTGGTAAGATTCAGGGTGATTTAGGTGCTTATGTTACTTTTTGAATGAGCCCTGGTTTCCACAATCTAGATTTTCCTTCCATTGTTTTAAAAATCAGACTCTCCTGTTTTCTCTATACACTTACTCTCCTTTTCTGTGTCCTCCCACAAATCTCCACTGAGGACCTGCACGATGTACTATCACTTACCACTCCAGGAAGATGAGTTCTGGGGCTATCTATCTCTACAGATGACTGATTCAGCTCCTCCAACTTCTATGTGCTTTATGACAAATCTTTAGGAAATCTGAAAATGTTCTGAGTGTAGATTATAGGAACAGTAAACTGTACAATTATAGCTAGAAGTGTCTTAAAGGCAGCCTAGATCCAACCTCATTTTACAAATAAAAAAAACTGAGTTAAAGTAACTTTCCCAAGAGTCATTCAGGTTAGCCAAAGTGATATGTAACCCAGATCTTCCAACTCCAAATTTGATGAGTTTGGCAAAGTTTGAGTTGCTTTTTGTAAGTTTTGGGTGAAGCATTGAATTACTTGGTGGTTAAATTAGAAGTAGTCAATGATGTCTTAATTTTGTAGACACTGAATTTGTCATTCCTTTGCTTAAGAAGCTTGAGTGGCAGCTTTATCTCCAGGCAGGGATCTCTCTCAAGTCCTCTGCATTCTCATGGTGATTTCTCTTTGCAGACTGATTTCACTCAATTCCTCTAGTCTTCAAGATAAATCAGACTAATTATTGTTCTTCAGATATGGCAGTTTATCTCCCACCTTCACGTTTTTGTACACTGTCCTCCATGCTCTCCATTCTTACCTCGATGACTTGGAACCCCAAGCTCCTTTCAGAATTCAGTTCAAGTGCTTCATTCGTCCCCTTCACACAGTCTAGGCACCTCCCACGGGTCCTAGTTGTTCTCCCTTTCTCCCCCGAGGTTGGTGTTAGATCACATGGGATGGCTCCTCTGTTTTCCCCCTTGGGGCTCCCAGCTCTCAAAGTTTAGCTCAGCAGCCACCTCCTTCAAGGTGTTTTTCCTGATTCCCTCAATTGTGTGTGCAGCTACTCAATAACTTTTTTAAAGGATGTTTATTTTGTACTCACTTAATTTTGAATACATTTCCTCCTCAGGAAAATGCAAGTTAGTTGATGTCCAGGACTGTCTCATTTATATATTTCTTTTTTAAAACTTTGTTTTTATTTTTAATGTCCTATAATCATTGCCACAAAACTTAGATTTTTTTCTCCTCTACCTACCCCCCACCACTCCCCTCCCTCCTCAAGACAGCATACAATTCTATATAGGATGTACACATACTTTCCTATTGAATATGTTTTCATTATAGTCACGCTGTGTAGAAGAACTAAAATTTATTTATATATTTCTGTCCCCAGCACCTTGGACAGTTTTTGCACATAATAAGTGATTAATAACTGTTTGATTATTGATTGATTGACATAGGATCCTTATTTCATACCCTGTCCCTTGAGAAAGAAAAGTAGTATACTGGAAAGAGTTCTGGCCTTGGAGTCTGGAGAATCTGTGTTCGAATCCTCCCTGGAACATGCACTGATTATGTAATCTTGGGAAACTCACTTCAGTTCTGTGACCCTCAATCTCTTCATCCATGATCATCAGTTTGGAACTGAGAGCTCACCAAGGCCAAGACCCTCCTGTGCTAGATGGGAAACTGAGACTTAGAAAAGTGAACTTCCTTTCAGAGTCTCAGTGGTGCTAAACATCTGGTGTAGGTCTTCTTGACTCCAGATCTAGCATCCAACCTACTTGGCTATTTAATACAAGATGAAAACTCTGGCACCAGAAAGTAAAAGCAAAAACGAACAGCACCTGTTCTGTTTGAGAGGAGAAGCTGATGAGATGGGAGGCTTATCTTTGGGCAAGGAGTCCTAATGGGCAGCACAGGAGTCTTTGCCCTTCGTTGTGCCTGGGAGCTGCCATTCAGAAATGGAATTGTATGATGAAGATACTTAGCGTTCCTCATCTTCTTTTCCTTTTCTTTCATTAAAATAAACTTAAGTCGCTATCAAATTATTTTTCTCTTCTTTTCTTCTTTCATCTCTCTATTCTTCTGTACCTCCTCCTCCTCCCCCTTCCTTTCATCCAGATTGAGTCTGACTCTCAGTTGAGTGATGTTGAGCAATTCAGTTGAATATGTGACCCGACAGACAACCTCATGGAGGAGGCAGGTGTTTGAGGGAAATTATTAGATACATGGGAGTTGTCAAGATCACTTCTATTCAGGACAGCCACAAAGTCATAGCTCCATATTACCAGTAGGGAAAGAGAAACTAAGCAATCTCCCCAGGGTTACTGATCTAGCAAGTCTTAGAAATGAGCACAAACTCAAGTTGCAGAATTTCCAAGACAGAGATGTCAGAAGACTCTCATCTAAACTGCCCCACCATTCAGCATTCCAGCCTTGACTGGCTACTGCACTGGCATGTCCCCCTGAAGTCATTATAAACTTCTTTTGTGGGAAACAGTGGAAGGAGAACTGGATTCAGAGTAAAAAATATTGGGTTCAAATCTTAACTTTGCCACTTATTATCTGCGTGACTATGACCAAGTAATTGCCTCTCTCTGGGCACAGCTTCCACCTCTGCAAAATGGGGAAAAGTTCTAAGTCTATTCTTATGATATAGAAGGAGCAGTGTTTTCAATCTCCTTGTTTGTGTTTAACATTATACCTTGTACTTACCTTGTTGGTTTCCTTTGGAGATGAGAGAAATGTTTTCTTTGAAAAGAAAAGAAGTCTGTTGAAAACATTCCCTCAACTTTACTATGTATGAGGAGGTGTATAAAGATGAGCCAAGGCATCCTCTCCAAGACACTGGAGATCAGATTGTACAAGGCAATGGGAGCTTCAGTGGAGAGACCCTGCAGGAGCTGGACCAGGTGCATGCTGGGCTCCTGACTCTGATCTGCTGCTCCCTGGCCATGATGAGGTGGAAAAGCCTTCTCCTCCTGGGCTTCAGATTACTCATAGGGAAAATGGGTACCTTTGCACAGCTCAATTCTCAGGTGAAATGTGCTCTATGGATTTTGGAGGGGAGTTACTGGAGCAATTTCCATATTTCCTTCTCTCTTTCTTTCTTTCTTTCTTCCTTCCTTCCTTCCTTCCTTCCTTCCTTTCTTTCCTTCCTTTTTTCTCTTCCTTGTCTTGTCTGTACATAATGCTTTGCATCTCTCTCCCATATTAGAATGGGAACTTCTTGAAGGCAGGGAATGCTTTTACCTTTCTTTGTTTCCTCAGTGTTTAGTATGCACATAGTAGGTGCTCTAAAATGTTATATAGCCACTGTTTTGCTGTAAGGATCACGTGAGATTTTATATGTACATCCGTGCATATGTCTGTGTGTAAAGAACATTGAGCAAACTTAGAATATTGCAAAATATTAACTATAATTATTATTGCTTATTCACTGTGTGACCTTGAGAAAGTCACTTCAATGTTTCATCATTATTTCTCTGATGGCATGGTCTTCTTCAGCAACAAAGGACGAACACACTTCAACTCTTAGAGCCTGTTTCTTTATCTTTAAAACAGATTTTTTTCTGCTGGGTTGTCATGGGGCCCTTGGGAGGCATCTTCCTCTTGCAAGGTGAACCTGAACGACTCTCCCCTCTGAGTCTTCTTCTGTGATTGACATGGGAGGCTGCGTGCAGTGGAGGCTCAGACCTGAGTGCCCACTGACTGGCCTCCAAGGCCTCTTATCCCAGTACGGTTTCCTCCTTGGGTTTGCTTATCTTCTGTTGACTTGGCTGCACGAGGCCTTATTTCCTGTTTTCAACTGCCAGTTAGGTTGGGCAACATAGCTGAACTAATTCAGTTTGGGGATTTCAAAGGTGAGCAATGAGCCCATAGAGACCATGAGAAGGCAGGCAGTTCAGGGTCTGGCCTTTGTTAGTTGGTGTGTGTATGTGAGAGGTAGAATTACCTAGGAGAAAAAAAAGATGATTCTTTCTAAAGAAAGTAAGGTGCAGGAAGGCAGTGAGGTAGAGTACCTAGAACCCTAATGCATGCAGTCTAGAATGAATTTAGGCTTGAATCCAGGCCCTGACCCCATTCTGCTGAGTGGTCATAGGGAATTTACTTCCCTAGTCAGAGTCTGGGTAAGGTGGTGACGGCATCCACAGCCTGCATTCCTGGGCACCTCAGGAGAGTGTGTTATTCATTGGAATGCTCCTTGGAAACTAGTCTGAACTTAAGAAGTCATAGGAACTTCTGGGGATAGAGAAGAACCATTCCCATGTATATGGCAAACTTTTATGGTTTACAAAACACAGAGCCAGGATCCTTACTCGGTTCTTGGAATCCAAATCAAAGGCCGTTGGTGCAGTGGTCACAGGGATGGGTTGAGAGTCAGAGGACTTGGCTTCAGGAAGATATACATTCAAATCTTATTTCTAATGCTCCTTGGGCAAGTCACCTAACCTCAAAATTCTAGTTATCTCATGTGGAGAATGGAGATCATGGTACCAACCTTATAGGGCTGTTTGAGACTCCAATAAGGTGACATTTGTCAAGCATTCAATAAACGGGAGTGGTGTGATCATTTCCATGACTGAAGAATGTCTATGTCACCACAGGTTATTACTTGGGGCTAAATCGCTTCTTTGCCTCTCAATTGATCTACAAAATAAGAAGATTGGACTAGATCTGAGGACTCTTCTGCTTCTAAATCTATGATCCTTTGCATTTGATAAGTGTTAATTGTGGGGTACCTTGATGGGGCAGTAATAGAGCATCAGGCCTGGAACGAGCAAGACCTGAGTTAAAATCCAACCCCAGATACTCTAGCTGTGTGACCATGGGAAAGCCGTTTAAGCCTGTTTGCCTCATCTGTAAAATGATCCGGAGAAAGAAAAGAAAAAAACAAGAAAACCTCAGATGGGGTCACAAAGAGCCTGACATAATAACAACGAAGATGG
>CM053770.1:294461200-294508926 GCA_028658325.1 Potorous gilbertii | reverse complement strand
GGAGATCAGTTTGGAACTATGTCCAAAGGGCTACAAAAATGTGCATACCCTTTGACCCAGCAATATCGCTTCTAGGACTGTATTCCCCAAGAGATCATAAAAATGGGAAAGGGTCCCACATGTACAAAAATATTTATAGCAGCCCTCTTTGTGGTGGCCAAAAACTGAAAGTCAAGGGGATGCCCATCAATTGGGGAATGGCTAAATAAATTGTGGTATATGAATGTAATGAAATACTATTGTGCTATAAGAAATGATGAACAAGAAGATTTCAGAGAGACCTGGAAAGACTTACATGAACTGATGCTGAATGAAAGGTGCAGAACCAGGAGAACTTTATACACAGCAACAACCACAATGTGAGAGGATTTTTTCTGGTAGACTGAGAACTTCGTTACAATGCAAGGACTTAAAAAATTCCCAATGGTCTCTTAAGGCAAAATGCCTTCCACATCTAGAGAAAGAACTATGGCATTTGATCACAGAGTGTAGTGGATTATTTTCTTTTGTATTATATTTTGGTTTGTTTTATGATTTCTCCTGCTCATTTTAATTCTACGCAACATGACCAAAGTTAAAATGTATTTAATAGGAATGTATGTGTAGAACCTGTATAAAATTGTATGCCTCTCAGGGAGGAAGTGGGGAGGGAGAAGGGAAGGAGGGGGAGGGAGGGGGTAAAAATCTAAGACATATGAAAGTGATTATAGAACACTGAAAACAAATAAAAAAATTTTAAAAAAAGAAAACAGTTGGTTCTGCTATTTCCTTTGCTTATATTTCTATTTGAGAAGAGGTCTTGGATCCTAGAGGATTCCTGCTACACTTTTCAAGGACTAGAAAGAAAAGGGACATAGCCTGGCAGAGAAGGAAGAGGAAGATAGCTCTGAAGCAGGGAAAGGTATACTATGAAGTATGCTAGTTAGAACTTGTGAACTCTCCTGTTAGGAGCAGAGATTCAAATTGTCTTCTCTAGAACTCGAGGTCCTATTGAGCCCCTGATCCTTGAGTGTGAATATCGGTTGGGAGTTCCCTCCTCCGTGCCATATTGGGGTTAGTATTATTTCCTTCCAGCTCAAACTCCATGATCCTGGGAGTCTAACCCTCCCCTTCTCCTTCTTCCCTCTTTATGTAGCCCTGCTGGCTTCTTTTTTTTGGTGGGGAGAGGGGAGAAGGCTCATGGCAGAACATGGGAAGGTTAACACCCAGAATTTAAAATTATTATTAGAGTGAATGGTAGGCAAAAATGAAAACTTACTTAAAATAAAAAGAAAAGAAATGGAAAGTATTTTGAGTTTTAGGGGAAAAATCAATGAAAAGGAGAGTTTGTGTTGTCTGGCATCTCAGAGTCATTTCCCTGTCACAGTTTCCTCTCCCCCAACAAAGAGAGGGTGTCTCATCTGTGGCCACTGTGCTGGGCTGTCATCAGAGTTGCCATGAGTAAGCAGACTGACCACAGATGACATCTTTCTCTGGCCACATTCTGTTCTTTTCCCCCAAATCCACTTCAATGAGGTCTTTCCTTGGAACTTCAGACCTAAATATGCTTTATCTCATGATCAAAGAAGGAGGAAAGACATTTCCAAAAGAGTTTTAATACCTTGTTTTTTTTTTATGAGCCTGCAAAGAGTCCCTAGCTGATCTATAGGGTACAAGAATTAGAATCAGTGAACTTTTGCATTATCCAAGTATTTTCTTTGTAGGGGGTGACACTACCTTCCTAGTCTCCTCATGGAAAGAAATCCCTACCACTCTCTTCAGAGGCCCCCAAATCACTGACTGACTGGCAAGGGGCCCTAAAAGGCTTCTTTGTTCATGTCTGAATCTCTTGATAACATCTCTGACAAGGGATCTTCTTACCTTTGCTGGAGGGCTGCCATTAAGGGAAAACCTAACCTCTTGCCTTCCTGGATGCCCCATTTCACTCCTGGTTAGCTCTGATTATCAGGGAGATTTTGCTGATCCTGAAAGTAAATCTGTCTTTGTGCAGCTTCTACATCATCCCTCCTTGGAGTCTAAGCAAACATGTCTAATCCTTCTCCTTCATGATGGTCTGTGTCTCCCAGGTCTTCCTCCTCCTGTTCAATTGCTCTTGATCAATTCCCAGCATTTATTGTCACCATGACCCTGACCACTTGACCCCACCATAGTGATGTCATTTTGGACCTCTTCGAACACAAAGGTCAACAACCGATCAACCAACTACCAACTGAGCCTCGAATAGAAAGATGATTTGGAGATGGAGTCAGGATGTAATTCTCCCGTCTCCCCATCCAAGCTCACTTATACACATTATTTCTATCAACCAGAATATAAGCTCTTTGAGACCAAGGAATATCTGGATTTTCCATTTTGAACCCCAGACCTTGTCATAGTGCTTTGTACAATGTAAGTACATGACAAATACATTTTCATACATGTATTCATTAAATCTCATTCATTATTCATTCATTCCCTGCCCACCTGCCCAACATTCGACTCATCATCATCCACAGACAATTTACTTCCTGTCTTGTGTTTGGGGCCATTTTTGACTCGGATGCCAAGACTCATCAAAAGAAAAATGTATTCCCTACCCTCATGAATGTCCTTTTACAGATGTGCAGTAAACATACAGGGAGATTATTGTGTCCATAGAACAGCCCCAGAAAGGAAATACTACTTTTGCCTTACTCAAGTGACAGACTCACCCTCACTCCTGATGATGCCCATGTATTTGTTTATACAACAATTTGTCTATTTGTATCCATTGTCTGGAGATATACACCATTTATCTACAGATACATGAAGATCTATGACCTGTGTGTATGTTCATTCTTCATTGCCCAAGAAGACCATGCCATCACAGAAATAATGACATGACTTGCACTTGACTTTGTTTTGAGTGAGGGAGGTCTGTGCAGGTCACCAGCCTCACTTCTCCTCCAGAGTCATCTGAATCCAGTGACCAGATGGATGACTGCAGACCATCAGAATGACTGGAGATGACCCAGGATGAGGCAACTGAGGTTAAGTGACTTGCCCAAGGTCACAAAGCTAATGAGTGTCAAGTGTCTGAGGTGAGATTTGAACTCAGGTCCTCCTGACTCCTGTACTGGTGCTCTATCCACTGTACCACCTAGCTGCCCTCTATGACCTCATTGGCACTGGGAACCTCCAAGTCATGTCAAGTCCGTAAGCCCTGGTTAAGTGCCTTCTGTTTGCCAAACACCATGCTAAGTTCTGGAGACACAAAGGAAAGTGAAAAGATTGTCCTGGACCTCACTGTACAATAAGACAGACAATGTGTAAACAGCTATGTACAAATGGAACATACATTCATACATGTACATTTTGTGTTTAGTCATTTCAGTTATATCTTGACCCATTTTTCATGCTTTTCTTGCATCTCTCTCATTTCTCTTCCCAGTTTTTCCTCCACCTGTCTAATTTGAATTTCAAAATCCTTTTTGAGCTCTTCCATGGCCTGAGCCCATTGGATATCTATTTCAGATGTTTGGGACACAGAGGCCTTAAGGGACTCTTATGTCTTTGCCTGATGGTAAGCAGTTTTCTTCCTCGTCAGAGAGGAAGGTTGGAATCATTTGTTCACCAAGAAAATGACCTTCTATGGTCTTATTTTTTCCCCTTTTCTGGGCATTTTCCCAGCCAGTTACTTGACTTCTGAGATACCTGTCCACCCCTGCCTAGATCTACCCAGCTAGTGCTTGGGGTCTGAGATTCAAATGCTACAGCCTCAGGGCTTTCAGTGGGGGTAGGTCCAGCTGCTATTCAGGGTAAGATTAAATCACGTTCTCAAGTGGGGGCAGAGCCACCTCTCAGGCTCAATTCCCTCAGGGGGTTTATGCAGAGACCTTCTGCAATGGAGCTCCTGCTGAGCGCCTGCTTGCTCCAGAAGCCTCTGGCTGCCTGCTGCCTCTGCTGCTGCCTCCCGAGGGGGCCCGAGTCATGGAGACACCCTGCTCCCCTTTCAGCCAATCCAGATGTCTCTCTCACTGACCTGTGTGTCTGTGGGTGGAGGGAGCTTCGCGGCTGCTGGAGATTCCATCCCTGAAGACTGCTCGGATCTGCTCGCTCCTCTCAGAGCTGCGTGGCCAGGGCAGGGCAGAGCTCCGCTCCTGTCCAGTGCGCGATGGACCTTTGGGATCAGTTTTTCAGGGCTCTCTGGAATGGAAATCTCCTTCACTGTGTTGCTGCGTGGCTTCTACTGTTCCAGAATTTGTTGGGAGTTCTTTTTATAGATAATTATGGGCTGTGGGTTCAGAGCTAGCATATGTGAGTCTTTCTACTTCGCCATCTTCTCATTCCAGTTATGTCTGACTCTCTGTGACCCCATTTGGGGTTTTCTTGGTGAAGATGCTATAGTGGTTTGCATTTCCTTCTTCAGTTCATTTCACAAATGAGGAAACTGAGGCAAACAGGGTGAAGTGACTTGCTCAAGGTCACACAGTTAGTAAATGTCTGAGGTTGGATTTGAATTCAGGTCTTCTTTACTCTAGGCCTGGAACTCTATCTACTATACCACATGACTGCCCCCTATGCATACACATATATACACATATCTATCATGTCCATATACATCTATTTGTATGTTATAGCTAGCTGGATATAATCTCAAAGATAATCTCTACCCTCTGACATAGGAAACAAGTCCTATGGAGCTTCTGGAGATCCATAGCCTTTAAACAACTTGACCAACATAATACAGCAGGGAATGTCCGAATGGGATTTGTATCCTGGTCATTGGGACTTTAAGCCCAGCTCTCTACCCATTGTATAATGCTGTCCTCCGTGTACTGAAGATATCAATGTAATTAAATGCTTTTCAGGCTTTTATTTTTAAATTTTAAGGAGTGTCTTTCTTTACAGTGGGCATGCATTGAATATTAGGTGGATAGAATAAGAAATTAATAATAATTTACCTATCTTACAACACTTTAAAGTTAGCCAAGTATTTTACAGATTCTATCTCATTTAAACCTCACAAACCCTGTGAAGTCAGTTCTATGAGTATTATACCCATTGTAGACATTTAGGAGAAACTTATTCTTGGCAAGACTGATACATTTTTCCCATCCCCATTTGACAGATGAGAAAATTGATTCTCAGAGAAGTAAAGCGAGTTGCCCATGGTTACACAACTGGTAAGCATCAGAGGCAGAGTTTGAACTCAGGCCTTATTGACTTTGGACCATTACTGTAGCTGTGTCACTATGCTGCAACAGGAACAGAGGAGCTTAAAGCCACGTAACCTTTCTTAGGTCAAAGACCTCTACTTTTCAATTGTTGTAAAGACAATACCTAAGACAGCACCATTTTGTATACATGTTTATTGAATGAGATTGGAAGTTAGTTCTTTATTTATCCTGTTTCCATGTTCTCAAATTTGGTCTTTAGACTTACTTTTCATGGTTTATCTTTTGTACCATTATTTTTGCTTACATGTATAAGAAGAATGTTCCATACGCCTCCTCTCAATGATTTCAGAGGGTTACATCCAAGAACTAAGTTACTTCTATGATTTCTAAGCTTGAGACCATCTTTTCTAAGACTCTATTTGTGAGGGTATATGCCCCTTGTTTGGGAAGATATTTGTACCAAAAGGTCTTACTATACTATATATCCATTCTTAAAAGCTAATTAAGTCTTGTTGGGGCATTGCTGTCAACTGAAAATCAATAAGGGAAGTGCACAGTTTGGGGATTTTGAACTATTGTACTAGAAAACTCACTTCCTTAAAACCATCAGGCTTAACCCTAGAATTCTTAGGGGAAATGCAGTAGCCTCCCTTTGGGGACCCAATCCATAGGTTTGAGTTGGGGTTGGGAGAATGAGCCCCAGAAGCTGATAGATATTCATTGACCGTTTCCTTAAAATCATACAGGATGATCCCCAAATTCAAACCCCTGGCTATGCAGGAACATTGTCCTGCATCACGTCTCATGACAATATCTAACATGGCAACCAGAGGTCTATCTGGAATTCAGAGCCCCCTGGAATACCAGTGTGAAATGCCAGCCGGACCCAAATGTGGCAGCTCCAGATTTATATAAGAGCTCTCCCTCCCTACCCTTGGTACTCTTTGGAGGTGACAGTGGCTGTGAGAAGGGATGAAGCCCTAGGAGCCTTCTTTTTGGAAGGATAATGATCTCGAAGGACCCCTAGTTCATCATCCTGGACCCTTTCTGGGCATTTTGAAGCCAGGTCAGTGAGGATACAGTAGAACAGTGAGAAAGAGGTTGGCTTCTGCATGCAAAGGGCACATGAGCGATGACTCATTGGCTCTTTACTGTTGGCTAACCTCAGGTGTCTCTTTTCTATGACTTCTCAGCATTAACCACAAGGGGAAGTGCAGTGACCTATGCAGACAATGCTTCAGTTGGGTTGCCTCATGGCAGAACTGGGGCCAGGCCCCCTGCAGCAACAGCCCACAATAAACACTGGTTACCAATGAAGCCAAATATGATGTTATTCTAGGTATCAGGGAACATTTTGATTTAAAAGAGATATTCTTACCTCCCCACAAGGGACTTTCAGATTCCCAAGCACCCTCCAGCTTTATTGACACGCTGTTAGAACTCAGGTCCAGCATCAAGGCTTAGGTTGGTGGGTGTATTTGCAGTTGCCTTATTGGTTTGATAAATTAAAACTAATTCTCACTAGACCAGAGAATCAGGAATCAGGAGACACTGAGTCTGGGACTGATTCTGTCACTGATTAGCTGTATAACTTCAGGTGACTTCTCTGGGCCTCAGTTTCCTCATTTGTAAAGTGAAGTGGTTAGACTAATTGACCTCAGAATTTCCTTCTAGCTCAAACATCCTGTCATAGGAGGAAGAAGAAAGTCTCTATTTCCCAAACTCCTTTTTAAAATATATATCTTTGGGGAGCATCTCTTCCCTTTTTATAATCATTTCTCCAAGGCCAGAGAATGGTTTATTTTTATTTTTGTTTCCAGCATCTCTATGGTGTCTGAGACATAGTAGGACATTTAAAATATTTCTTGAAGGTTGAATGAATGAGTTTGGGGGCAAGTTTTAGGCAGAAGTGACCGTACAGGAAGGTTAAGTGAATGGTTGCCCAGTGGGATTAGAAGGGCACTGCGAGACCTTCCCTGACCATCAATATTTCTCAGAGTTCTAAGACAGCATCACCTGTCCCTCAATTTCCTGAAGTTGTCCCAACTCCAGTTTCCCTTCAGGTAAGATGTTACAGAGGGCCCCGTGTGACTGGAAAAGAAAACAGGGTCTTCCTCAGTCTTTCCACTGAAGTTATTAGCACAGGTTAGTCTATCATGTTCCGTAAGACAATATGGTATTATGGGAAGGACACTGGACTTGGAGGCAGAAGAAATGGATATAAATCTTGGTTTTGTTAGCTGTTATGCATATCCCCATAAGAAAGTCACTTTCTTTCCCTAGGTCTCAGTTTCCTCATCCATAGAATGGGGGAGGGGTGAGTTAGATGGCTTCTAGTTCTCTATCTAAGGTTCAAGGATCCTGTGACTTTATGCTCCTGGCTCTGCAGACAGGAGTCTTCCCCTCTGAGGACAGGTTGCAAGGTAACTAAGCAATGGCCTTTGGGGCCTCAGAGCTTCATGCATGGCCCAGTGTGGAGCCTCTGTCAAGAGGTGAGGGAGGAGGACCTTTAGGTGGGGAATAGCATGAAATTGTCACTCAAGAGAGTCACTGAAGGAGAAGGGACTTGAGGGGGAGGGGCAGGGGCAGGAATCAATGGTGCCAAAGAGGACATAGCATGCAGGGTCTTCCAGGAATCCTGGAAGATGTTTGCTTCCTTTATCATTGGCTTTTTTAATATTTTACTTAGAGAGAAAATTGAGAACAGAACTCAGAAGTGGACCAAGGCTTTGGTACTCCTAGCTTTTCAGTCAAGTCAATAAGTATCCATTAAGCACCTACTATGTGCTGGGATCTGCTCTAAGCCCTGCTTAACATCACTCTGTCCAATAGCAGATGGTTAGAAGTGTTCCTCAGGCTCCACCACTGTCTACCAGCAGCACCTGGTTCTCAGAAAAGCATATTGAACAATTCCCTCTATCCATCTACCTCTGGGGCCTGTCTTTCAGGTCCTTGGGGATTCCTGGGCAGCTATCCATCCACCTGGAGCCCAGGCTTTGATAAAACTCCTTCAGTTTCCGGAGCTGGCAGGGTCCCCCCTCCTTCTCCCAATGGGAGCAGGGAGTAGACAATGACCACACAGGGGTGGAAGTGCTAAACCTAAGGAGGAAGGAACCACCTGTAGGAACATCCTGGAGGAGATGAGCCGGCCACAGCAACAAAGTCTGATAACAGCCCTCCCTGAAGTCCCAGCATTTCTCCATAAGTTCACAAGATTTGAGAATCTAAAATACAAGGCATTTTTTTGGAGCTATCAGAAGATAATTTCCAGCCTCCTGGTTTTGTGTTGATGAGGGAACATGATTGATTCTTGTTTTAGGCTCTTTATTATATTATAAGCACGTGACAACTTCTCTTCTAGGATTTCCAGGGGGAAGAGAGAACCTTTCTTCACTCCTGGATCAGAAGCAAAAAAAGAATGTCTTAACATTCTGCTTGGGCATTGATAAGGACCTTTTAAGGCAGAAAATCTGGTAATGACAGTCAGGCTGGGGCCTGGACATTCTTGTGGAGAAATCCATTACCAAGACTGGAATCTGGGAAAGCAGCCCATCACTGGCCATACTGGATTTCTCTGGTACAATAAAGAAGACACTCAATATATCATTATGGGCTTAGAACACACACTTGGCTGGATGCTGTTGCTGAGTCTTGCTCCACAGGGACATGTTTTATAACAGGTCTTGCTGTGGCTTCTCTGAATTTGGCTAAGGCTTTAGAAAGCCTCAGAGAGGTTAAGTGAGTTGCTCAGGGTCATACAGCAGGCATCTGAAGTAGGACTTCATTCCAGGTTTCCCTGACTCCACATCCAGTATTTTCTAGGCTGTCTCTGACTGCTTCTTTTTCAATTAAAAAGCACTCTTGCTTATTTTCCCCCAAGCCATTGTTTGATCTGACCTACCCTATATAACTAAGTCTGTTGCCCATGAATACACTTTGTAATAGCTCCTGCTGATCTTATTTTCAATTTAAAATTCCTAATTGCCAGTGGTCCCCAAAAGCATTGCAGGGGAAGTGTCATGTAGTGCCCTGGGAAGAATACTGAACTGAGAATTAGTTTCTTCCCTTGCTCAACAGCACGTGTGTGATCTCAGGCAAGATGACTAATCTCTCTGCAGCTCTCTTTCCTTGTCAATGAAATGAGGGGATTGAACTAGAAGAACCCCCCTGTCCCTTTTCAAAATATGAGGCTAAGACTTGGGGCTTGTCTTTTGACAAATTGTGAAATAAGTCCTATCTTCTAAGCTATTTCCTCTGGCACTGGTGTCTATATCGTCCTTGGCATACACAATAGGTGCTTAATAGATGTTTTTACATGTAGTATTGCGTTGTAATTATGGCTTACCAAGTCAGTGACTCATTTTTCCAGGTTTCAACATGTCCATCTTCAGGAGTACGTTTGGGGCTGAGTCTGCGGTCTAGTTCATCCTCACTATGTCTTCTGAGGTTGAATTGGGGGGCTATCTAAAGGCCTACTGCATCTCCTAGCTCTACAGGGGATCAGAGAAACCTCCACTACTCTCCTGAGGGCTGAGCCACTGACTCCAGGTAGCCCCAACATCCCTCTTCAGGGACCAACGAGGGCTTGTTGCCTACAGTTGTTCACATGTCCCATGGGACTAGATTCCAGACAGTCTGGGAGCCAACGCTGGACTGTTCTAAGGCCTGATGTGGAAGATGAGAGTGGAGCTATCCATTGAGCAACAAGATTTTAACTTTTTCACTTCTTTGGTGTCACGCACCTTTCTGGCAGTCAGGCTAGTGAAGTTCCTGGTTTGGCCACTTCCTCTGAATCATGACTTGCAATGCCTAAAATAAAATACATAGGCTTGTCGAACATCAATTATCAAGAAGTACCATTATCAGGCCACTAAAACTAATCACATAAGCCAGGTTAAGACCCCCAGTTTTAGATAGGAGGGACTCTTTGTGGGAGAAGCTGTTAAATACATGAGCATTGCTAGGCCAGTCTCTTTTGGGTAGACTTAAGGCATCAGTGCATCTGACTTGGATAAGCTCAGAAATCAGACAGTGAGCTCCATCTCAAAATGACTAGCAGTGGAAAATCACCCATCTTGTCTCAATGAATCTAAATTCCTCCTCTCTTTCATCAAAACCATCAAATATCATACAGAAAATCTCTCAGCAATGCCTGTTTCCTGTGAATCAAGAAACTGCATAGAAGGACTTCATAGAATCAAAAGGACAATGGAAAAAGTGTGGTGGGGCTTAAGTCAGTGCTGTCACATTACTGACAATGACTGACAGAGCAGAAGAGGTCTAAGTAAGGTGAGGAAGAATCTTTATGACTGGAATAGCAGGCCACATGGCCAAGAAGTCAAGGCAAAGAGAGAAGAACCCCCAGGGAGTGTGCCTGTGGCAGTACTGTCAATGAAACACAAGAGGACCCTGAGAAGTATCTGGTCCCACATGAGCATCGTCAATGGGCCACCTTGAATGAAAATTCCAAAGGATTTGAAGATGTGTGTCAGGGTAGGCATCTGCCTGAGGGGGGAGGTTCACTGCTGCATTCAACAATCTGTGGAAGATAATGTGCCAAGAAATTGATGAAAGAGACTCAAAGATCATGCCTCACAGATGAGAGAAAAGAAAAAATGAAGGAAAGAAGCTGGGAGAAGCTGTCACTGTGCTTTCCTCATCCTTCCCAGTACCCTCACTCTACATTCCATCCCCCCACTCCCCAGGGCCCCTCTCCTCCTAGATTCTCTTTTGGCTGGTTTCAAAGGAACCTCCTAAGCTCCGGGCTCTCCCCACCCACACAGCAGCCGAGGTCTTTGCCTTGGTGATTTCCTGAGGCTCCACACAATAGAGACAGGGAAAGGTCAGAGTAGGCCAGGGGGTGATTTTCTCCTGCAAAAGACTTATCAATGATTGAGCCAGGATTTCCCCCCACCCCCTGCCTGAGGAGTAGAGATGTCTCTTTGTAGTTTATGGATGAAAATGAGAGCCCAGCTGTTGTTTATTGGGATTCTGGGACGCCTTGACAGTCTCTGCTTTCCCAATAGCAGTTTTCAAAATAGTCAGTAACACACTTAAGTGTGTGTATGTGTGTGTGTGTGTGTGTGTGTGTGTGTGTGTGTGTGTGTGTGTGTGTATGTGTGTGTGTGTGTGTGAGAGAGAGAGAGAGAGACAGAGAGAGACAGAGACAGAGAGAGACACAGAGAGAGGGAGACAGAGAAATAAAGAGACAGAGACAGAGAGAGGATAAGACACAGAAACAGAAAGACAAAAAAGAAGGATAAAGACAAAAGAAGGAATGAAAGAAGACAGACACAGAGACAAAAAGAGGGAAGAGGAAAGGGGAGAGAAATGAAACAAGGGAAAGACAGAGTGAGAAAAGGAAATAAAGATGGAATTGAAGGGAAGGAAAGACAGATGGAGAAAGGCAGAGACAAAGACAAAGATAAAGGCACGGGGAAAAAGAAACTTAGGGAAGAGATGAGAAAAAGAACAAGGCAAGTAGAGAGAAACAGACACATAGCAGACAAACAGACAGACAAGGTGTGGGGAGATTTTTTAGCTCCCCCGTTTCCTAGCGGCAAATCACATTATGACACTTTCCAGGCTTGTTGACAGGTATTCTCTGGCTATTCCATAATAGGTACTTAATGACTTCCTGTCACAGCCAGGACGCAGGCTTCTCAAGAGGCAACAGGGAAAGAATCCTGGATGAGGGTCAGAAGACCTGGATTGGATATCGGTGTGAGGTCCAGAGCAGATGAGGAGTGCCAGGCTGCCAGGGGCTGCCTCAGGAAGGATCGAATCCCAGAGCTGATCAGTTTCCTCCAGCCCAGGCTGGATCACCACTGGTCAGGCACATGGCCCTTTCCAAGATGAGGGTTTCTTGAGACTGACTGTAATTCTGTGAATTGTGCCTCTGCTGTGGGACCTTAGGCAAGTCTCTTCAGGGCTCTGTACCTCAGTTTCCTGAACATCAAAGTGTTTTAATAATTTAGCAAGAATCTACAATGTGCCAGCTAGGTGAAGGGAAGTGTGCCAGTGCAGAGATGCAAAGGTACAAACGGAAGAGCCCTTGCCCTCAGGGAGTTTGACTTCTGATAGAATGTATGTAGCCATTACAGGTTTACAAAAGATGTTAATGTTATTTCATTTAATTCCTACAATCAGGAGGCATGTTCTCACCCCCATTTTATAGATGAGACAAATGAGTCTGGGAAAGATTAAGTGAGTTTGCCAGTGTCACTGCAAGCAATGATTGAGGCAGGATTTGAATTCAGATCTTCCTGACTCCTGATCCAGTCCTCTATTAGCTGTACGATGGAGCTGCTTATGAGCATAAAATACATGCTGAGTCATTCAGGGGTGGGAAATAATAAAAGAATGAGAGATCTGGGAAAAGTTTCTTCAGAAAGTAGCGTTGGAATTGGACAGTGGTGGAAAGTAGGGCTTCTAGAAAGCAAAGAAGCCGTTGGGCTCAGCCTGGGGATGGGAGAGGCAATGTCACCTGCAGGGAATTGCAAAAAGGCCATTTTGTCAGGAAAGTACAGAGGATGAAGGGGAATAAAGTACATGTGGCAGAAAAAGAGTCGCTGGAGCCAGATTGTCAAGGTCTGCAGCCAGGAGTAGATGGATTTTAGGCCCCTTCTTATATTAGGCCCCTTCTCTCCTTGGACACAGCCACCACTCTGTTTGGTCACTCACCATCTCCCACCTGCACTTTGAAGTGGCCTCCTGTCAGCCAAGGAACATTCATGAAGTACCTACTATGTGTCAGGCACCGGGTTAAGAGTCTGGAATACAGAAAAACAAGACAGTCGTTGTCTTCAAGGAACTTGTGACCTGATGGGGGAGAAAACAAGCCCACAAATGTACACAAATCTAAAGGATTAACAGGAAATAATTAGTGGAAGGAAGGCCCTAGAATTGAGCGGTTGAGGAAGATTCCCTGTAGAAGGTGGGATCTTAAGTGGGACTTAAAAGAAGCCAGGGGGTGTCAGTGGTCAGAGCTGAGGAAGGAGAATGTCCCAGGCATGAGGGGCAGTCAGAGAAAATGACCACTGCTGAGGAATGAAAGATCTTGTTCTTGGAGCAGCCAGGAGGCTGGGGGCACTGGATGGAAGAGTATGTCAGGGAATGAGGTGTAAGCAAAGCCTCCATGTGTTTGCTCCTAGGAGGAAGTCTGGCTTGTGAGTCTGAGGACTGGGACAATGGTGTTGTCTTGCACAGTAATAAAGAAGGTGGGGGGGAGGGAGGGATTAAGGAGAAAGATAAGGAGTTTGGTTTTGGTTCCCAGCCATATAAAATTGAAAACTGCACACATAGGAGATGATGAGGTCACCTAGAGAAAATCTAGCAAGAGATCATTTCGACATCAAGAGTGTGGCTACTTCTTCCATTACCATTTATTCTATCAGGCTAACATTCAGGAAGTCTAAGACAATTGCCTGAGGGTTAAAACATTCAAGTGAATCAGTTAGAGTTAAACAGCTCCTCAACTTTGGGGATGGGATCTGAAACTAATGGCTGTATCCAGTCACTATCAAGCTTCCCCTGTGCATTGCTGTAAGTAAGAAAGTCATCCTTGTGTGGCCAATCTGGGAATACATAATGTCTAATTTAGGAAAATAAGGTATGAGAGCCAGTACTGGAAGGATTGCCAGGATGACCACTGCATGGACGTATCGTTGTCCTCATACTGTCGGGGACAACCATCTCTGTAGGCACAGGCATGATTGTCCCTATGGCGACTCCCTTACTTGCTGTTCAGTCATTTTCATCATGTTTGACTCTTTGTGATTCTATTTGGGATTTTCTTGGCAAGAATACTGGAGTGTTTTGGCAGTTGGAAACTGAGGCAAACAGATACCCAGCATCACATAGCTCCTAAGTGTCTGAGGTTGGATTTGAAGTGAAGTCTTCCTGACTCCAGGTCTGGTGCTGTATCTGCTGCAGGATCACCCAACTGCCTGCTCCCTTGGTATCTCTCTTTTAGGAAGGTTCTCCTCTCCCAATCACCTATACCAAGCTGAGGGGCAGGGAACAGTTAGGTGGATAATAGCAAAGGGCATCAGTCAGATACCAGCTCAGCTTTGCCTAGCTCTCCCAAGTTCCCCAGACATTGCTGACTCCTTACCTAGAGGGATTGCAGTATAAATTTTCTCTCTGTATATTAGGAATTTGTAATAAAAATTAATCATTTTTATTTTTTAACCCACCTTCTTCCAACTGATTACTGATTTAAAGGGAAAAAAAAGTTCTGTTATTTTAAGTCTCTCTTCTCCACATTGTCCTTCTCTCTGGTATTTGAACAATGACACAGATAGATTAGCAATGCAAAGGTTAACCATGTTTATCACAATGACCAACTCTTAAAGTTTGTATTAATGTTAACATAACAGTAACAATGCTGTTTTTCTTTTCTTTCTTCTCCTAAGCTTCTTTCCACATTATCTTCTATGGATTTTAAAAAGTTTCATTAACATTTTTCTTTTTTTGGGAATCACTATTACTATCTACCAATTTTCTACCTAGTTAATCTCCTCCCCACCATAAAATCACTCTCTTCTAATAAGCCCAACAAAAGAAATAAACACACTGGCCTCAGCTCTTTCTGAATCTCTTATCCGCTGCCTTGTGGCTACAAGGTGAGCACACCTCCTCAGTGATTGATAACTGTGTTAATCAGAGCTCTCGAGTTTTCCACAAATACATTTTTGTAGGCACTGTATAAATTGCACTCCTGGTTTTGTTCATTTCACTCTGCATCCTACAAGAAAGTCCCCTCATGTTTCTCAGAATTCATGCTCTTTGTCCTTTCTGATGATGGAATAATATTTCATAATTTGTTCACTAATATTCACCCACCTTGTTTCTAGTTCTTTGCTACCACAAGAAATTTTTTCCACAAATATTTTTGTATTGATGCAGCTTTTTCCTCTTTCTTTAACTTATCTGGGGATTGAGCCTAGGAGTGGTATCAAAGAGCAGGCAGAGGTTAGTGACTTTTGGGGTAGTTTCTGAATGCTTTCCGAAATGGTTGCACCAATTCAGAGATCCACTGAGAGTGCATCACTGTGTCTTCACTCTTCCCACAGTCCCCTCCAAAACTTTCCATCTTCCTCTTTTGTCTTTCTTTTATCTTTTCTTTTCTTTTTCTTTTTTTGCCAATTTGGTAAGTGTGAGAAGGAATCTCAAAGTTGTTTTAATTTTCATTTGTCTTTTTACTAGTTAATTGAAATGTTTTCTCACATGGCTGTTCTATCTTCTGTTTCTTCATTTGAAAAGTGCCTTTTGTGATCCTTTGGGCATTTATCTAGTGAAAAGTCATTCCACTAGTTGTTCTCATCTAAATCACTTCCCAGTTATCTTTGATGTCCCTCTTATATCAGACACATTTGCTACAAAAATTTTTTCCCTAGTTGTTTGCCTTATACTTCTAAATATATTGCTTTAGCTTGTCCTAAAGGTTTTTAATTTTATGTAACCAAAATGATCCATTTTCTTTCCATCAGTGATGTCCCTTGTTTAGTCAAGAATTCTTTTATCCATGATTGTGGAAGATTTCTTCTTCTCTTCTCCTCTAATTTGTTCATGATATAAGTAGATGTCACAGTGATAGATAAAGTACTGGGCTGGGAGTCAGAAAGACCTAAGTTAAAATACAGCCTTTAGACACTTCCTACTTGTGTGACCTGGGGTGAGTCACTTACTCTGTTTGCCCCTATAAAATGAGGATAGTGATAGCATTTGTTAACTAGGGTTGTGAGATAATTTTTGTCAAGAGCTTAGCACAGTCCTTGGCACATAGTGAACTCTATATAAATGTTAGCTATATTTGATTCATGTGTCCATTGGAGTTCATTGTGATAATATGGAATGAAATATTTGCCTAAACCTGATTTCTTCCAGCCTTCAGGCAGGGAGAGACAACATATCTAGGGGAATGATGACCAGGAAAGGGAATTTTAATCTGGTTGAGTCACAGGAATGTTGAAATGATCCACAGGAAAGTCAATTTGGCAAATTCTTTTAGAAGCATTGGGAGTATTGATTTGAATATTGTATACAGGGAAACTAGGAATGGAGGAATGCAAATTAATGATGACAGGCAAGATGGTATGATTGGAATGTAAACCATGGTCCGCTGTGGAGCTGACTGGATATCATAGGCTAGGTCAGTTTGCATTCATCAACCAGGTGATGGGTAAGAGTTCTAAAGCTGAGTGAATTAACTGCCCCAGGAACTAGGGTCAGGAGATCAAGTCTGGAGGATCTTATTCCAGGAATAAGGAACTGGCAGCACACATGGCAAAGATGGCCACCATGCACACATGAGATACAATGACTCAATTAACCTGCAAAATGGAAATTAATAATACTTTTAGTAGCCACCTTCCAGAGTTATTGTGAAGTCCTAATGCAAAAACATTTAAAATCACTTTGCAAACATTAAAAAATATAAAATTCAGTTATTGCTATTTTTTATTTTTTTTCAAAATTAAACGGCACAGACTGCCTTGGAAGGTGGTGGGTGTCTATCAGCCTTTAGCCTCCCATTTTAAATCTTCAAGGAAGATTTGAATGATCACTTTGGGGGGGGGGGTTGTTGATAGTGAACTAGGTGATCTCCTCTGTCCCTGTCCCTTCTGAGAGGTTGAATCTTGCGGCTTAGGTGAAGTACAAAGTAAATAATAGATGATGATATCCATTGATGAGGAGCTCACTCCCTAAGATAGCTGGATCTGGAGACAGAAGACTTGGAATTCAACCCCAGCTGTGCTTTTTCTGATTATGTTGGTCAGGTCACTTCCCATCTGGGCTTAGCGTCATTGCCTTTACATAGAGAGGCTATACTAGAAGGTCTAAGATTCCTTCTTCCTCTATATCAAGGATCCTTTGGGCATTCCATCATCAGGAAGCCCAAATGGGTAGAAAAGTCTTCCTTCTCTTCACTCCAAATGTGTTTCCTGGCCCTTCCTTCCACCCCTTGTCTCAATTCTGCCTGCAGGAGCTCTCCACAAAATATTGAAGCCCCCTGCCTTCACATGACAGCCTTTTAAATATCTGAAGACAGCTTTCCTCCCCTGCCTTTGCCATTGGAGTTATTGTTTTGTCATTTGAAGGGCTGCTTGTGGGAGAGGAAAGGACAGGATCTGTCTTTATCAGGGCAGCATGCCTATGGCTGGGGATGTCGGCAGTAGATCAGATGAACGAGATTGTGAATTTGCCTCCAGATGTGTTATGTTATTATTTCATCTCTCCAAGGGTCATGCAAACATGTCAAAGTCAGATCCCAGGGCTCTGGGTTGGGGTCAGGGTGGGTTATTGGGGCACTGCAATAACTTTTCATTAAAAGAAGTAAGCTAATTGCAGTAGAATTTCTCAAACCCTTAGGATTTTAAGGTTCTGAACTTTTCCATCCCCCTTCCCTTTGAAAACTGTTTTATTGGAGCTTTTTAAAAGGTATGACCATCATTGTCTCTGCACTATTCTCCCAACATCACCATAGGTCACTATTTTGTGACAAAGAAATACAGTCAAAATAGAGCACAGTACTGACTCTGTCCGACAATGTACCTCCTCCTGCCCCTGAGATCCACTACTTCTCCTCCAAAGAGTGGGACGCATCCTTCACCAGCAGCCTCCTGGAATCCTCTTCAGTCTCTGCATTGATCAGAGTTCTTCGACCTTTCAATTTTCTGTTTTCTTTTTACAGGATCACGTCAACCTTTCATTTTGCCTCCTCTTAACTAGGGTTCGCCCAATCCAGCTGGAATCCAGACTTAGCCCTAGAAGAGCTGAAGACACAGAGGATGATGACCTTTCACTAGCTGAAACTTCACTTCTATCTCATTTGTACTAAAGGCTAAAATTCATAAAGCAATTTGTGAGCATTAGCTGATCTGAGTCTATGGAATTTATGTTTCCTGATAATTATTTTAAGATCTGGCATCTAGATGTCACTTGAAAGTTTGGAAATACTTTAAAATTGCTATCTTATTTGGACCTCACAATCCTGGGAGCTAGCTGCTGTTATATCCCAACTTTACAGATGAGGAAACTGAGGCACAGAGAGGTTAAATGATCCCCCTCTCTTATCTGATCTCAGTATAATTTGTTACTCTTCTGTACTTTCTTTAGATTTGTAGCATGAACTACATGAGATCAAGGCCTGTGGTATTTTTTCTCATTGCCCATCATGTTACATGACAGATAGTCAGCAATTAGTACCCTTTAGGTGACTGGCAAAAAATGGAGATGTTCTGAATAAAATACAATTCACGGAATCTCAGATCTGGAAGGTACATCAAAGGTCATTTTCTCTAAAGCACACCTTTGCAGAAATCCCTAAAGCAACATTCATACAAGTTACCATTTGGCCTCTGATTGAAGACCTCCAGTAACAAGGAGCTCACCACCACCTTCGCTAGCCCATTCCACTCTGGGTCCTGCATCGTTAAGGAGTTTTTGTTGAGGAACCTTGGGGTCAGACACCCATGGACATAGAGCCTCCTTAAAGATCTGGGTCAAGGTCTACCTCTGACACAAACCAACTGTGTGACTGTGTGATCCTCCTTATCCCAGGCAGGCCTCTCAAATGAAAAATTGTACAGCAGGTGCTGACAGACTTTGGTGGAGGGAGTGTCTATAATGCACGCACACACACACACACACATATATAGAAGCAGTTATATATCTACATGTATACAAACATTGGTATATACATGTATGTATATATACACATATGTGCACACTCACCAATATTTAAACCTATATATGACAGAATTAAATTAGATGAGAAATGACTAAATCAGAAGCAGTTGCCAGTCACTGAAAGAGTGCTAATTGCTTACTATCTGCCATGTACCATGAGGCCCCTGGGTTGTTCAAGGCAATTGAATGAAGGGGAAAGAGTATAACTCAACCCTAACCTTGCCAGGAACATGAGAGGGCAGTCAGAGGCAAGGAGTACAGTCTGATTGGGGAATGCATGGCTGTACCCCAAAGAGCATAGACCTTACATCCTTTCTTGAGGTATGAGGAGGGGAAAAGGTGGAAAGAAATGATATGATCACATAGTCCAAGGGGATGCACTTGAGCACCCCCACAAGGAAACATTCCCTGAACCCTGCGAGAGAACCCTACTTGGCTTAAGGCTCTGATCCAAAAGAATTCATTGTCATCTTCCAGTATATAATTTTATGCTCTGTACTCAGTCTAATAAATTCATTGCAATATCCAAGAGATACAAGGAATTATTTGTACTCTATCCTAGGGCCAGGACCATATTGTTTGTGATTGTATTTGTTTATTTTGGGGTCAGGCCTATGACTTAATTGGTTAAGGAAACTTCCCGTATGATAATTCCCTCTGCCAATGCAATTTATATTTATAAAGTGTGTCCTGGGGAATCCAAGCAGCTGAGTGACTTGTCCAGCGTTGGAGGAAGAGCTTCAATCCCAGTCTTCCTGACTTTGAATCGTGTTCATCCTTTGTTGCTGAAGAAGACCATGCCATCAGAGAAATAACGACATAACTTGCACTTAACTTTGTTTTGAGTGAGGGAGGGCTGTGCAGGTCACCAGGATCACTTCTCCTCCAGAGTCATCTGAATCCAGTAACCTGATATTCCTCAGGATGACAGGAAAGGAAGAGAAGGGAAGGGAAACTTTTGGTCATCCAAATTTACCTTCCTTTGGAGAGGAGAAAGAAGGGGAGAGAGAGGCAGACAGGAGAGGAAGAGGTGAGGTACCCAGATAGCATTCAGTCAAGTGCAAGTCATGTCATCATTTCTCTGATGGCATGGTCTTCTTCGGCAACAAAGGACAAACAGGACAATGATCCTGACTCTGAGGTAGGCTTGACGCCTAACCACAATGTCATATGATCCCTTCCAAATCTTAGGGGCACCAATTTGGCAGTTGTGTTGATGACAGATTGGAGAGTGGCCAGAGGCAGGGAAACCAAGTAAAAGGCTAGTAAAACAGTAAAGGGAAAGGAGTGATGGGGGCCTGTGTTTGAGTGATGCAGATGTGAGCAGAGAAAAGGGACCATCGTTGTGAGACACTCAGGAGCTGGACTTGACAAAAGTTAACAACTGATTGAATTTTAATAGTAGCTGTAGTAACATAGGAGTTAGCTGGGCATAGGATGCTCGGGATTCCTCCTCACAGCTGTCATCAAGACAGCTATGTCATCTTCTTTTCTGTAAAGATGCTGGGGCACCATCTTCTGGAGGCACTATTCCCTAATGCCCCTGGCTTCTTGTGGTCTCTCTCCCAAGCTCACTTGAATGGATCCACTTCATCTGTTTTCAATGATTCTCTCTACACTTATTCTCAATCACATATATGTCTTCGCTGTGTTCCTCATTATAATGTGATGGAACATGAGGTAAGGTTATGTAACATGATGCAACGTGATGTAGCCTAACATTATGTCACGTCATTTGATTTAATGTAAAGCCTCTCCTTGAAAGTAGGACATAGTTCATTCATTGTATTTGTATACACAGTGTCTAGTCTGGTACTTAGCATGCAGTAGGAATTTAATAAATGCCTAATGATTGATTGATTCATTCTTTCATTAAATGTAGTAGTAGTAACTGACTGACTGAGATGATTGATGTGGATGGGTTTCAGTCTGCCCCTTTGGAAGCATTCCTTGTGAGTGAACCTACAGATCCATGCAGTATTAAAGAAATGAGAAAGCCTCTGCTAACCTCTAACAACTGCTTCAGGGAGCCTTGCAAGAATGGAGGTTCGGGGCAGGCAGCAGGATCCCCCAGACTTTGTTGGATTCTGCAAAAGGCTCAGGATGGGGACAAAGATCAGCCTGGTGAAGCATCTGAAGAATGGGAGCCCTTGCCTCTATCAGCAAAGGTCAGAATCCCCTACTATGCCTTCTAAGAGGCTGGGGGCTTTTTGCAAGGCTGCCTAGTTAGAGCAGACAAGAGAGGTGTAAACTAAGGAAAGGTCACTTGGGTGTCTGTCTGCCAGACTCACCTACTGCATGTCACTGCTTGTCTAGGGACTTGAGTAATGCAGTGTGCCCAGATCTCTCTGCCCCACCCTCCCCTTAGAGGCAGGAACTTGTTCTAGCTTTTCCATAAGACAGGCTTCTTTCTTCTTTATTGCTGTTCAGAGATGGTTTTAGGAGGAGTCCTGTTTGGGCTAGGCCAATGCTTTTATCATCTCAGGGCAAGTTTTTACATTTCACACTTAAGTGGATCCCTGGGCCAGAAGTGTTTATCGTCTGTGGGACTACAATGAAATGGAGAATTACACAGCATTAGAAGAGGAATAAATGAATGAATGGATGAATGATAAAGTATTTACAACTATGCAAAGCCCCATACTAGGTGCCAGGGACACAAATACAAAAGTAGAGAAGCTGAGGAAGGAGGGGTGTTTTCCCACAAAGCTAAGGGCTGGTGAATATGTGAAGTAGAGCAGCAGAGATTATGGTGATAATGATGGCTATTAGGATTGGCAGTTTGGTGCAATAAATAGAGAGTCAGCCAATTTTCCAGTTAACCCCTCCTCTCACATGCATAGCCTATATATAAGATCCGGATCAGGTCTGCATCTCTCAAGGCTCAAGAGAGTTTTAGGATACTTGTTCACTGATGTCAAATTGCTAAATGTCTCCAGATGCCTATTTGTCTATGGCAATGGCAATGCAATGGTTAATAACAGACCATGGAAGGCACAAAGACAAAGGTTTCCCTGAGAAGCCCCTGACTTCCCTCCATTCACCAATCAAGAGTCACATACCAAACACAACATATATGGAGCACTACTGCAGGTTCCTCTGGGAAATAGAAGACTTAAACTTGACCTCAAGGTGCTCATAAGGGCTGACATTTATCTAGGGCTTTAAGGTTTACAAAGCCCTTAGAGATATTATCTCATTTGAGTCTCCTTGCAGCCCTGAGAAGTAGGTACCAGAGATATCATACTTATTCCTTTATAGATGAGAAATGGGAGTCTCAGGGAGGTGCCCTTCACAGTCTGAGCTGAGTGATATTCCATGGTCATGGGACTGGCTTGGTGCAGTGGAAAGATAGCCTGGGTTAATAGATCCAAAGAGACTTAGCAATTTCACAGAAAGTTCAGAGCATAAAAATATCAAATTTCTATCCAGTTCATTTGGGCCTTACTCTTTCAATGTTTTTTCCCTGAGAAGGATGGAAAAAAAGGAGATACCCAAAACAGAATGCTACGTTGATGGTGATGAGGATAGTATCTTCCATCTTAGAGGGGTCTGGCAATTTACATGTGGAAATGATTGGATAAAAACTATGCATCTTTTCCATGAAACAATTCTTACAAAACAACTACCTTCCCTGACCTCAGTCTCTTCTTCTATTAACCTGTCTTTCACATTTCTGACAGGTTCTTCCTAAACATGGTTTGATTCATGCCTCTCCCATTCTCAAGAACCTTCAATGACTCTCCATTCCTCACCAAATAAAATCCAAACTCCTTTGTTTGACATTCACGGCCTTCCAAAAATCCATCCCCATCCCATTTTTCCAACATCTTCTTCCAGGAATCCTCTGTACCATTTTATTGAAGTGTATCTCTAAATATGGCATCTGTACAACCAGAAGAAAAAAGGATACCAACACAGGAAATTTATGATGGGAAGAGGAGACGGAAAGTCTATGAAGGAAGAAGAGCAAGAGATGAAAGATGGGCAGCTAGAAGGAAGTAGTGATCTCCCTGGAATGTTCAAGAATCTCTTCATGGAAGAAGCACCCAGCAAGGATTCATTAAGAGCCTACTATGTGTTAGACCTTGTGCCAAATAACGCACTGAGGATACACAGTGATGAGAAGGACTGCATTGGTTGTGATTTGCAGTGATGGAAACAGGGATCACACATGGATGAGAATGTGAATTCATAGGATGTTTGATGATGAGAAGAGTGTGACCAAGTGTACCTCAGTTTTAGTAGGGTATAAATAACTGGTGAGGGGAGATTGGTTGTTTGTCCTTTGACCTCAAAGAGGACCAAAATGACATCACCATGATAAAGTGAAGTTTCAATGTATACGACTGTGGCTGATCAGAGCAATACGAGATTGGAATGCTCTGCCACAGATTGGGCACAGATAGTCCATGTGAATATTTGGGGTGGATATCCCAAATCTGTGCATCCTACATTACCTTGGTGCTGTTTCCATTCTACTTTGCTCATAGAGCACAGCACCTGTTCTGATATGGGAACACCATACTGAGCTGTCCTGTGTCCTGTCTCCCATGTCCCACAATCAAATGCAAAGTTCTTCAGAGAGACCTTGAAGGTGTCCTTGTATTGCTTCTTCTGACCACCATGTGATCACTGGCCCCATGCGATATCTCCATAAAATAGTCTTTTTGGCAAGCATTCATTTTGCATTCGAACAACATGGCCAGCTCACTGGAGTTGTGCTCTCTGATGCATAATCTGAATGCTTGGCAGTTTAATTTCTTGACATGGAGTTGGGGTTGATAGACGGTCCATGCTTCACAGGCATAAAACAATGAGGTCAGAACAATGACTGTGTAGACCCTCAGTTTGGTATAGTCTAATACCTCTTCTCTCCCAAACTTTTCTTTGGAGCCTCCCAAATACTGAGCTAGCTCTGGAAATGCATGTGTCACTATGTACATTATCACTATGTACATCCCTGGAAAGTGCACTATCTAGGTAAATGAACTTATCCACAGCATTCAAAACTTCTACATTTGTTGTAACTGATGGTTGGTTCTATGTATGGATAGTGTGGTGGTGGTTGATGGAGAACCTGTGTTTTCTTGGTGTTAATTATTATGGCAAAATTAGCACAGGAAACAGAGAAATGGTTCACACTTTGCTGTATCTCAGCTTCAGAGGCTGCACTGAATGCACAATCATCTGCAAACAGAAATCATGCACCAACACTGTCTCCTCTTAGGGACTAGTTTGTAGCCTTTTCAAATTGAAGAACTTACTATCAGTATGGTAGTTGACCTTGAGGCCATGTTCATCCTCATTGAAATCATTCGGCAACATGGCTGAAAACATCATGCTAACAAGCATGGGAGCAAGCACACAGCTCTGTTTTACTCCATTGGTGACTAGGAAAGCACAAGAGCATTGTCCACTATCCAGAACTTGGGCAAACAAGCCATGGTGAAATTGACATACAATGCTGATGAACTTCTCTGGGCAACCAAATTTTGACACAATTTTCTATAAGCCCTCATGATTAACAATGACAAAGGCCTTGGTCAGATCTACAAACGTTCCATACAGGCTTCTGTTATGCTCCTGGCATTTCTCCTGGAGTTGTCAGGCAGCAAACACCGTATCAACTATTCCTTGGCCTTTTCTGAAGCCACACTGGCTCTCAGGTATATGACTATCTTCCAGGTGAAGGACCAACCTATTAAGGAGGACTCTAGCAAGAATCTTGCCCAGCAATGACAAAGAGAGAGATCCTCCTGTGATTGTCACAGGACAATCTATTCCCTTTACCTTTACAGAGATGGGCAATGAAGGTATCCTTGAACTCCTGGGGAATAACCTCCTCTTGCCATATAACATGGAAAATTTCAGTCAGCTTTTGTTTGAACTTATATGAGCTTGTAAATCTCAGCTGGAATAGAATCAGCACCAGGTGCTTTGCCACATGAAAGGAGCCTAATGGCACTCAAAACCTCTTGTTCAGTTGGAAGTTTAGCTAAAAAAGGATTGACTTCAGCCTGAAGTAAATAGTCAGTGGTCTCAGTAGTGACTGATGATATTCTACTGAGAACACTATGGAAATGTTCAGCCCATCTCTCTAGGATTATGTCCTTATCGCTAATCAATGTGGCTCTATCAGCACTGAGTAGTTGTGATGCACAATAAGGTTTTGGTCCATAAATAGCTTTCATGGAATCATAAAAGTGCTTTGGATTATTACTATCAGCATAAAATTGAATTTCATCTGCCTTCTTACTGAGCCAGGAATCCTACATCTCTTTAAGCTTTGCTTGTACTTTACTTTTGATGGAATTAAATGCTGTCTTCTTAGAGATGGATGAACTATTCTGCTGATAAATCCTGTGGAGTTCTCGTTTTTCATTTAGCAGCTTTTGAATTTCCCCATCATTTTCATCAAACCAGTCTTGGTGTTTGAGAGTGCTCTGATCCAGATGAGCAAATACAATGATGTACACCAAATCTCTGATAGCTGCCCACTCCTTTTCTGCTCCACTGTTGCCAACTGTGTGTTGGCTCTACTTTCCCTCCAAATTTGCAACAAAGTGCTCATGCTCAGAGAGGAGCTGTAATTTGTTGACATTAATTTTTCTGGCAGTCATTTTGCCTTGGACGCAGCACTTTTGATGAACACGAATATTTAACTTGGAAAGGATAAGTCTATGATCAGTCCATTACTCTGCACCACACATTGCCTTTATCACTCTCACATCTTGTCTATCCTCCTTACAATCACATAGTCTATTAGATGCCAATGTTTGCTGTGAGGGTGCATCCATGAAGGTTTATTGTGTTTAGGTAAACACAGGACAGTGTTGGTGATGAGAAGGTAATGCGATGCAAAAGTCTTCAGCAGTAAATGACCATTGCTGTTGCTGTTTCCAGCTCCATTCTTTCCTAGGACTCCCTGCCAAGTCTGATAGTCTGAGTCTACTCTAACATTAAAGTCACCCAGAAAGATAAGCTTGTCTTCTTTTGGCACATGGATTATAAGTGTCTCTAGGTCTTCATCAAGTTTTTCTTTGACCTTATCAGGGTTCATCATGGTGGGAACATAGGCACTGATGATGGTGGCATTGCATTTTCCTGCAAGTGGCAATCACATTGTCATGAACCTGTCATTCATTCTTTTTGGCAGGTATACCAACTTGCTTACTAGATTACTTTGATTTTAAAAGCTTCACAGTGCTCCTTTTCACTGCAACCACTCCAGAAAAATGTGTATCGAGCTCCAGCTTCAGTAAGCTAGCCTACATTTTCCAACTGTGTTTCATTCAGGGCTGCTATTTGGATGTGTTACCTGTTGACTTCTCTTGCAACAAGAGCAGTTAGTCTTTCAGGTCTACTGGATTTTCTGTCTGCTATAAGTATGCACACATTCCATGTGCTGATGGTGATTGGAATGAATCAGCTTTGCAGATGTTTTTGTGTATTTTGTCTAATTTTTTGTGTTTTGATGGCATAGTGGGACTCCCAGGCTGCCGTGGAAATCAGGTCAGGGTTGAGTTAGCAGACAATTTATAGGGCACCTTTTCTATCCCACTTCCTTACACCAGGAGGTGGGCAGTGTGATTCTTAAAAGGCTGCTCAGACACCCAGGGGGCTGCCAAGTCCTACTGTTGCTTCCAGTGAGAAACGACCCTATGACCTGGGCCACTTGTGTTCAGGGTTGTGACTAAAGCTCCCAGTGTATCTGCACCTGCTACTTCATCAGTTGCCTGTCTCCACAGGATTTTGAGGTATAATAGTAAAATGATATGTATGATGCCTTTTGATTTGTGTGTAAATTGGATTTTTCAGGCAGAGCTGCATGAAGTCGTCAGTCTCACTCCTCCAGAGTCATCATAGTCCAGTGACAGGACAGGGGAGAGGGGAGATAACGTATTTTTCAAATGTCATGCAAAGGCTATAGGGGTTTTTGATCAGACTTGTGAAATCATTGGTGGAGTGAACTCTCAAATGAAGAGAATTCCTTCACTGATATAGATCAATACCTCCAGTGCAACTTAGTCTTGAAGAGGTATGTGAGGAATTGAGAGATTAAGGGATTTCTTGGGGTCATAGCAAAGGTAAAATTTGAACTTAGGTCTTCCTGATTCTGAGGCCAGCTCATTATGCTCTATGCCAGGCTGCCTCATAATAAATGAATTGTTTTGATTATGACAATATCACCACCTCATACTATTTCTACATTATTAATATTCTTTGAAAACACTTCATCCTTATTACATTTAAGTAAAGGAATCAGTTTCTTATTGCTTGACATGGACGTATCGCAGAAAGGACTTTTTCCTTTTTGTCTTTGTATTGAGCCCTGTGACTCACACAAAACCTGTCACAGACCAGTTACAATAATAATTGCCCTTTCTCTATCTCTGTCCTACATAAATTATGTCTCCCCAGGCACATGTATTCTTTACACATATGCATCTTCATGTATATGTCCTGATCACACATGTTCCTTATGTGTCTCTATACTTCCCAATGATGAAATAAATCTTTCTGGACAAGTTTACCCCTTGTTGATGGGCTTTTATTTCTATGCTATTTCATTGAATGCCTTTGTTTTAAATCAGTTGTGTCTTTTGGCTGACTAGTAAAGGTAAATACACAGATGTGGGCTCATATCAGCTCCAATGTTCTTGTGTAAATTGGGGAAATAACGGCACCTACCTCACAGAGTGGTTATGAAAATCAACTAAGATAATACATGCAGGATGCTTTGCAAACCTTAAGATGCTATATTAATGCTACTGTCATCATCAGCTATGGTTTTGAATGGATGCAGATCCACAGACTACCTGGAATCTGGGTCAGTACTTTCTGGGGTGACCACTATATGACCTGGAATTTGTCACCAAGGGCTATGTCTCAGAAACACCGTATCAACTTCAAATTGTGGAAGAAATGGCACTGATCATTCCAGAAGTCTTTGTCAACATGACGAGGAAGACTGACTTGATTTCTCTCAGATGACACCTTCCCTATTTCAATGAAATAGGGAAACAATTTCCTATTGAAACAGAACAATGAAATGGAAACATGGGCAAGGCTTGAGAAACTTATGGTCAGTGTTTCTGGTTTGCTGTAATTGAGTTTTATCATTATTCTGACATATTTCAATAATATTTCCAGAATGGTTGGTTTTTCTACATACCCAGAGCCAGGCCTCTTTAGGTCCTCCAGCTGAATAATGCACTATTTTGCATTCGGGCTGGTAAGGAGCCTCATGGAACCTAGCTATCTTGGTCTCTCAATGCCTGAAGACTATACACCAAGTCTTTCCAGCTTGGTCTAATCTGCCTGAGCTTGCACTTTTAAGGGTAGAACCTTTTGGAAGGTAGAGTTGACTCCAGTGAAACAACCAGGTGTAGATGCCTCTTGGAATCAGAATGCTTTCAAGGACAAGGTCACCTTAGAAAAGATTATTCTGGTCCTTCCCTCTTTCTTTTATAGGCAGAGAAACTGTGTTCCAGATGGTTGAAGTAACTTCCAAAATCATTGTTCATGGGAGAGCTGGGAATAGAACCCAAGACTCCAGACTTTCAGTTAAGTTTCTCTTACCTGGATTTCTGTCATCTTTATTTGCTGTCAAAGTCAGCTCTGACATTCTTTGAGGTTCTCCTTCATTTTACTTTAATCAGATAGACAAAAGCTGAGATAGAGAAGTAGACCCAGAGTCAGTAAGACAGAATAAGTCAGAGATAGAAGAAGGCACAGGGACACAGAGACAGAGAAATAGAAATAGAGTGAGAGACAGAAAGACAGAGACAGAGACAGAGACAGACACAAAGAAATGGAGACACAGAGGAAAACAAACCAAATAAGACATGTACAGTTCAAAACTAATTAAATATACCAACAAGAGTGACTTGTGGCCACTCAAGGAGGGTAAGGGATAGTATTGAGTAGGGTGAAAAGGGATGAAGGATGAAACTAGGTTGAAGAAGGAGGTTGGAGGGGTGGGGATGGGGGAGCATCTAAGTTGGAAAAATTGTGTATAAGATCTGTTCGACATTTGAAGCCCTTTTCTACCCACCTCCTCAGGTTTATTGTACATCACTCCCCTTCACACATTTTAATGTCCAGTCAAATGGACCTTCCTAACACTCCTACTATTAGGCATCTTGTCTCCCACCTCCTTGCCTTTGCCCTATATGTGTAATGCCTTTCCATCTCACCTTGGCCTTGAAGAATGCCTGATCATCAAAGTTCACTCATGTGATATGAAGACTTTTCTGATCCCTGCCAACTGCTAAGTCTCCCTCCTGCTACCCCCCCCCATTATCTTTTATTTATTTGAATATATTTTGTGCACTTTGTCTTCCTTCATGCAAAGTAAATTCCTTGAGGACAGACATTGGACCATTTTTCCCTCTGTGTCCCCAGTACCTGCCTCAGCATTACTCTCATAGTAGGTGCTTAATAAATGCCTGCTGAATAAATGAGTGATGTATTCACCCTGAGGGTGGGAACTGTGTTTTCTAGGGTTTTTTTCCTTTTTCCCTTTTTCTTTTTATTCCCATAATTCAATACTTTGTTTGGCACTTAGTAGGGACTTGTTGATTAATTGGTTACACAAAGAAAGTGAGAAAACTTTCTGTATGGGGATCCTTTTATCTGCCAGTGGTGAAATACATTTAAAAACATTTATTGATTTACTTTATCAGGACATAGAGGACTTTTCCCAACAAATTCCCAGGTAACCCTTTGCCCTACTATGTATAACATTCTCCATCCTCCCCAAAAGTTCATTTCTTGTTACCAGAATGATGGGCCATGTCCTTGGTGATGATAGAATACAAACATTGACCTTGGTAATGACCCAGCTTGGCTGCTGGTTCTTGGTGACCTAACAGTTATTGCTTTGACTGAGGTGTGTGTATTTCTTTTGATTCACCTCTGTTCCTTCTGCAAGACAATTCGTAGATGTCTTCTCAAGCTTCCTGAAGTCTTCATAGTTATCATTCTTACTTACTATTCTTTGTTGGAAAAATTTTATATATATATATATACATATATATATATATATATATGTATATATATATATATACACACACATACATATATATAATGTGTGTGTGTATTAAATTCAGAGTAACCAGAAGAACCTTGTGTCCTTGAGCAGTCACACAATTATCAAGGGGCCATGGAGGGCTGTCTACTGTGACTATTTGTCATGACTGATGCTGAGAGAAGCTGCTCCTTCTATCTGGGCCTGGGAGGTCAGTGCTCTGTAATGGAGACCAGCTTCTAGTGACAAGGCTTTTATCTTTGGAGCTTGAGAGGTGCTTTGAAGGATTCTATGAACTTCCTAAGATTCCCCGTAAGAGGATTATAAAATCTTCTATTCCTGGATTTCACTATATGACTCCTATGTGAGGCCCAATCAGGAACAACATTAGAAGGAAATGGTTAGACCTTAAGCCTCCTGTAATTCACCTGAGCAAAGTAGAAATCCATGGAAATGGGCAAGATAGGACATTTTTGTTTTTAGCAACAGAGTTTTTTAAAATATATCTTCCTAGAAGACATCCATATTGTCATAGCAACACATCCCCATGGATTTCTTCAGTGGTCTCCACATCACAGAAAGGTCTGGATTTCAAACCTCCTGCAAAGACACCTCAGCAAACCCAGCAGGTGTAACAGATGCTTTAGAAGAGAAGGAAGAAGCATTTTTGGGGGGGTGAGGGTGGGGAGTAGGGGAGGTATTGGAATGCAATATTGCCGGAGTCTCCAGCATCCCAAGGCATTCTTGGGTAAAGGGCAATTCAAAGTTTGTAATTGAAAATAGGATGTGGAAGTCTGCTTATATCTTCCAGGCAAATGTCAGCTCCTGTGAAGTCTGTTCGCTCAAGCAGCCTGGCCACCAGATTCTTGAGCTCAAGGTAGCTTCAGAATTCCAACAGTTCGAGCAAAAGGCCTCAGAATATATTGACTTTTGTTAAAGGCCCTTGATCGGTCAAAATGAAACATTTCTTCTGGGGGCTTTGGTCTTTTCCCCTACCTCCCCAGTCAAAAACAAGTGAACTTATGATGAGAAATACTTATTAATTGAAATAGCTCAGTGTGCATGTGTGTGTGTTCACATATGTGTGGCAGGAAGCAGGAGGGATGTGGCATTCAGGGTGTTGGAGCTGAAGTCCAGAAAACCTCAGTTAGAATGCTGCCTCCATGACTCTGAGCTCAGAAAATGGGAATTAGAAAAGACTCACCCTTACCATTTGTATGTCCCTGGGCAATCAATCCCTTCATCTCCTTCAGGCTGGTTCTTTATCTCCAAAACAGGGATAATCATGCCTGCAAGGTCCACCTACCTTCATAGATGTTGCAAGGCTGCAATGGGCTAAAACATGTATGTGCTTGGCAAACTGAAAAGTGCTGTAGCAATTGTGGTTACTATTGCTAGAGCTTTTCTCATTTCCAGTCAGCTAGCCCCACAAGAAAAACCAGTCTTCTGCCTCCCAAGGAAATGTGATTGTCTTATGAAATCTTTCTTCATAAGAAATTCTTAGTGGAGGCAAGGATGACTGGAGTCACACTGACACAAGTCAAGTGTGCAGATGAGAAATTATTTCTTGGGTTTGAATGAAATCTCCATCTGTACCCACCCACTTAGCAATAGGTGCGTGAGGGTAGTAAGCTCCAGTCTTGCCAATCAATCATGGCTGTTCAAGAGTGATTGGGAAAAATGGTTCTGCTAGGTCTATGCTGAGCAAGGTTGAGAAGTTCAAAAAGAAGGGAGAAAAAAGAAGGGGGAAAAAAGAGGTGAAATGTCAAGAGCACTAGTCCCAGCCTCACCCACCAACTATCTGTGTGACCTTGGATGCATCAATTAACCTTTCTACTTCTTAGTTTCTTCATCCTTAACATGAGAGCTTTAGCTTAAATGTCCTTAAAATCCCTTCTTAAGTCTAAGCATCTCCAAATCCATGAGTTCCTTCAGCCCTGTTTGGGCTATACTCAATCATCTTGATGGAAATGCATATTCCAAATATAGGCTCCAGGAGGAGAGATAGCTCTAATGTAACTGAAGAGTGACGTTAAACATTTAGTATATTCATGGTATTGGCAGGTCCAGAGAGCTATGCCACCCACGTACTAAGGCAACAGCACAGTCAGCATTATATATGTGTATGCATGAAAGAAAAAAAGAAAGATAAAAAGAAAGAAAAGAAAGAAATCTGGGTTTGGGTTTGAAGACCTGAATCTGAATGTGAGCTCTGACACTTATGTCCCTACACCATGACCTTGAATAATTAACTTAAACTCTATGAGCCTCAGATAATGCATCTGACAAATGAGAGTAGCAGTAGCTATTGAATCTTCCTTCCAGGTTGTGAGAAGAGCCCTATATAAATGTTACAAAATAAATAAATGGAATCACTGGTCTTCACATAGTAATGGGGGAAAGGAGGGGACTAGCAATAAATACTGGGAATTCCTCATGACACAGAAAATGTCAGGCCAGGTTGTCCTAAGTAGGCTCTGCAGAGACAGTCTCCTTTTTGCCTTACCCAGTTCCCTAGAACTCATTTTCAAGCTGTTTCCAAGTGGAGTATGTAGCTCATCTTCCCTCATGGTCTCCAGTCCATTTTTACCCTTAACTAGTTTTCTTTCCATCAGTCTATTGCTGACAACAGGCTGCCCTTGATAGAGATTAAAGCCCTGAAATGAAATCATTTTGAAAAGGAAAAAAAAAAAGCAAATTGATGTACAATGAAAAATTAGAATTTATTCTATGGTGATATTTGTGGGGCAAGTACAAAAATATGTCTACAAACTTGTTCATCAAAAGTCAGAAATGGAGGGGGAGAATAGTCTTGCTGTGGAGCAATTGTATTTATTAGATTTTTTAAAAAAATAATTATTTTATTTCAATATTTTATTTTAAAATTTAATTTATTTGATTAAAAATGCATTGGTGCCTTCTGTTTTATATTACAGTCATTTCTGTACACAATTCCTTACTCCTTCTCTGCCCCCCAATAACCCATTCTTGTAACAAATAAACACAGAAAAACAAAACCATGTGGTCCCTGCAAATGTTTCTGATAGTGCATGCTACAGTCCAGACATCCAGGCTGCCATCTTTCTTATCTTTTTGGAGTGGGGGGTGGGGGGAGTGGGGTGGTCATTACAGCTCCTCCAGAGTGTACTTTTCAATTACATCATTGTTTGGTTGTTGTTCAGTCACTTCACTCATATTCAACTCTTTTTAAAAGTTTTTTAAAATTTATTTTTAATTTTCAGAATTCACTTTTATAAGATTTTGAGTTCTAAATTTTCCCTCCTCCCTTCCCTCTGCTTTCCCCAAGATGGCATGCAGTCTTATAAAGGGTCTACATGTGCAAACATATTAAACATATTTCCACATTAATCATGCTGTGAAAAGAAGAATCAGATACATTTAACTATTCATGACCCCATTGGGAATTTTCTTGGCAGACATTGGAGTAGTTTGCCATTTCCTTTTCCAGATCATTTGACAGATGAAGAAACTGGGGCTAATGGGGTTAAGAGACTTGCTCAGAGTCACACAACTAGAAAGTGTCTGAGGCTGGTTTTGAACTCACTAAGTTAAGTCAAGGAGTTACATGAAGTAAGTCAAGGACTCCCTCATGACTTACTTCACGTTATGGCCCCTTCCCTGACTCTGGGCCTTCCCAGAGCTCATTTGAGACATTCAAACAGCCAAAGGGGGATCCTCCTCTCTCATGTTCTCCCCTTCACCTTGGTAACAAGGCTTGAATAGATTAAGAATGAACAACTCTCTCCTGAGAAGGTGGAAGGCCATCAGGTTTTGCAATCTGCCCTACTTCTCCACAGTATAGTCTCTCAGCACTGTCATCTTAACTAACTATTCAGAAGACCTCTGGACCTTGCCATTGTCATCCCCCTCTACACTCCCTCCCATATACACACTCTTACACTCTTGGGTTGTCTCAGATCTTCTGTTTGTCTTCCAGCCCAATGTTCTTTTGCTGGGCTCTCTCCAGCTCTTTGAAAGCAAGGATTGTTGGAATGTTCTATGTGTATGTCAAAAGCTTAACACAGTGGGTTTGGTACATGGAAAGTTTTCATTCATTCATTCAATAATTCATTCATTCATTCATTCACACTATAGAAAAGTTGCTTGAATCTTTCTGAGCCTCAGTTTCTTTCTATGTATAAGGAGGATAATGATCCATCATCACCATGTTTATTAATTACTTTCTACGTGCCAGATACAAGGACTGACGTATATATATCATCATGCTTGTAAAGTGCTTTGCACACCTTAAATCACTATATAACTTTTAGCTGTTACTGTTATTGTTGCTACAAAGCTTCCTATTTAAATCTGAAATCTTTGGATATAGGATCTGTCCAGTGAAATAATTTTCCATTTCACATCTACACCATGAATCATTTACCCATTCCCCCATTGATTTTATCTCCACTGCTTGGCTATCATAAAAAGGGTTTCTGTGTATTTGTTGATATCTTTGGATCTTTATGCCTTTGACCTCTTTGGCCTTTGTGCCTAGGAGGGGGATCTCAGGGTCAAAGGGTAGCAACATCTTAAGTTTATGACTGTTAGCTGCCTCAAATTTTTGTTGGAGGAAGGAATTGAGGGCAGCATTAAGAAATCATTAAACTTAAAGAGCTGTGGAGTGACAAGGACTGTTGGAGAGGGAGAAAAGAAAACTAAGGCAAATTATAAATGGAATATTAGGTTCTTGTCCCCATCCATGATTCCCTTTATCTGGGAAAGGATATAAGAAGAAGGTGCCAGAGGTGGAGAGGAATTGGTCAGCTGAGACCCCTTGCAAAGGCAGAATTAGGAATCATGGATGGGTCTAAAATAGAAGAACTGAAAGGATAGAACTGGGCTAAATAGACCAAGGCTTTTGCCTTCTGAACTGGTCAGAAGGATCACCTCATGAGCACCATGCTCAGTTCTGAGAGCCATATTTTAAGGAAAGGTCCTGATCAGCTGGAGAACTTCCAAAGGAGGAAGAGGGTCCTGAAAATCTGCCACACAAGCATCAGCTGAACTGTTTAGCACAGAAAAGAGAATACTTTGATGAGGACATAAGAGCTGGCTTCAAGTGTTTAAAGGGTTGTCATAAAGCAGAAATTAGGCTCCTTCTGCTTGACTCTAGAGGGGTCCCAGGCCAGCAGCTAGGATCCTGGGGCTTGAAGCCTGGAGAGGACTTGTAGAGAGGCTTGGTGTTAGCTCTGGAAAAACTTCCTAAAATTAGAACTGTCCCAAAGAAGAATGGCTTATTGGGAGCCCAAGGGACAGTGGCTCCTTCAGGAGAAATGATCACTTGCCAAGGATGTTGCAGTGGGAATTCTGGGTGACATACAGGCAGATTTAAATACCCCAAGCACCATTCCAGCTTGAGAGACTGTGAGGAAATTCAGGGTATTTCTTGACCTTCCTAGAAGAATCTCTGAAAATAGACCAGAACAAATCCATCAATTAGACTGACAACTGGTGTGGGGATGAAACTTAGGTATTTCCTGAGCCACCAATGCTTTGTTTGTTAATATAAATGAAAATGAACTCAGAATTATGCTATGGGTCCCAAGAAAATTCTGGTTTGGGGTTTTCCCAGGGTGGAAATGTAATCAGGTGGAATCATTTTAAAGTATCCTTAAATTCAACTTTTTGGAAGCAGAGATTTGCATTTTAATAGAAAATTTGCATGTCATCACCAAGATGGAACACTGGGTGTCCTTTGATTCATCTTTATAGCCAGTCTCTCTGTCTGCATATGTCTGCAAATGTGTGTGTGTGTGCGTATGTATGAAATGAGTTAATGTACTGAAAACACTTTGCAGATCTTAACCCTCTGTTGAATATGAACTATGATGATGGTGGTGAAAGTTATGATGGTAATGGAGATATGGGACCTGAGTGAGCTCATGGAAGAAGCCTTGAATTAAAAGTATCCTGGGTTTGAGTTCTAGCACTATTCCACGTCATTGGAGGGTTTTTCAAAAATAGTATTTTATTTTTTTCAATTATATGTAAAGACAATTTTTAACATTCATTTTTATAAAATTTGAATTCCAAATTTTTCTTCCTCCCTCTTTTCTTCCCCTTCTTCCTAAAATGGTAATTTGATATAGGATATATACGTGCAATCATGCAAAACATATTTCTAGATTAGTCATGTTATAAAAGAAGAAACAGACCAAAATAAAAAAAACACAAAAAAACTCTAAAAATAGTATGCTTATATCTGCATTCAAATTCCATCAGTTCTTTCTCTGGATGTGAATAGCATTTTCCCCATGATTCTTTTGGAATGGTCTTGGATCATTGTATCACTGGAATAGTTGTCATTCATAGTTGATCACTGTATAATGTGCTGTTAACTGTGTACAATGTTCTCTTGTTTCAGCTCATTTCACTTTGAATCAGTTCAGGTAGGTCTTTCCAGGTCTTTCTGAAATCTGCCTGGGTCTCATTTCTTATAGCACAATAGTATTCCTTTGTATTCATATACCAGAACTTATTCAGTCATCCCCCAATTGATGGGCATCTCTTCAATTTCCATTTTTTTACCATCATAGAAAGAGTTTCTATAAATATCTTTGTGCATGTGGGCTCTTTTCCGGTTTTTGTGATCTTTTTGGAATATTCACCTGGTAGTGGTATTGCAAAATTTGATTGCCTTTTGGGCATAGTTCCAAATTGCTCTCCAGAATGGTTGTTTCAGTTTGCAATTCTATGAACAATGAATTAGTGTCATTGGATAGTTTTAAGGTAAGGCTGGCTGAACTATTGCCAGATGTGTTGGAAAACCTTGGTTAAATACAGGGCAGACTTGATGAGCTCTAAAGTCCCTTACGGTTCTGCAGTTATAAGATTTTGCGACTTTTGAGAAGTATTTTACTTACCCACAACTCATCTTTCCCATCAGCAAAGTGAATAATTCCCTGAGGCCAGTGATTTATTTTCCACTTTCTTCTTTTGTATCCCCTGCATCTTTATCATAACACTCTATTGATATGCTAGGAATATTAAAAGACTGAACAGAAGATCTCCAGCACAGTGGGAGAATTCTCTATGGAAGGTTTGTACAAAAACACCGGAAAAAAGCTCAGAAGAGGAGAGATGTCTGCTGAGTGATGGTAACAGCTAGAACTGATCTGAAATTGGCATCAAATGCCAACATAGACAAGAAGTTTGGGTTGATTTTCAGCCTAAATCAGTGCAGGAAATATCCTCATCTAATGCAACAGAGAGTGTTGGATTTGAAGTCATACAACTAGGTTGAATTTCAGCTCTATAACTTACTTTGTGATCTTAGATAGTCACTTAAACTCTTTTAGCCTCACTTTCCTCATCTATAAAATGATGGTCTCTATGTCCCTTCCACTGCTGTCTGTGAGATCAAAGAGACTGGTATCTGAAGTAGCTCCATTTAATGAGAGAGCTCAGCTCAGATTGCTCCTCATTTTTCTTCTGGTGACACCATTTTGAGACTTTTCCTCCATGCCTTCATGCCCTCTCCCATCCCTGCTTTTGAGCTTCCTATTCTGTTTTTTTCTTCTCCCATTAGGTCGTAATCTCCTTGAAGACAAGGGATGTCTTTTTCATATTTGGATCCCCAGCATGTAGAGTAAACGTCTATTGACTATTGAACTGCATAGAGACTTATGCCAGGCATTTGAAAGGTAAAGATAAAAAACCAGCACAAGCCCTTTCCTCCAGGAATACCCTACTTAATGAGAGGATACAATATACACACAAATTTGTATGATAGAAGGTAGAAAGCGATTGGGCAGTGGTGAAATATAGACAGTGTGTGCCAGGGACATTTGAGGAGGGAGAGAGAGGAGTACGTTAGAAGGGGCCAGAGGAGGCTCAGGTCACATCTGAGTCAGGCCTTGAAGCAAGACAAAAAATGTTTGAGGCTTCTGATGAGCAGAGACAAATTTAGGCATCCCAGCACTTGGGGCTAATCAGTGGGTAGTGAGGAGAGAGAAGACGGGGATCTAAGAAAGAATCATTCCTCGTAGTCTTGGGGTGGGTTGGAGATGAGAGGGTGGGAGCTGGGGAGAGGGAGAATGGGGAAACGAAGGCATCTGAAGGGAGCAGAGGCTGAAGTGAATAAGAATACCATGAGACAGATACTAGAGTTAATGAGGAGGAAAGACATAGATGGGAAGGTCCATAAGTAAGAGCAACAAAGGGCTGGGGAAGATGCAGTAAAAGGAAGAGATGACTTTTGAGTGATGGTGGAAGTCCCCACCTGAAAGGTGGAGAACAAGGCATTTGCCAGCACCCTTCCTTTGGCCTCAGTGGGAGGAGGTGGAAAAGGAGGAAAGGCCAGCCTCACAGAGGGAACCAAAAATAGGGCATCTTCAGGGGGAAAACAGGTTTCAGCGAGCAGAGACGACGGGATGAGACACTTAAGGAGAGCTAGAATGATTGGTAACAACTGAGGTGAATTCTGGAAGGTGCAGGGGAGAGGGAAAGGGTGGAACACAGATGAGGAGAGGAAAGAGGGAGAAGACAGAGAGGATGAGGGAAATGGGGAAGGGAGAAGAGGTAAAGGGGAGAGGGGAGGGAGAGAGGAAAGTTAGTGCTGAGTTTTCTCTTATAGGAGGATAGTAGAGTATGTGCTTCCTTCACTGTTAATGACCTGTTGATCATGGGTATCCCATCTGATACGGGGGCCCTTAACAAGCACTGACTAGTACTCTTCTGAATTCCCTCTGGCCCAGTGCAAGTTTGGCTGTAAGAGAGAGACGTGATGGCACTATCCAGAACCTTGGCTACTCATTCATGTTCTAAACATTTTGTTTTTGCTTTTATTAATTTATTTGTTTTAGGTTTCCTACAATCACTTCCATAAGTCTTAGATTTTCTCCCTCTCCTTCCCCCCTCCCTCTCCAAGACGACATGCAATCTGATGTACGTTCTACATATACATTCCTATTAAGCACATTTCCACATTAGTCATGTTTCATAGATGAATTAAAATGAATGGACAAAAACATGAGAGAAAACAAACCAAAACATAACACAAGAGAAAATAATCCGCTTCATTTTGCATTCCAGTTCTGTAGTTCTTTCTTTGGACGTGGATAGTATTTTGCCTCAAGAGTCCTTTGGAAATGTTTTAGTTCCTTGTTTTGCTGTGAAGGGCTAGGTCTACCAGAAACAGTCCTCACACACTGTGACTGTTACTGTGTATAATATCTCCTGGTTCTGCTCATTTCACTCAGCATCAGTTCACCTAAGTGCTTTCAGGACTCTCTGAAGTCTTTCTGTTCATCTTTTCTTATAGCACAATAGTATTCCAATACATTCATACACCTCAACTTGTTCAGTCATTCTCCAATTGATGGGCATCCCTTCTACTTCCTTTTCATGGCCACCACAAAGAGAGCGACTATAAATATTTTTTGTATATGTGGGACCTTTTCCCATTTTATGATCTCTTTGGGATCTAAAGAATTTTTACTGAACACCTTGCCTGATGAGAGGCCATGGGATATAGTGACTATTGGGCTGGTCTTGGAGTCAAGAAGACAAGCATTCCCATTCGATTTAAAGACCACAATGAGGTGATATGCCAACATTTTGGGGATGCAACCAAAGTAGTCTTTAGGAGAAAATGTATATCTCTAAATGCTTTCATTAACAAAAAAGGGGAAAAACCTAATCAATGAATTTGAAATGCAATTAAAAATACTAGAAAATTTTTAAAAATTAAAAAAAATAAAAACCCCTCAAATTAAATTAACAAACACAATCTATCACATTACTAAATAAAACTAGGAACTGTTTAAAAAATGAACAAAATTTAAAAATCAAGTCTCACCTCCAACACATGCTCGTAAATCTCAACCCATCCTTGCTGATCTGCATGGGACACAGGAAATTGTCTTACAAAGACCAAATGGATGATGATGTCAGCCCACTAGGAGATTATATTCTACTGGAGAATACCCCATGTCAGGCCAAAGAGAAGTTCTTCAAAGGCTGATGAAGGGCACATTGGGAGGGGGAGGAGGGGCAGTTGGCTCACTCTTTGTTTCTCTATCTCCTGGTGATAAAATTTATTTAACTCAAGGACCACCCAAAGTCTGCCAGTGCCATCCCAAGTGAGAACCTTGGAAGGGATGTGATAATTCATCTTTTTAAACAACAATGAGCTGATTTCTCTGACAGTATCGGCAGCTTAATTAAGAAGTTCGTTATTGATGCAGATAAGGCCACTGGCATCATTTCCACTCAGCCTGACGGCACTTGAGATGCTGACAAATTGATGATGTTGGGCAATGGGAATGACATCATCAATTGTAGGATACAGAATACTTGACAGCTACAGAAAATTGGTGGGGTAGGGTTTGGGGGGCGTAGAGAATAAGATATTCTCAACTCTTGCAGATGGTCTCAGAGAAAACATTCCTATGGGGAAAATGTATAGAAATGTTCTGCTTGTAGAAAGTCAGCAATTAGAGCAAAAACTTTATGTTACAACTGAAGAAATAATGAACTTGGTTACAGTGAACTTGCCACATACTAGCTGCATGACCCTGGGTAAGCCCCTTTATTCTGGGCCTTAGTTTACTCATCTACAAAATAATAGTGTTGTGCCTGAAGTCCTGGGAGATTCTTCTCAGCTCTAAATCTATGATTTTATGATCCTAAGTTAGGAGGGCTTGCTTCCTGGTCTAAGAATGAATTCATGACAGATCTAGGACCCAGTTTCTTCCTCCAGAGTCATGCAGCTAGTATGTGGCCAGAGACTATCAACTAAAATTGTGTTATTGTTTTTTTTAAATATCTATATTTCAAGAAAATTGATTTCTGTTGTCATTCTATTCATTTTTTATGCTTTTGAAAACATTTTTCAAAGGGATTCATAGGCTTCATAGACTTGTTCAAGATCACAAATGTAAAAAGTGCCAGAAGTATAATTTAAATCTAGCTCTTCTGACTCTATGTCCAGTCATTTCCCCTCTATTGACCTTAGTGTCCTATTCTGTAAAATGGAAGTTTTGGACTATAAGAGGAGTACAAGTATGTATCTACCTCTCAATCTATGGTACCATTAAAAGCCTACTACGTGCCAGACACTGAGGGAGTCTCTCCAAAACCAAATCCAAACCCTGCCCTTAGGCAGCTTACATTCAAGTCAATACAGGCACACAAAGAAATGAATACAAACTACAGAAATAATAAATACAAAGTAATTTCACTGCTTGAAAGATGCTTTGAGATAAGGCTCAGAACAGGTCTTGTATTTGCACATTTGGAACCTGGGTCAGGGCAGGTCGGTGCCCATCCTAGATCCACAGCTGGGTTCTTAGTCACATGGGCTCCACCCACACAGGCTTGGTTTATCTGTACAGGGTCCCAGGGATTGAGAAAACTTGGTTCTCTTAGGAGGTTTCAGGACAATGGACTTCTGCAAACAGAGTTGGCCACTCAAGTGAAATTCGTGTCTGCCCTCATCAGAGATTGACTCTGGCTGCCAATCACTGCCTGCTTCCAAGCTCCACCCAGTGTTCTCTGTGTAATTATTCTTTTAATAAGCTCCCAGGTAATTATGGAAAGGGAGATGTGAGTGAGATACTCCCTGCATGCCTGCCTGTGTTTTTGGCTGCCCATAAGTACCCAGCATTTTTCTGTAAGAAAATAAATGAAGAGAACGAGCCAGAATAAATAACCAAGATCTATGTATGTTTATTTAAAAAAACTTTTGATGAACTTTACACATTTATTTCTGGCCATTTTTTTGGTGATTCTTGAGGTCATTCACTCCAATTTAATCATTTGACAGAATAAGTAAACTGATGCCCAAACAGGGGAAATGACTTGCCCAAGGGTCACATGGATAGTATCAGGTCTAAGACTTGAATCTTAAATTTGATCTTCTTACTGAAACAGTGTGGTTTAGTGAAAACAATGCTGAAGTCATGGGACCTGAATTCTAATTCTGGATCTGCCATTTCATATCTCTGTGACCCCTGGTAAGTTAATTAAAACTTCTGGGACTCAGTTTCTGCAACTGTAAAATGAAAGGACTGGAGAGAATGGCCTCCCTAGAAAGTCTGGTTTGATGATACCATGACTTTATATCCAATGCTCCTATTTTCTGGTGTTTGGAACCAGGACTGACTTGGAAAAGATTATGGATCTAGATTTAAGATTTGAATGCAAATCCTGGACTTTCTACTTACTGGTTGTATGGTCAGTAACAAGTCATTTCCCTTCTCCAGGCTTCAGCCACGTTGTCTATAAAACAAGAAAGTCACTCTTGACTTCATTGGACTGATGGTCAAACATGCCTTTCTCTTCTCCCAAGAGAGCAGAGTGGAATGGTCCTAAGGCTACAGATCCAGAGCTATAAGGTTCCTCATGGGCCACCAAGTTTAACTCCTTCATTTTACAAGTGAGGAAACTGGGACCTAGAGGACTTAACACTTCCACCCTATGACCCAAGGTGACCACCACCTTTCTTTTCAAACTATGACATCTTGATATAAGTAATGTGAAGGCATTCTCTATGCCTGAGTTGTGCTGAACTTGGGTACCTGTCAGAACATGTGTCACTCCTTAATAAGGCATGACATTGACATCTATTTATGTGAAGTTTCAGGTCTTGAAAGTGACTCCTGAGATGGGAGCCACTGGAGGGTGGGGGTATTGCATGAAGATAAAGAAACAGAGGTAAGGTAAAATGACTGAATAGAATGTTGGTTGAAATCCAAAGGTCAAAGCTTGTGGCCAGTGGATGGAGTTCCTGACCTTGAGATGTCATCTTTTAGGGAGGCTGCCAATTTTAATGGGCAAATCTGAGAGAGAGGAGTGATGGGGAGGCAGATAAAGTGGGTTAGGTGCCATCATCAAGATAAGGCAGTTTCAATTAGAGTTGTCATTGGGAGGGGATGGGGGGTAGTTTCTTGCCTGGTCCAACTGCTCAATCTGCTGTGCTCTGATTAGGGTAGCAGAGGCTAAGAATTGAATGTCCTTAAGACACACAGGATGACAAAGAGTTCTTGGAAGGTTCCCTGGGTGGTTCAGATTCACATCAAGTCACTGCTGTTTGCTGGGAGGTAGGGCCTGGTCTGACAGTGAGAGGGAGGTATAGTCATGATACCAAGAGGGCTAGAGGGAGGTCCCTTACATGTGGAAACAACCTATAGGAGGACATGGACAATAACTGCATGGGATGAGAAGGGCTGGGGAAAGACTGATAGACTGGTCTGGCCACAGGGATGTAACGAGAGTGATCACAACACAAACTTACATCTCCAAACTCTCATTCACTTACAAAAAACCCTAATTGTCCCTACCTGAGCTTTAGTCCATTGAACAGTAGTCAGAGGGGGAAATAGCAAAGGAGTGTAACATTTTCCATGACAATTTCTATGGAACTCTAAGATGAGGAGAATGAAATGAAAACAGCAATAATGCTGGCTGGCATTTATCGTACTTTAAACTTTCCAAAAACTTTAGTGGCTATGATGTCTCGTAATTTCCACAATAAGTGGGCATTTAGGATTGTCCTTGTACATGGGGGAAACTGAGGCTGAAATATTGAGAAGTTTTTCTAAGGTCACACAATAAACATCTGAGGCAGTATTGCAACTCAGGTCTTGCTGGCTTCAAGCCCTGTGTCCTTCCCAGTTTACATCACTATTACCACAGTGAAGGATCATGTAATAGACAGAAAATAGTGTATTGGGTAGGGGGGGAGTGGAGAGAGAGAGAGAGAGAAGGAGAGAGAGAGAGAGAGAGAGAGAGAGAGAGAGAGAGAGAGAGGGAGGGAGGGAGGGAGGGGGGAGAGAGAGAGAGAGAGAGAGAGAAGGTGCTGGCCATCTTAGGTTTAGTGTGGTATCAGCAGACATCACCCTGCCCCAGGCTGTGTTTGGAGCTACTATTCCCAAGCTCAGGCATTGGTTGCTAAGAGTGCTTAGCAGGTTTATCTTTTCCAGGACTACAATGATCTAACTGCTGGGGAAAGGGAGGAGGAGACTATCCAATTTATTCAGCAACCTATAGACAAACAAACACAAAGCCACTGCCTGGAATTTATGAATTTTATGAGCCAGCACAGCTTCTGACATGATGTGGCCCTAGGGATGTCTCTGCTGGGGCAAATAAGTAGGTAGGGATGGTGGTAGGAGAGTGATAAAAATATCAGTAGAATACCCAAGCAAACAGACCCAAATCTGAGTGTTTCCCTTCTCTGCTCACCATTCTAGCCATGCTGTTGCTGCACATGGTTTCCTTGGATTTCCACTGTAATACCGCCTTTAATTGACAGAGTAGATTTTAGATCCATTTTTAGTCCTGGACTCTGAGGTAAAGAATAAACCTGTCTTGCTGGAGCAATGGCACTTGATTCCCTTCTTAATAAACCCAGATGGCAGCTCCCAAAGTGTATGTTTTGGAGGCAAAAGGGACTTGTCCACCACTGCTACTTGTTTCTCAATTATGAACTTGACCTCTTCCAAAAAAAATGTAACAGAAAGAGCTATACTAGATCCCATATAATATAAAGAGGTAATTGTCAAAACAATCTGATATTGGCTAAGAAATAGAATGGTGAATCAGTGGAATAGATTAGGTACACAATACATTATGGTAAATGACCCTAGTAATTTGAGTATATGATTAACCCAAAAATCCAAGCCTTTGGGGCCAAAAATTTGTTATTTGACAAAAACTTCTGGGAAAACTAGAAAATTAGTATGCAGAAACTAAGTAAAAGTCAATATCTTATACAATATACCAAGATAAGGTCAAAATGGGTACATGATTTCCACATAAAGAGTGATACCATAAGCAAATTACGAGAGCATGGAATAATTTACCTGTCAGATCTATGGATGAGGGAAGAATTTAGAACAAAAAAAAATATATAGAAAGCATTATGAAATATAAAATAAATAATTTTAATTATATAAAATTTAAAAATTTTTGCACAAACAAAGCTAATGCAAGCAAAATTAGAAGGAAAGCAGAAAGCTGGAAAAATGAAGCAAATATCTCTAATAAAGGTCTTATTTCTCTAATATATAGAAAACTGAGTCAAATTTTTAAGAATATAAGTCATTCTCCAATTGATAAAAGGTCAAAGGATATAAACAGGTAGTTTTCAGTCAAAGAAATCAAAACTAGCTATAGTCATATAAAAATGTTCTACACTATTATTAATGAAAACAATGCATGTTATAACAACTCTGAGGTACCACCTCACACCTATCAGGTTGACTGATATAACAACAACAACAAAAGGAAAATGATAAATGCTGGAGAAGATATAGGGAAACTAGAATAATAATGCATTGTTGGTAGAGTTGTAAACTGGTTCAGCTGTTCTGGAGAGCAACTTGGAACTATGCTCAAAGGGCTATATAACTGTACTTACCATTTGATATAGCAGTATCACTACTAGGTCTGTATCCCAAAGAGATAAAAAAGGATCTATTCATACAACAATATTTAAAACAATTCTTTTTGTAGTGGCAAAGAATTGGAAATCTACAGGATCCCCATCAATCAGGGAATGGTTGAACAAGTTGTGGTGTATGAATGTAATGGAGTACTTACTGTGCTATAAGAAATGATAAGCAGGCAGATTAAAAAAAAAAACCTGAAAAGACTTACATAGTGAAGTGAGCAAAACCAGGAGAATATTGTAGTAGCAGAAATATTGTATGATGATCAACTGTGAATGATTTAGCTGTTCTTAGCAATTCAATCATCCAAGACAATTCTGAAGGACTCATGATGCAGTATACCATCCACGTCCATGGAAAGGAACTGATAGGGAGTGTCTAAATGCATACTGAGGTACACTATTTTTCATTTTTTCTTTCTTTCTTTCCTCTCTGCATTTCATTCTTTCATTAATTCTTTTTGCTTTTTTCTGAGTCTTCTTGTATAAAATTACTAATATGGAAATGTTTTACATGACTGTACATGGGTAACCTATATCAGATTGCTTACCATGGGAGGGGGAGGGACAGAATTTGAAACTCGCAGCTTTTTTTGAAATGTTAAAATAATTAGTTTAACATGTAATTGGGGGAAATGAAAGGTTATATTTAAAATATAATGGAAAGGTGGTTCTACGGTGAGAAGGGTGCTCTGGGATCATCTAGTCTAATCCCCTCATTTCAGTGAGGAAGAAGCAGAAGCCTAAGTGGGTTCAGTGACATCATTGAAATTGCACAATAATATTCATCAGAGGTGGTATTTGAACACAGCTTCAAATGCTGACTCCAAAACCAGGTGTCTTTCCTGTCCCACACGGCTGCTAAGTCTGCCAAGGATGTTATGTGAAAAGGATCCCATGTATTGGTTTGCTTGGGAGCCATATTGATTCAAAAGTGCTGTGTGCCAAGTTGCTAACCCTTCCACTTCTTGACCGGGGTGTGTGACCACAATGACTCTTGGTAATGATTTGAGGGAGAGCTCCAGTGGGTGGTTGTTGAGTGACAGAGGAGGGGGTGATGCCAATGATAGACTTTGAGCCACAAAAATCAGCCCACTTAGTACATGAGAGGAGACAAACTCAGTGTCCTTCGGTGACCTCAGACACATCAACAATCCTTTCCCTCTATGCAAATGCCCCAAATCTTTGTCTCCTCATTCTTAAGATCTGAATTCACACGTTCAACTGCGGTGACCCACTCCTCATTCAATATATCCCAGCCTAGATCTTTCTGATGTCTCTCCTATTTCTGAGTCCTCTTTTCTCCTGGTTGCCAAACTGAAAACATCCTGTATCATCTTTGGCTTCTTCCTCTGTCTTCTCCAAAAGGTGGTTGCTATACCCTACTGACTATAATAATGCCATTTCTCTTTCAGCTCTCCCCTCCTTTCCATACCCACCAGTATCTCCAAATCCTTATTAGATCTTGGCTGAACCTCTTAACCAGTTCCTATGCCAGGATCCATCTTCTTTCCAGGTCACCACCACTCATTGTTGTAACATTAACTTGCCTAAAAATCTGACTTACAACCTATCACTCCCTTACTTAAAACTCTTTAATGGATTTCTATTGCTTTATTGAGTCCATTCTCAGCCATTGCCAAGACACTTTGCTCATCTTCCTTATCCCTCTCCCACAGGAACCCAGGACCCTGGGCAGAGCTTATGGAATCAATCCCACTAGACCCTTATTGTCCATTTCCAAAACCCTGGCTCCCCCACTCCCAGCTTTGTAATGCTTTTTAGATATTGTTTTCTACCACCACAATGTAAGTTCCATGATGGCAGGAACTAGCTTGGTTGCTTGTGTTTCTTTCCTTAATATCTAGCAGTACCTGGATCCAAATGCTCACTTAGTAAATACTTTTTCATTCCTTCAATCAAATAAAACCCCATCTGTCCCCAACCCCCTTAGCATAGTTTTCCAAGTCCCTCTATCATTTGGTCTCAACATGCCTTTGTAGGACTTCCTCCCAGTGTTTACAGAATCATAAAATTTACAGTTCAAAGGCCCCTTAGCAGCTCTCTGGGTCCAAAGAAATGCAGCCTTACCATATCTGATATATGGTCATGTGGCCTTTGCTTGAAAACCTTCAGCGAAGGAGAGCCCATCACCTCCTTCCATTGCCCTTCAGATCTCACCTGAAAATGGTCAAGAATTAGATGATATTCACAATTCAGTGAGCTGGACAGGACAAACATTATTATTCCAATTTCACATAGGAGGAAACTGAGGTTCTTAGTGATTATGACATATCTACAAGATTATTAAGTAGTAGGTCTAGGATTAGAACCAGATCTTTGAACCTTATTCCAGTGTTCATTTTACTGTAAAATGCTGTGCCCCAAATGAGATGATATTTGTCAAGCGAGGCACCTGATAAATGCTTATTCCTTCCCC
>CM053770.1:294398248-294460700 GCA_028658325.1 Potorous gilbertii | reverse complement strand
GAGGCCTTGACTCCTATGTCTTTACCTGATGGTAAGCATTGTTCTTCCTCATCAGAGAGGAAGGGCAGAATCATCTGGTCACCAAGAAAGTAACCTTCTATGTTCTTATTTTTTTTCCCTTTTCTGGGCATTTTCCCAACCAGTTACTTGACTTCTGAGATTCCTCTCCACCCCCACCTAGATCCTCCCAGCTAGTGCTTGGGGTCTGAGATTCAAATGCTGCTCCCCAGCCTCAGGGCTTTCAGTGGCAGGCCTGGCTGCTATTCAATGGGAGCTTAAGTTCTGGTGCTCAGGTGGGGGCAGGTCTGCCTCCCAGGCTCAGTTCCCTCAGGGGCTTTATGCAGAGACCTTCAGTAATGGACCCCAGCTCCTGCCTGCTCTGGGAGCCTCTGACCACCCACTGCCTCTGGCTGCCTCCCAAGGGAGCCTGAGTTATATAGACACCCTGCTCCCCTCTCAGCTAGTCCAGAAATCTCTCTCACTGACCTGTAGTGCCTGTGGGTGGAGAGACCTTTGTGGCCGCTGGAGATTCCGTCCCTGAAGCCTGCTCGGATCTGCTCCTCTCCGTGCTGCAGCCAGGGCAGGGCTGGGCTCCACTCCTGTTCAGTGTGCGATGGACCTTTGGGATCTGTTTTTCAGGGCTCTCTGGAAAGGAAATCTCCTTCACCCCATTGCTGTGCGGCTTCTACTGTTCCAGAATTTGTTGGAAGTTCTTTTTATAGATAATCATGGGCTGCGGGTTCAGAGCTAGCATATGTGAGTCTTTCTACTCTGCCATCTTGCCTCCGCCCCCCAATTCTAATTTTTAAGGAATTATTTTCTTTAGTGAGATGCCATATTTCTTTTGCCATTTGTCTTATTCTGTGTTTTAAGGAGTTCTTCAGTGATTTTTTTCTTCTTCTTTTGAAATCAGACCAATTGTATTTTTTAACATAATATTTTCTTTGGTATTTTTGTGCCTCTTTTATGAAGTTGTTAATTCTTTTGTTTTCATAATTTTCTTGCATCACTTTAATTTCTTTTCCCACTTGGTTTTTCTCTACCACTCTTATCTCTTTAACTCTTCCAGTGATTCTTATTGGGCTTGTGTCCCATTAACATTTATTTTTTGAGGCTTTTGGTTGCAAGCTGCTTTCACACTGTGGTCTTCTTCTGAGTGTATGCGTTGGTCTTCCCCACCACTATAGTAACTTTTTATTGCTAAATTATTTTTTACTGCTGTTGTTCGCTTATTTTTTCAGCCTATTTCTTGACTTGAACTTTACATTAAAGTTGGGATCTCCTTGCCTGGATATGTGGAAGTACTGTCTTAAGCTTCAGGGTTTTTTGTGCCATTATTTTCAGAGCTAGTTCTGGAGTTCTGCAAATTTTTGGTGCTTCTAAGGTAGAATGATCTAGAGACAAGTGTGGTCACTGCTCTCCTGGTTTGAGCTCTTTACTCAGAAACGGTTCCTGATCCCCTGCAGGTACATGCACTAGCACTCCTCTGGTCCTGGAACTGTTATCATATCGCTCTCCTACAGCCCAAAGTACTATCATTACTCTCTGCTTTGGAACTGTGAGCAAGGCCCCTGCTCCCTTATGACTGACCCCCAGTGCTCCTACATGCTCTTGTCCTAGGACTTAAAATGCCTCTGGGCTGAGAGCTCTCAGAGGTGCTGCTGCTGCCGCCAATATTGTGGTTCCACCATTACTCCAGGCCAGAAATCACCTAAGTGTCACAGATCTCTCCTGCTGATGTTCTACGTTTCCTTAGGTCAGGAAAACATCTCATCCTGTTTTTTTTGTGGCTCTGCCACATCAAAATTTGATTTGGGTTGTTATTTTAAAGTTGCTTGGAGAGGGGAATATTGAGAGTTCAGTTGGATTGACAACTCAAATCCACCATCTTGATTTCACCCTTGTGGGTTATTTTTTTATTTTTTTCAATCCTAGTACCTGCCACTTACCTTGAACAGATTAAGTATTTAAATAATGCTGGTTGAACTAAATTGACCTTAACTGAATTGACCTTAATTATAGTTAATTGAGTTGAGCTGATGTGTTGAATAGAGCTAGAATGAACTGAATTAAATTGAAAATGGACCTCAAAGTATCGTATGACTGCACTAAAGAAACAGTTTTCTGTTGTCATCAGAGACGGATCTCCTGGTTTTAAAACTGCTTTGCCCTTAGAAATGGTAAAGATCTTGGAATGTAGAAATTATGACCCTGCTGCCAACCTTCGAGGGGTGCTGGGGACAGATGATAGAGAAGAGTTTCTGATCATTTTGGGGAGATCATGAACTCCCTTGGCAGAGTAATGAAGTCTTCTCAGAATTATGTTTTAAAGACATACAGTAAAATACATAGCATTATGAAGGAAGCCAAGTATTGAAATACAGTTATCAAAATATGTTTTAAGCAAGTTCACAGATGCCAGCTTAATCCCTGCTGTAGAGAATCTAGCCAGAAGAAGGTTTGAGTAGGTGACCTGATTAGACTAGAAGTAATGAGCAAGATTTGAAAACTCACAGACTTCAGATGATTTTCTGCTCCTACCCACCCCCTCCAGCTAGATGTTCTTTCTGCCTTCTGTGCTGGAGAGAAGAACAATTAGGAGCAACATTCCTCTGATGAACAGAGGAGACCCTTCAGTTGCTGCCTGTCACTCTTCCCTGGTCATCTTCCTTTTTCCTCTCCCTCTCTCCTCCTCTCTTACAAGTCTCCTGGATCTTATATAAAGTGAGTTCCCACGGAATTCAATAGAGGTTATCTAACTACATCACATTTACAGGAATGTTTAAGTATCTTCTACCCCTTGCACTATCTTAAAGGTATAATCTCAATTTTTAGAAATCATTTTCAGGTGAATACGTGTGCTTGAACTGACCTCGAAATTTCCTCCAAAGTTCATGTGCTTAGTCTTTGCTTCTCACTCTACTACTAGCTACTAGTAATTTCCCCTCACAAGTTACCTTACAATGACGTTGTACATACTTACTGATGTACACGCTGTCTTCTCATAAGGGTAGAGACTAGATTGTCTTTGTGTTTGTATTCACAGGATCTAAAAATGCCTAGCACATAGTAGATTCTCAATAATTGTTCACCTAGTCATAGATTTAGGGATTTTAAGGGCCATCTACTTCAACTCCTATAGTTTTCAGATAAGGAAAATGAGACTCAGAGAAGATAGGAAGCCAGTATATTTCAGGGAAGAATTTGAATCCAAATATTCTTGACTTAAATTCCAGCATTGTGTTGGCTGATTTGATTGAGAGTCTTCAGTAAATGTCTTTCTGCCTCTCTTTGGTGAAATCGTAATTTCCTTTTTTTTTTAAATTTCCCAATAGAGTCCAGCCTGCTAAATATCCTAATGTTCATTTCCTAAAAGAGTATAAGTAACTGAGAAAAGAGTATCAGTTTTGGCAAATCTGATAGAAGAGGCAGGCTTTGCAATTTAAAGTGACATTGAAATGACCAAAACTGATCCCAGAGAAGAAATAAGAATATGCATCTCCCCCTCTTCATCTTAGAGGTTGGAGACTATGGGTGTGGATTTTTGTATAGACTTAATCTTTCTTTTCTAACTTGTATTACGGGGGATGATTTGAAGTGTAGAAGAGATGGAGGAACATGTTAGAAAAATGCTGTTTTTTAAAGGTGTCACTAAAATTTAAAACTTAGCGATCTCTGTATTGATTGTTCTGTTGGCTAATTAAAAAAATGGCATTAAAAAAAAGTCAACAAATCAGTAAGTTTGGCAAAGATAGCTCAAGGTCCCAGCATATGAGGAGAAATTACAAAAACCTGGCTCTGCCTTTACCAAAACAAGCATCCATATAAGTATATTTGGTAAGCAGCATTGGTAGAAATGCAAATAAGTAGAGTTTCTTCACCTCATAAATGTGCTGAGACACAGAAGCAGAGGGGCAGAGAATGAGGGCAATTGTAATGGAAAGAATTATGGTGAACCAAGATAGTTACATTCTCCTGCCAGCCGTGAGCTTCTCTTCCATGGGAAATTTGCTCTCTCAATAACAAAAACAACAAATGACATTCAGAGAGCACCTTGAGATATGCAAATCACTTTCCTTATAAATCTCATGTAAGTTTCTCAGTAACCTTGTGCAGCAGACATGGTTCACAGGTGCTACTGTACTCATTTTAAAGATAAAGATGTGTGCTCTTGAGACACAGGCTCTGGGTCCAATGCCATTGCTGATACATAATCTTTGACAAGTCATTGAAACCTTCCTGAGACTTAGTTTTCTCATTAGCCTCAGAGATCCCTTCTGAATCAAGATTTATGACCCTGTGGTCTTTGACATAAATGCTCCTTTGGAATGGATTGCAACACATCTACACCTTCTCAATATGTGTGTTTACTGCCAAGATCTCTTTAAAATCCTCGACAAAGGATCTACTCATTCTTCTAGAGGGCTCACAGATCTCTTGACATTCTGAAATTTATTAGTGAAGGTAAAAAAAACCAGCTTCGTGAAGAGATTATGAGTAAAAGAGGAAATAATGTTGGTAGAACTGTGGAAAGACAGGTATACTGATGTACTCTTAGTGGAACTGTCGGTTGGCTTAGCTATTCCTGAAAATAATGTATAATTATGCAAGAAAAATAACTAAGCTATTCATACCCTTTGACTTAATGATCTCACCACTGAATATTCACCCTAAGTAAGTCAAAGACAAAAATAGTAAGTCCTACATGTACCAAAACATTCATATCAGTCCTTGAGGTGGTGAATTGCATTAATTAAAACACAGATTTTGTTAATTGTGGCATATGAGTTTAATGGAATGGTTTTGTTTACCAAGAAATCACAACTATAAATAACTTGGAGATGCACGAAACTTTGTTTAAGCTTGTATGAACAAATATAGCATTAAATAAGCAGAACCAGAAGAAGAATACGGATGATGGGGAGAGCAATTTAAATGAAAGGAGGTTAGAAAGGAAACCAAATTGAGTAAATATAGTAATCATACTTGCTCCTGGAGATGACATAATGAATCATGCCTCCCTCTGTGCAAAGAGGTGTGGTTTAAAGGTGCAGAATGTGGTTTATATTATCAACTATGGTTGCTATGGGTCAGTTTTTGCTGAGTTACGTTTCTTTGTTGCAAAGAAGGATTTTATTCTGGAGTGTATAAAAATAAAAGGTATCAATACCACTTGTTTTTAAAAAGGTGTAGTTAACTCCTCAAAGTCTTCCACTCCATTGGTGCTATATCCTTCTTTCTAAAGATGCCAGGAGAGTATTTATCAATGATTTCACTGATCCCAAATGACCCCTAGAACATGGTTACTGTTTGTCCTTCATTTTCAAAGAGGATCAGTGACATCATAGGTTATGACTTGACTTAGATTTGAGACCAAGTGTCACAAAGTTATCAGCCTCACTCTCTCTACCTGAGTCATTAAAGTCCAGTGGCAAGATAAAGGTCGCATGACTGGCAATGGCCTGGGATGCAGTGGACGACTTTGGCATCTTCAATCTTCATTGAGATTTCTCATGCAACATTTAAACTCTAAACTTTCCACAGTACCTGCTTCAGCCACCTTCGTGGCTGTTTGAACAAATAGTTCTCATCTGCCCGTTCCTCCAGGGGCTGTCTTCACATTGCTGGGGTAGATATCTCCCTAATTCACCAATGGATTTGAGGTCATCAACTTGGTTTATCCCTTTTGCCAAGATGGTTTTATTGGGGTGTGGCCTCTATGCATGCTTCAGCTTCTTGGAACCACAGGTGAGAGTTGGATGAGAGGGACAGCAAAGGTGGATGCATGTCCTTACCCCAGAGGTGCTAGTTCTTCTTGAACATCCCATACACTCCAAGAACAGGGATATTTCCTATGAAAAATGTTTCACTAAGTAAGAAGAAATATAATCGTTACAAATTCAAACTTCAGGATGGCAACCAGGAAAACAGCTACTGTGTGTTAACCAGCATCAGGCTAAATGCTAGAGATACAACGTTTAAAAAAAAATAGTTCCTACCCTCATAGTGCATACAATCTACTGATGGAAATAATACATATGGCTAAATCAGTATAAAATACAGTGACAGAATCTAACCTGTGATTTCTTTGATGGCTGGACCTCTCAGAGAAGGAAACTCCTGCTAATAACACACACTAACACCTTTCCTACAATGGAGAGAGCATGGAGAAGTTGCATGTCTTGCCTAAGGTGAGAGCCACTGTGCATCAAAGACCAAATTGGAACTCAGCTCATTCTAGCTTTGAGGCTGACCCTGGATTCATTACACCATTCTACCTCTCCAACATTAAACAAATGCAAAGTAAATGTAAAATTATTTTGGGAAGGGCACTAGAACATAGGGATGGGAGGATTTTAAAGTCCTCTTGTGGGAAATGGTACTGAAATTGAGTTTTGAAGGGAGCTAGGGATTCCAAGATGCAGAGGTGAGGAGGAAAAATGCTCCAGGCTCAGAGGACAAGTTTGCAGCAGGGTCTGGCAAGGATTAAATACTCTTTTAGACAACCTCATAAAGGAGGAAGACCCTGGAGTTCAGTATTCCCTTTAATAAGCTTCTAATGATCACCCCCACCCCAGTTAGCCTTACTTTAATTAAAATGGCATTTGAGTGGAAAGTCCATGCCTTTCATTACTGTGAGTGTTCAAACAGCTCTGCCATTGATGGAATTCCTCAGCCTTTGGTAACTCCAAAGGGGCACATTTATAGTAAATGTTTGAAGGTGGGCAATAACATTGGAATGTTACCTCAGAAACAAACCTAATCCCAGATGTACATAAACAAAGTCATTCACCATTATTGGTTAATGATCATGTGCTGAGAAAATAGACAGAGGAAAGAGAAAAAAATCACTGGTTCAGCTTTTAAGACATCATTTCATGTGTCTTTCTAGATTCGTGCAGATTATGTAGGAGCAATAATGTTTCTCCTCATTCATAAATGCGCTATCCTAAAGTCCTGGGATGTGTATAGTCATCTCTGGCTGTGGAGAATTAAGTGATCGGTACATTCTCAATGGAAACATGAAGCATCTTGTTTTCACCATCAAGGGACTTGAATTGACTTTAATCTTACTCTCTTACACAGACCTTGGAGTTTGTCAGCAGACATAATAAATGAAAGATTCATCTTGAAATTAAAAACTCATATACACTTGGCTTCTGTGTAAAGATGACAACCAGTGGAAAAGTCAAAGTTTAGTTTGAGATTGTGGACAGATTGCGACACCCTACTCTGAAGATTGGCAGAGTTGCTTTCATTTTAACCTGAGCACTCACAACTAGCCCTTAATTGAATGAGATAAAGTATATAAAATAGTCTACAAATCTTAAAGCACCATATAAATGCTAGCTGTTGTTCGTTGTTGTTGCCTCAGATACCAGGAAACCAGGACCTGTTATAGTCAAAACCAGAAAGAAGGAAAAGTGCCCCCTTCCTTCTCATCTCCTCGCTCTAAACTTCCATGTGAGGCTCATCGAGGCAGGTCTTCTCTCCAAAGGCTTTTCATCCTGTGCCACTGTTGTCCAGGGCCTCTTATATATCCACTACATGTGCCTTTTGCTACATCACTTGAAATCGCATGGGTACCAATGGAATGCCTTGGCTGTCCATCAGTAATCCTTTCTATATATTAGAGACAGTTAAGATGGAGTAACAGAATTATATTGGACTTGTAGTCAGGAAGTCTTGAGTTCAATTCCAGCTTCAGGCACTTACCAGGTCAGTGGCTTTGTGCAAGTCATTTAATCTTTCTGTGCCTCAGTGTCCTCATCTGTAAAATAGGATAAAAGAATACCTATCTACTAGGGTTGTTGTGAGAAAAAATGAGCTATTTGTAAAGCACAACCCATAGACAGTTATTCCACAAGGTCATGAAAAGGACAGACCTGACTGAATAGCTAGATTTGCCTAATCATTAGACACACTATCAAACATATGCAGAAAAATGAAATTAAAAAGAATGACATAAAATACTAATATTATTTGATCCTAGCACAGTGGAGAGCCATTAGAGATTACCGAGTAGAGAAGTAACATGGTCAGACTTGCAATTTAAGAATGCCAACTTGGCAGCTGTAGGATAGAAGGGAAAGAGACATGAGGCAGGAGATCTTCAGGAGGCTTCTGCAATAGTCTAGGTCATGTATGAGTATGGTGGCCAGTTAAGTGAGGAAAAAGGAATGACCATCTGAAATATTGTAGAGTTAGAAACAAACAAATTTGGTAGCTGACTGAGCATTTAGGGCACATCAGCATGAAAAGTCAAGAATACTCTGAAGGAATCTGTCTGGGAAAGAAATAGGGAACTTCCAAAGAAGAATAGATTTTTGGAGAAAAGGTTGTGAAATGAGAACTGAGATACAAGTCGCCACCTACCCACGTTTGCTCATCATGTGAGACTTTATTTCCTGCCAAATCTAAAAGGGGACCTCTTCATCTCTGGTCCACTAAGAGGTATCTGCCACAACTGCTAGGTGAGGTGGGGTGGGAGCATGGGACATTTTGTCTCCATGGCTTCTGTGGGGACTTGAGTCCCAGTTTAGCTATAAATACCCCAACAGGGCTCCACCCAGAGGTAAAGATCAGCTGTGAAAGGGGACGGAGTGAGAGTCTATTGAGCAATAATAGGTGAAGGGGAGTATGAGCATGTTTAAGTCAAGTCTACATTTGACTATTATGGAGAGGGCAGCATACAACACATCTTCTAACTTTCCCATTGCTTGACTGTCCACACTTTGAGGTCTTTCCCAAGTGTCCACTTTTGAGATAATCATCAGAAACCCAGATGATAGGAATTCTTCACCCACTTGGAACTGTGTATCCTTAAGTCTCTGTCTGAATTCTTTTAGATGATGGCAGATCTCATTGAGGAGACTCTATAAGCATTCCTGAGAATGACACAATCCATGCAATGTTATGCACAAATAGGAGTGAATAAAGAGTACATTCCATCTAGAGGGTGGAAATGAGTGAATTGACATGTGACTGAGAATAATTTGCCCTAGAGTTGTAGACTCCATGATGGTATCGAAGACCTTTGGTGGACTTTTGTCCCTCTGGCTCATGACTCGGAGGGACCTCGGTGTCCATCAGGACCAAACCCCTTCTTTTACAGAAGAGGAAACTTTGGCACACTGGAGACGATGGGCTCTCCCAAAGCCCAAAGCCACCCAGGGAGTCAGGGGCAAAATTGGAAGATGGATTCACAGGTCTAGCTCTGAATCTGGAAAACACCAAAGAGACCATTAGGTCTGAATTCCCCATTTTGTAGCTGAGAAGACAGTGCCCCAGGAAAGCCAAGGAGCTTGCCCGTAGTCACTCAGATAGGATGAGATTTGAACCCAGGTCTTCTTACTCTAAAGCCAAAATTATTTCCAATTCAACATGTTGTCTTCTGACTCATTTCTCACTGAGCCAAGCCCAATTCCTTTATGTCACAAAAGTGGAAATCAGCAACCAGAGTGCGTCAATGACTCATCTAAAGTCAAACAGTCTAGAGGAAAATTCAGGACTGGGAGTGAGAGGCACTGATGGCTCACCCAGTGCACTTATTATGTCCCCAATCCTCCCAACAGACATCCAACTAATGCTCTCCTTCAGCCCAGAGTTTGTCCTGATATGGAGGAAGGGATCAGGAAACATCCTCTCACTCTTTAGTGAATCACTCATCAGGTCCCTCTCTTCAGGAAAATTTGTAATTGAAGAAGGGATGAATAGAGGCATCAATCCAAAGAATGCCTTCTTAATAGTACAATTCCAGGGGGGTGGCCCTGGACAGGATGAGGACCCCAGGGCATGTGGAGACCTGATACCCATCAAGACACATCATGGAAGAAATCACTTAGACCCAAGTCCAGTCTTCATGGAGACTCCAGGGGCCAGGTGCCAAATACAGAATTAGCAAATTAGCATCGGGGGACAACAGCCAAGAAGAGCCCTGGGTTGCCTTGGTAACAGGATACCAAGAGCTGTGACAGATTCAGTTGCTTTATCAAGAGCGATTACTAGACCTGGGTTTGGTAACTTTTCTTAAGGAGAAAAGCCTTTGGGCACTGTTATTTTTAGAATAAAATCATGAAGAGTTTCACCTCATTTTCCATGAATTTGCTCATTAAGGCCAAGAAGGTTTTTGCATCAGCTTCATCTGTGTTGGTTTCTGCATTTTTAATCATGGTATTTCTTTTGTTTTGATTTTTTCAAGTTCACAGGAGCTAAAAGGACTTCAGACACTTTCATTTCAACCTGAACTTGAAGAATCTCTTCCGTGACATGTCTCAAAATGGGCTTTCTGGCCATCACTAAAGTCTCCAATGAGGAGGAAAACACAGCCTCCAGAGGTCATGCAGTCCACCATTGGGTAAATGTTTGTGAATGAATTAGGTCCTTCTCTGGATATCCCTGCAAAAACAGCTAGTGCTAACATCCCAATGTAGACACATTGATATGTGATAGATGAACTCAACCTTCTTGTTCAAAGTTAACTCTATGATATTAACAAAAGATTGCTAAATATGAAGCCTTGACTTCATGATTTAATATTATCCTCACAAATAGACTTTTGAGGCAGGTATTACATCTACTTCATCTTCAGTTTACAAATGAGAAAAATGAGGGACAGAAAGGTTGTGACTAAGCCAGGGTTACCCAGTTGGTAATTGTCTGAGGTGGGAATCTACATCTTCTTGACTCTAAATTCTGTTGCCTATCCACTATTCAACATTGCCTCATTAAATTACAGGCCTAGAACCAGGAAGAATCTCAAAGGTCATCTCTTCTAAAACCCTCATTCATATGTGAGGGAATAACATTCCCCAAAGGAGAATTGAGGCCCAAGGAAGTTAAATGACATGTCCAAAATCACTCAACCTGTGAATGAGTCAGTTTTCAAACTGATTCATTCTTAATTCCTTCTATTACATCATACTGCCTCAACAAACATTTCTTTAGACCTACTTTGATCAAAATTTTCTTTAAGGGATGGATTTTCCAATCTTCTTCAACTGCCTTGGCAGTTCACACAGATCTAGGCAAAGAGCTGGTATTTAATTTTTAATGGTCAGTTGTTGATTGATGCACATTCTTCTGTGATCCAAGACTCATCATATACCAAGACTCGTTGATGCATCACTAGTGGATGGGAGTTCAGAACTAGGCATCCCTACTTGCTAAAACTTTTCATCCTGAACTAGTATAAAATTAATTGACCCCACACAGGCTGGTCAACAGAGTCACTGACCACAGCAGCTGGCAGGTGAGTCAGCAGACAAGAGCCTCCTTTACACATGTAGGACCAAGATACTCACTCTTTAATCATGATGTGTCCTCTTCATACAAAAAATCTGCTTCGACCTGTTCTGGGTCCTTCAAAGCTGGAGTCCTGACCTTAATTGGTAGTTACTTTCCCTTTGGTGGGAAACATAAAGCCCTGCCCAATGTCGTCACAGACAGTAAGGGCTCAGGGTATAATTTCCTTCATTTTACTCCAGTGATGGCATGGAATTAAAAAAAATGTCAACCACCTGGGAAAGGTCCCAAGGAGAGCAAGAAGAGCTGACACTATAGTTCATTTAAAGCCCATTTCTCTCTTTTTAAATAGCTGCATTGTTATCTTTTGTTTTTACAAAGCCTTGGATGCATTGATCTCTCCTTTTCTACCCACAGAGTGATCTCTTATAGCAGAAATTTTGAAAGACTCGCTAGTGCATCAACTAGGCTTTAAGGCACATGCAAAGCTCCACTCTCAACCTCTCCCACTTTTGCCAAGAAGGGAAGAAGGGATACATTTTTTATTGCTTTGTTGGGGCCAAGCTAAGTCATTGTAAATGCATAGAATTATTGTTCAGATTTTGTCATTGTCCTTTGTTTTAAATTGCTGTAGTTATGATATGTGATGTTTTCTTGGTTCTACTTAACTTCAGTCAAAGAGATCTGATCCCTCTCTGTATTATGGGCATTTTTTTCTTATAGTGTAATCCCATCCTATTGCCTCTATCTGCTACAGATTGTTTGACCATCCACCAGTAGAAGGCAACTTACTTTCAAGCCCTCTTTCACATATAAAAGTATGGCCCATTTGGGTATATCACTAAGAAATATAGAACAAGAGTGGGAAGATACTTATGTCTCAGCTGGAAAGACTACAGAGGTCTTGTGGCAGAACCTGTGTCTGTCTAGAAATATGTGTTTAGAACAGTGCCTGGCAAAGAGGAGATATATAATAAATGCTCAGTCCCTTCCACTCTAACATCTTTTGGGACTCCATATCTAGAATTCCACCAAGTAATGAGAATAATATTTAATACAGCATTTCAATGTTTGAAAAATCTCTTTATATATTATCAAGTATGGAGCCAAAATGGAGGAGTAAAAGAAGGAACTTGCTTGAGCTCTCCTCCCAAACCCAGCTAAATACCTAAAAAAAATTATTCTAGATGAATTCTGGAGCTTCAGAACACATAGAATGACAGAGTGAGGAAGATCTCCAGTCCCAGGCAGCCTGGAAAAGTTGACAGGATGTGTCTATCACACCAGACTGAGAGCAGAGCTCAGTCCAGCATGGGTTGCACTGACACAGATGGGGCCTGGGCAGGCCTTGGGGGACTGATTCATTGGCAGCTGTGGTGGTTTCCAGACATCCTCAACACTGAGGACAACTTGGTGGATCTGTGGAAAAAAAGTGTAGCATGGTCCAACCTCGGCCCTGCGGGTGGGGGTGAGGGGTAGCATCCTGTGACAGCCTCAGAAGCAGTGACAGGGGCAGCATCTGTTTCTGTAGCTCTAGGCCCATAGATTGTGGATGGCATGGCTGACAGCACACCCTCCTCACCCCCACTGGAAGCAGAGAATTATCTCGACAAAGAGCTAAGAGTCAAGTAATTGACTAGGGAAATAAGCAAAAACCAGAAAAAAAAATCAGACTACAGAATCTTACTTTGGTGAAAAGGAAGATCAGAACATACAACCAGAAGAACAAAGTCAAAGCTCCTACATCCCAAGCCTCCAAGAAGAATATAAATTGGTCTCAGATCATGGAAGAGCTCAGAAAGAATTTTGAAAATCAAGTAAGACAAGTAGAGGAAAAATTGGAAAGAGAAATGAGAGTGATGCAAGAAAATCATGAAAAATGAGTCAACTACTTGCTAAAGGGGACTCCAAAAATACTGAAGAAAATAACAGCTTAAAAAATAGACTAACCCAAATGGCAAAGGAGGTGCAATGATGAGAAGAATGTCTTAAAAAGCAGAATTGGTCAAATAAAGAAGGAGGCCCAAAAGCTCACTGAAGAAAATAATTCCTTAAAAATTAGAGCAGATGAAAGTTAATGACCTCATGAAAAATAAAACCAGTCTCTTTTCTTAAGGAGTTCTATCCATCTATCTGTCATCTATCTCTATTTCTCTCTCTTTTAGCTAAAATAAATACATATTATTGAAGTATAAACTATATGTGTGTATACATATATACATACACACACATATACAGAGAGGAGAGGAGAGGAGAGGAGAGGAAAGAAGCCTCACTTCTTAAACAGGCCTATTCAATGAATGGACATTGCCTCACCTTAAGTGAGTACCTGCAAAGACCTTGGCCTAAAGGGCCCAAGGCCTCCCACTGCATCCTGGGTCACTTCCAGTCATATTGAGGAATATAAGGTCACTGGATTCAGATGGTTCTGGAGGAGAAGTGAGTCTGGTGACCTGCACAGCCCTCCCTCAGTCAAAACAAAGTCAAGGGCAAGTCATGTCATCATTTTTCTGATGGCATGGTCTTCTTTGGCAACAAAGGATGAATACAAACCTGTGAGTAGATGCAGCTGGCTGAATGGGGACCCAGACAGCTGGGTAACTCAACTCCTCCTCTTTTATCTGCCTCCCCCTCCCCTTTCTTCTCTTCTCCAAAGGGAGGTAAATTTGGATGGCCAAAAGATGCCCAATTGACTTGGGTTTTCCTGTCCTGTCATGTCCTGTCCAAAAACTTTGAACCTACTGCATTCTGAAACTGGGACTCCAAAGGGCCCCTGCCTAAGGCCTCCTAGTTTTAGAGTGATTATCAATAGTAACTGCTGCTGGTTCCCACCCAGGCTGATGTCTTTCTTTTTCTAGATCTCATTAAAGGGGCCATTCCCTGGCTACTTCTCAAATAAGCCTATTCAATGAATGGACATTGCCTCACCTTAAGTGAGTACCTGCAAAAACCTTGACCTAAAGGGCCTTGTCCTTCCACTGCATCCTGGGTCACTTCCAGTCATCCTGAGGAATATCAGGTCACTAGATTCTGATCAGAAGCAGGATAGGATGGAGAAAAATATAGTTAGTCTTTCACAATATGACTGTTATGGAAGTGTTTTGTATGACTACACATGTATAACCTATATTGAAGAAGAGAGAGAAAGAGGGAGAAAATCTGAAATTCAAAATCTTGTGGAAGTAAATACTGAAAACTAAAAATAAATTAATTTTTAAAAATCTCTTTATATGCTTCATATTGAGAAGGTAGTGGAATATAGTAAATAAAACATTGGACCTGGAGTTAGGATTACCTGGATTCAATCCTGTCTCAGTCACTTACTAGCTGTGTAAGCCTGGATAACTCACATTTTGCTCATCTGAAAATAGGGCTAGTCATCCCTGCTTCACAGGGTTTTTGTGAAAATCAAAAGAAATAATATTTGAAAAGTACTTCACCTGCCCTAAGGAGCTACAAAAATGCTAAGCATTGTTATCGTGCATCAAGTTCAACAACCTTATGTAATATATAATATAATAATCCATAAGCAGGATGAGTCCAATGAAATTTTAGAGAAAGCAGGGGAGTAAGTTAAGGGTGCACACAGCAGAAGGAGGAAGATAAGGATTCTTCATCAGGAAGGTTGGAAAGCTAACTGGTCAGAGCCGGAGCTTGAAGATGGTGCAGTTGGGTTGGTAGAAGCCATGACCTCTTCTTATCATAAGCTGGGAAGAAATCAGAGACAGACTTTCTAGACCATCACAGTGTTTCCCTTATCACAGTGGTAGCTACAGGTTTGAGTCAAAAATTCTCTTGCCACAGAATGAATGCATGAATCTATGAATAAAAATAAAATACTGACAAAAATTCCAGCCTCAGGGCCTTGCTTACATTTGGCCTCGAGGAAACTGTAGAAAGTACAAAACGTGTGGCTCATTCTGGCTAAGTGGTAGTTTTCAGAAAGATGTGGATTCAAATCCTGCCTCCATTACTTATTAGTTGTATGATCATGGGCATGTCATTCAATTCCTTTGGGTCCTAGGTATGCTCTAGGACAGGCATACTGGAACAAGTTGGGATAAGTCACAACTCCCTGCACCTCATTTTCCTTACCCATATAGTGAGAGAGTTGGACTGAATGGACCTCTAAGATTCTTTCTATGATCCCAAGGCTTGGGTTGGTTTAGAATCACACAAAAAAATGACAATGACTACTGATTGTCTCATGTCCCTACCAAGCATCTTTATCAGAGAGAATTCCTGGGCAGCAGATACACAAAAGTCTGGATCATCCAGATGGGTAACTCTTTGGTCAAGGGCCATTTTTCCAACAAACAATCAATAGAAGTATGGAGAGAATGGTTTTACATATTTGTGTCTAAGGGCAGATGTCTCTAAAACAGGGTCAGAGAGGGAAGAAGCAAAGGTGGGGAAAAGGAAGTTCCATAATAACTTTACTAGATATTTAAAAAGAATAGTAAGTTGTACATACTGGATTTGCAGTTTCATGTACAATCATCTTTTCCCCCCTATTCTATTATATTAAGGAAATGCTTGCTTTATTTCTTAAGTTCAGAATAAATAATTTGTACAAGGAATATTCATTAAGTTCTAGGTACTAGGATACAAAGACAAAAATGTCAGTTCCTTCAAGAAGCTTATATTCTGCTGAGTGTGTGTGTGTGTGTGTGTGTGTGTGTGTGTGTAAATCCAAGATGATTTTAGCTCAGAGGCTCTAGCAGCTGGTGGTCAAAAAGGTAAGGACAGTTTACATGCAAAATGTAAGACCTGGGATGAGTCTTCAAGAGGGAGAAGGGAAAGATCCTAGAGCAAAAAAAAAAAAAAAAGATTGGAATTACCTGGAGAGGCAGATAGGCAAGGATTTGGTATTTTGCCAATGAGTCATTCAGAAATGAATTTCCTCTGAGATGAAGCCATAATAAGAATAATTATATAATGTTGTCTGTCCTTCATTTTTGGAGAGAACCCAGTGACATCACAAGTAATGTCTTGACTTGCATGTGAATTGTATTTAAATGAAGCAGCATCAGACAAAAGTCAAGACAACAGTCGATGGCCCAGGTTGCAGTGGATGACTCTGCCATCTCTGATGCCTGACCAAGCTGTAAACATGCATAGTATATAGCCCTTCATGGTTTTTGGAATAAATTGTTCTTATCCACCCATTCCACTGGAGGAAGTCTTTACATGTTAGTGGTAGACAGCCCCCTAACTCAGATTTGAGGTCTATCACTTACTTCCAACAATTTGAAAACTAAGCATTTATGAATCATTTACTACTAGAACAAAGACTATTCTAAGCCCTGGAAAGAAGCTAGAGACTGATTCTGTGGTTCCATTGACTTTGGGGGACCTAAATGAGGAAACTCCTTCCCATACAAGTCAACAGGCCATTTCTCTTTAACTTGTAGTTTTAGAGAGTTGTTGAGAAACCAGGGAGGTTAAGGAATTTACCCAAGATCATACATACATACATACAGCAAATACTAGGCATATCAGTCCATCAGGCAAACTGCCTTCAGTATTTACTATGTGCCAATCACTGGGCTGAACTTTGGCAATTCAAATACCAACAAAAAGAAAGACAGTTCCTGGTGTTCAGGAGCTTCCTGTCTGACGGGAGAAGATGCCATTTAAAAGGAGGTAGGCAAGAGTGGGTGGTACTTGCTGGAGAAGTGTAGAGAAGTCTGATGGTTGCCTTGATTGCCTCCTTTAGTGAAGACCTAGGAGGAATCTCCCAGTCTGGGGGAGGGGCCCTCTCCCAAGTTTCTGCCTAGGCTTTGATGAATGTATAATAGTCCTTTGGAAGATAGTCACTTGCCTTCTCCTGCTGTTCCATGATGAATCTCAGTGTGAGAGGTTACAGCTGCTGTTACTGTTCAGTTGTTTCCAGTTGTGCTTAACTCTTTGTGGTCTCACTTGAGGTTTTGGTGACAAAGAGACTGGTTTGCCGTGTCCTTTTTTCCATCATTTTACAGGTGAGGAAACTGAGGCAAACAGGGTGAAGTGACTTGCCCAGGATCACAGAGGTAGTAAGGCTAGATTTGAAACCAGGTCTTCCTGACTCCAGCCCCATACTTTCTGTACCGTGCTGTCTAAATGTTACAGTAAGAGTTGTTCGTTTACAGCCTGCCAAATGCTCAGTGCAGAAGCCATGCTCTAGTTCAGCTGCGCCGGAGGCAGCCATGCAGTAAGTAGACTTAGCCTCAAAGAATCCAGGGGATCCTGGATCATGGTCCGTGGAAACTGCCTGATCCCCTCAGACATAGGACCTCTCCCATTGGGAAGGGTTGGGAAAATATTACTGGATAATGATGAGGGCAAATGCCTGGATTTTATTTGTCAAAGCCAGAGCCAGGAACGAGGGCCTGAAGCCTGAGTCAGTAAACTGAGAACCAAAGTCCTAACAGAGGAATTCAGTGAGAGGGTCAGAAGAAAGCAGGATATAGGGGATGAATGGCAAAGGGGCCCTCGTGGAAAGAACAGGAGACTTGGACCCAGAAGATATGGGTTCAAATCTCAGTTCTGTCACTTATAACTGAGCAAATCATTTAGGTTTTCTGGGCTTTGGTTTCTCCAATTACACAATCAGGGTGAGGGAGGGCTCCAGAATTAGATGATGACTAAGATCTTCTAGATCACTAATCCTAAAGTCATGTGATCTTGGGTGAGTCATTTAATCAATCTACAAACACTTATTAGTACCTATTCTGTAAAGCAGATATTAGTACAAAGAATGAATCATCCTCACACACAATAAGCTAATATTTTCAGACTGGTCTTTACTGGGTCAAACTGCAAAATGGAAGAATTGGGCTCAAGGATGCCCAGGTTCCTTGCTCCAACTTGAGATCGTGGAGGATGACTGAACCCCCATGGCTGCCCCTAGGCAGTGCTTGGGGCCTATCCTTTCAAGTCCAGAGGACCTGGCTCTGCCCCTCCCCCCATACACCATCTTACACTTTCCTGCTCTGTTAGAATTTGGAGTCTCTCCTTCTCTCTCTTTCTCACATCCATCTATCACCTATCTATCTATCATCTATCTGTTTATCCATCCATCCATCCATCCATCCATCCATGCATCCATCTATCCATCTATCCGTCTGTCTGATTGTCTGTCTTTCTATCTACCTCTATGTCTGCATCCATGAGCTACAGTCTGCCTGAAAGGCATTCTCTGTCATGGGGTTAGGCAAAGACTATGGTTGGTACTCAGTAAGGCTCTTAAAGGTCCCTTGGATAGACAAATTCAAGGGACAGCAAAGGGAGCAGGAGGCTACAGTCTAAGGTAGGGAGGGGCAGGAGGGAGGGTGGGGAGGGATAAAGAAAACAAACAATGACCACAAACGGACATGCTCCTCATAGTTTTGTTGGAGGTTAAGATGGTAAAGAGAAATAAGACCTAGGCGGGAACTGGGGGAATCCTTGAACAAAAGCAGGAAGTCTGGTCACAATTGTGAATGTGATTGAGTTGCGTGGGGAGGAAATAGGGAACTATAATGTGGGGTTAGGAAGCCCAGAGAAGAAAGCCCTTTGGAGTCTGTCCTTCAGGATAATGGTACGTGGAGGGGCTGTTGCAAAGAATCTAAATATAGTTGCATGGGCCAGATGGCAGTTAAGTCAAGGAAGGGCACAGGGAAGTCGCTCACCCAGATTCATTACTGTGCCTGAGACCTGGCTCCAATGCACAGTCTTGGAACTGGAAACTAGTGACTGTAGAAGACTGAGTACGTCTGGAGTGTCCTATGTCTGACTTATGTTGAGGTAAAGTAAACTACCCAAGAAATTCCCCAAGCATGGATCTTCAGTTAGTATCCGAAATAGTACGAGGAGCCGGTGGTATTTATTCAGGCCAACACTGTCATGATGGGAGGGAGTTTGGGAACTTCTGAGTATACTCTATAAGCCTTTCAGGGATATCATCTGCCCATACTTGAGGGGATGCCATGAGGAAAAGGGACACATGAGAGCCCCTGGAACCAGATGGCTGCATGATAGCAGGGAGAGTGATAGGGTTTTAGTGGAGGGAAGAGATCTCTGGCAATATGGAGGTACCCCAGAAGTACTACAATCTCCCTGATATGAAGAGCAAGTGGCCACTTCTTGGAGGTAACAAAGAGTACCTCTACATTGAGAGGAGACCTGAATTTGAAGCTCCCTTAGAGTTGAATGGTCCAATTCTGAGATTCTGATTGATGAGAGAAAATCATGAATATGCAAAAGAGCACTCTTTTTTCATTTTATCATTCATTTTTTTTCTTAACATTTCTTTTAGCAGCTAGCATATTAGACTTGTTGTCTGGAAGACCCAGGTTCAAATCCCACCTCAGAGAGCTATCATGACCCTGGGCAAATCACAACTTCTCTTCCCATCAGTTATCCATGGGGAGAGGGTAACAATGCCCAAAGTAGCTCATCCCAGAGCTCCTAGGAAATGAGCCAACATGTCTAAGTTACTTTGCAAACTCTAAAGTGTTACATACCAGCTGTTGGTACTCATAGATTCCTATTGCCACCCCCACATTTTGAAGATGAACAAATGGAGGACCTTTGAGGTGAAGAGCATGAAGCCACAGAGGGAGAATGTGGCCCAGCCAGGATCTAAACCCTGGGCTTCTGACTCCAAAATCCACCACAATTTCTACAAATGATGTTATGATTGTTGTTGACTCTTATATCATGATTCTCGTTCTGATTTTATATGAGATGAAGGATGGGAATAGGTCATTATCCTACATTCTTTTATGTTTGATGCTCAGTGAATAAAATGGCTGCTTTTTGAGGCTAAATAGAAGTATTCTCTGTGCTCAATGAAAGCAGTTTGGGGACAACTTCAAGAGCAGACAAAGTGACAAGGATGACATACATCCTTTATCCTGTTCCCACAAGGTTCAGGGGTTTGATTTCTTCCAATAGATGTCTGTGCTCTGAGAATTTTTCATTCCACATTTGGATGTCATAAGTATTTAAGTGACTTAATGACAAATGAGATGAATGAATGAATGAATGAATCTATTAGATTGTGAATTTTTTGATGGAAAAGACTGTTATTTGCTTCCTTTTGCATCCCCAGGACTTAGCACATGGCCTGGCAAATAGTCGGCACTTAATGTTTATTTTTTTAATAAATTAATGAATGAAAAGTCACCTCTTGAGCATTTAGTACATGCCAAGCACTGAGGACACAAATAGAAATGTCAAACGCTTGCTATTTGTAAGAACTCAGTTTCTATTTGGCATGTGATAATGGTGTTAATATTTCTAGTAATACTAATCACTAGTGTTTATGTAGGGCTTCGAGTTTTGTCAAGCACTTTATCTATGTTAACTCATGCAGACCTCACAATCTGAACTACATGCTATTATTGCACCCATTTTCCAGGTGAGGAAATAGAAGGTTAGATGTTGCTCAGGGTCATAGAGCTGGTGTCTGAGGCAGGGTCCCATCTCCAGTCTTCATCCCTCCTTCCTCTGCACCCATGAATTGCAACATGCATTAAAGCAGCATTCCTCTATTTGTATAGATCAGTTATGTTAAGTGCAGGCAATTATGGGCAATACTTTTGGCCAGGATGAGGTCTAGGCTCCAACGAAGCCGATCTGGTGAATTCTTAAGAATATTTGAAATGTTCTGGGAATGTCTGGGATTTACTATCTTTTGGGTTATTACAAGAGTAACATGTCCTCCCGCACAATCTAGCTACCTGATGACTTTCAAGCTAGTGGGCAAATGGGAACTTCTTGCAATCTACAGTGATGTAAGTTTCCACCACTTCTTTGCATAATCTACATTAGCTAATTAAGCCAGACCCAGAAAAGACGATCTTTCCTTCATTTTGATGGCAGTCATTATCATCCCACCCCATCCCCCCACCCACTCTTTTCCCAGTTCACTTGTTGGTGACCTCTGTCAGATCCCTCATTAAGCTGTCCAACAGATCGAAGAAGAAAGCCTGCATCTTCCCACAATCCACCTCTAACTTTCCCAAGAGAACTGACTGACATCATGGTACTTTGGGAGGCCTCTGGTATGTGTGTGGAGAAAAGTGTTCTATGTGAGGGTGTCAGCATGACATCTGCAAGTCTCCCAGATGCAGAGCCCCAGACAAGAGAATGTCCAGGAGCTAGGCAAGAAAGAACCAGGGAGCATGGATGGAGAATGGCTCTGGTCTTCTGTGTGGACAGTCACAGGGGCTGTTGAGTCATTGGAAGCTTGGATGATCTTAATGTGCTTTGTCTTCCCCTCTGCCTCTGCATCCCACCCCTCCCAACAGGCCCTTAATGCATAGGCTCCATGGGCTTCCCAAGACTGCCAAAGGTGTCCGTGGTATTAAAGAGCTACAATGGACTAGATAGTTTCTGTGTCATCTGTGTCCAATTCTACATCTAAACACATATTAGGCACTTTAGAAATCCTTGCTGAATCAGCAAATGAATGAAGAAAGGAAGAGTTTGGATGAAAAGGGAAGGTGATTATGCACAGACAGGATTGCAAACACAAGTGAGGAAGGGGAGGAGAGGAGAAGAAATATTGTAGATAAGTCAGGATTTGCATCTCATTAAAAAGTCTTTGAACAAAAGCAGGACTTTCAACGACTTTTGGTAACCTATTTCAACCTCAGAGGGATATTTTTATATGGGGCCACACTGGGCTAGGGCTCTTTCCAGGAAAAGCCTTTGCTCCCTTCCAGTAAAACAATGGAAATGAACCACCAGTTCTATGGCTTTGGATTGTTGGGGTTTTGTTTTTCCCCAGATTTGTTCTTAACCTTGTCAAGAAATCCTGTTCATCTGGGCTCTGATTTATCTGCCTCGAACACAAACATGGTGAACAGTGGGGACATGTTGGAGCTCATTTTATTGGATCAGTCCCATCTATAGGACTTGTTAGTGGTAGTTAATTGTTTTCAATGCCTTGGTGGCTGCCAGGGCTGGGATCAAAGCTTCTGGCAGCAGATGATTCCAAGAAGAAACCAACAAGACAATCTTGTCCATATCCAAGTCGACTTGGACAAGTTTTTAACTCAGCGTTGTATTCTGGACTTGGGGGCTTGAAGCCCTAAGGTCCAGGGAAGGATCATCTTGATGTGGTGTTAGGTCCAGGACTGGTGCTGTTGGCAGGGGAGAGGATTGGCTATTTCCTAAAAGGGAATGCAATGAGAAGTTATACCAAGGTCCAACTTGGAGCCGTTCTGGACCTCAGTCACTCTCAGCACATGTCCCAAAGGTCAAGTCTCATCCTTTCTTCCCTCACAGAATTTCTCATATCTATCCCCTTTTCTCCATTGTCACAGGCTTTCATCACCTCTCACCTAAGAGGCCAGTGGGTGTGTGTCCACAAGGGGAAAGGCCTTAAGTGTCCTCCTGAGGCTGAGACAAAGTCCAAAGTTTATGGGAGCCTAGCTCTTGAGCCGGAAGGGACTTTGGGCTCCAGCCATCCCAACCTCTCCTTCCTTATAGGGTAGTTAAAGGTCACAGAGCTAATGAGTGTGGGACTGAATCTAGGGCTTTGGATTCCAGCCCACCACATCAGAGGTCAAATTTGAACACAGGTCCTCTGACTCCAAAGTCATGACTCCTGCAAACAGCTGTACTTGGCGTCTTAAAGATGTGGGTTTGGATCCTATCTCTGACCCTTCCTATCTGTGTACCCCATGAAAGTCCCTCCCACTCTGACCTTCAGTTTCCCCATCCCTACAGTGTGGCTCATCACACCTAGAAAACTTTATTGTGTTGAGATCAGAGTAGATAAGCCCTTTGGGAGCAGGAAAGTGTTTACCCAAGTGTTGGGCTGGTCTTCTTCTTCTGTGACAAGCAGCTCATACCTCCCCCTCCTGTGGGTGTGCATTCTCCATTTCTTAGGAGAAGGGATGCCCCACCTGTCCCTCAACAGCTTTCCAGGCTCTCTTGGAAGCCTCCCCTCCCTCTTTGATGTCCCTGGGCATTTATCAAGTGCATCTTTTGTTTTTAAAGCAGCTACATCTGAGGAGGGTTCTTCCTGACCCTAGGCATGGGCCTCAGAGGGGAGCACATTCCTCAGCCTCATCTCCTCATACTTCACATTCCTGCCCTGAGACACATGGTACTCAAGAAGAAAGCACTGCTGCCATTAGACAAATGAGTGCTGCATTCCATCTGGGTTCACTGATTTCCAGGAAGGAAGGAAGGAAGGAAGGGAGGGAGGGAGGGAGGGAGGGAGGGAAGGAAGGAAGGAAGGAAGAAGGAAGGAAGGAAGGAAGGAAGGAAGGAGCACAACAACCTGGGAGGTGAAGATAATTATTAGCCCCATTTTACAAGTAACAAACAAAAGCAGAAACAAAAAACCTGAAGAAAATAAAGATTGTGACTTGCTCAAGGTTACACAGCTAATAAGTATTTAAGGTTAGCTTTTTAACTCAGGTCTTCTTGATTCCAGACCCAGCTCTCTATTCACTTTGTCCCCTAACTGCATAATCTTACAGGATGTTCACAACAATTCTGGGAAGTATTTAATATGGATTAACTTTATCCCATTTTACAGATGACAAAACTGAGGCTCAAGAAGGTTAGTAGATACAACACAGAGCCAGTAAAGGACAAAGGGAGCATTTGAACTCCAGGCAGACCCCAGGTCACTCCCCCACTGCAGTAAGTGTTAACTCCAAGCCTCCTGAATGCCAGGCATTTACTGGATCAAATAGAAGTCAGAATTTACAAACGTGGTAAATGATGTTTTTGAGTTACTTCATTCAATGTCCCATTAACACATTTTAAACATGACTAGGTCTCAATTGAATTATATTTTATTATTTTAAAATAACTTCATATAGTACAGATTTTGAGCTGAAAGGGAGGCCATCTAGTCCAATCCCTTACTTTATGCTGGAGGAAACTCAGTGTCAAGCAGATGAAATTGCTTGCTCAAGATCACCTAAGCTAAGATTAGATCTCAGTTCCTCCAACTGCAAATTCACCATTCTTTCTAATTATCCATTTTTGCTTTTATACAAGAGATGCATCCCAAAAAAATACACTAACAATCCTCTCTCTCAAAAATTAAAATAAAATAAAAGTATATTCTCTGAAAACAGTTAAGCAAAAGCACCCAGAGGAGCAGCTCTGATGGATGGTACATGTCACTTACCACTTGGGTCTTTTACCGATTATAAACAGAAAGGAAGGATGTAGGCTCTTCATTTAATAATTTTCTATGATCATACAATCCATTTTCATGCTCCAGATCCCTGGCACAAAGGAGCCAGCAAAGAGATAAGTCATCATTCCCCACATATTTAAGTACCTTTATGTAGACTCAGTCAACAATCATTTATCAAGTGCCTACTGTGTGAGGTAGAGCGATCTATCAGCAAATCGGGTTTTTCTTGGTTTTTAAATTTTATTCCTGCAAGTTTTACAGATGGAGACATTGAGGCATTGAAAAGACATCCATAAATGTGTTTAGTTCAGCAGGGAAACTCAGAAAACCATCTAAGAACTGGGCTCCTTTTTCAGAGATGCCATCAATAATGTAAGAGGATTATGATAACCACACAGTGACCAGGGGAAGAAGAACTTACATGTATTATACTGCTAAAAGAATCCCTTACAGTTTCAGAGGCAACACCTCCTCTGATTTTCTTGGAAGGATTCAGTGCAAATATTATTAACCCCATTTTAGAAATGAAGAAACCGAGGTCTAGGGAGGTTATTGGAATATAGATTTTTGAGACTGAAAGGACCTCAGAAGTGATCTAGTCTGATATCCTTTCATTATTAATGAGAAAACAGAACCCCAGGAAGATTGTGTCCTTTATAGATGGCAGCACTCACATTCAAACCCAGATCCTCTCACACATACACACACATGTTTTTTACACCCTATTATCAACAATTCACTGATTTTACAGATAAAAAACTGAGGCCCAGAAAGATGAAATCATTTCCTCATGATCGTATATGTAGTAAGAGAGCCAATAATTGAACCCCTCCAAATTCTCTTTCAACTGGACTTTATTTCCTCCAAGCATCTCATTTCCAGGATGAGGAAACTGAGTCCCAATGCAATTGAATGCTCACTTATGAATGGGCAACTAGATAGCTAGAACACTTGGCTTGGAATCATGAAGACTCATCTTCCTGAGGTTCAAATCTGACTTCAGACACTTACTATCTGGGTGACCCTAGGCAGTTCAGTTAACCCCATTTGCCTCAGTTTCCTCAGTTGTCAAATGAGCTAGAGAAGAAAATAGCCAACCATTCTAGTATCTCTGCCCAAAAATTCCTAAATGGGTAACCAAGCATTAGAAAATCTGAAAATCAATAGTCACTTATGATTATGTTCTAGCTCCTTCATTAGTCTCTGAAGTTAGACTCTGGAGATACAGCCTGAAAGATGAAACATTTCTGTCCTTGAGGAACATCCATTCTCCAGGGTCAGAGGCAGAGAGGAGCATGGACACATAGATAATTGGAACTCATATGAAGTGATCATGAGCAGGAAAGGGAAAGCATTGCTTACATTGTAACAGAGAAGGTCAGGGTGCCATGTTGGAGAGAGTACTTGAGTTTTGTCTCCACAGAATACCAAGAAGACGTGAAGGGGGAAAGTGTTTCAGGGACAGCCTGGACAAAGGCACACAAATGTGTGATGGAATGTTGTGTACACAGAACAGGGAGTTGGGCAGAAGGAAGAGAAATATGAGATCGGCCTGCAAAGGTCAAATGAGGCCAGTTGGGGAAAGGTTTTTCATACTTGATCCTAGAGGCAGGAGGCATCCCCAGAAGCTTCTTGAGCAGAGGAAGTAACATGGTCATTTTAGGAAAATCTCTTTAGCAGCTGAGTGGAAGGGGGATGGGAGAAGAATGAGACTGAAGCCAGGCAGTTCAATCAAGAGTCTATTTCAAGAGGGAAATGGCAATGAACCTGAGCCACGACTCTACACTAGTTTTACAGGGTACAAAGTGCCCACTGCCCAACCCTCTACAGCTACTTCACAGCAAATAAAGAAAACAAACCAAAGCACCCATATTTTCAGGATTATAGATGGATAACAATGGATACCATCTTGAAGCTGAAATGCTGCATTCAGTCAACAGAAGGAAGATGGGCTGGAAATGCATTGACTCAGAGGTCAAGGAATCTGGGTTCAAATACCACCTCTGATAGTTGCCACCTGGGTGACCTCAGACAAGACAACTCATCTCCCTGGGCCTCAGTTTCCTCCTCTGTAGAATGATATCTTAATTATAAAATAGATCTTAATTAATGTCTGAACTGGGACTAGACGAAAAGTCTCCCAGCTCTGGGTCTGGTGTTTGACCCACTCCATCACCTGCCAGTATGAGCTTCAAGGGACCAATCAAAACATCCCAATACAAGCAGAACCCACAATGAGCCAGAAAGGGAAAACGTGATATTGATGAGCCAACCCCTGGGAGTGGGTGACAGACTGCCCAAATCTCCATGCAGCTGATCCACAGGTAGGTACCTGCCAGTGTCCCCTTATGAAGCAATATCATTGCCTAATGGATCATTCATTCATTTGTTTGTTTGCTTATTTATTTGCTTTTGTATGATTTACTCTAACTAAAAGGTGGCGAAATCCTATCTGGGGCTAAGGATTCTCTCTCAAAAAAGAACATTTTTCATTGACCTTCACATCAAGAGAAAGTTGAAGAGGACTGAGGACCTTAAAGGGCATCCATTGTCAAATTTAACAGACTGGAAGGGACTTCAGAAGGCATGTAATCCAAACCCCTTATTTTATAGATGAGGAAATGGAGGCTTAAAAAGGCTGATGACTTGCCCTAGATTATCCTGGTAGTATGCATCAGATAGGATTTGAACTCAGGTTCTTTGACTTTCAATCAGCCCAAAGTTCCTGTCCTTCCTTGTTCTGGTTTCCTTACTTGTCATTCAATCAACAAGCATTTATTATGCACTCTCTGTGAATGAGAGATGTACATTTTCCTTCCTGTAGACTGATGACACTGAGACCACTCAGAAGCTGAGAGATCTTGCCTTCTGTGTGCATCCCTAGAGCTCTACACATAGGAAAACCCTCAAGAGGTGCTTTTCATTCATGCATTCATTCATCCCCCTCTCTACCCTCTACTGAGGGGAGAAGCTGCACAGCTCAACTGCCTTGAGGCCTCTCATGATCCCCATCTACATCTCTCTCTGTCTCTGTCTCTCTGTCTCTGTCTCTCTCTCTGTCTCTGTCTCTGTCTCTCTCTCTGTCTCTCTCTCTCTCCTCTCTGTCTCTGTCTCTGTATCTCTGTCTCTGTCTCTGTCTCTCTCTCACACACATACACATACCAGTTGTACTCCCCTAATCAGAGAAAAATTTCATTTGTGTTTCTGTTTTGGATACGTATTGACTGCACAAACTGAATGTAAACTCTTGGAGAACAGGACCTGTCTCATTTCTCCCTTTGTATCCTCATTATTTGGCATAGTGTCTGGGATACAGAAGGCATATAATAAATGTTGTTGATTGATTGACTGACTGACTAGAGAGATTCTCAGAACTCTTTGGATGATCTAAGCCAACAATCCCAGGTATTTTCAACATGAGAAAATCCACAGGGAAAGGAAGCTGAGGGGCCCACAATGGAGCCCTCTCCTGAGTATGAGCCCTAAAAGCAAAATCTGCATTGTCCTTTGCTCAGATAGAGCAAAGCAGGAATTTTCAAAGCAACTTGCCTTAGCTCTTTGTTATTACACTGATACTCAGACAGAATGAGCTCTCTCTTTTGGCAAGAATGATTCCAGTCACATTTCTGTAAAGTTGTGGTCTTTCATGTAAAGCTAACTAGAGAGTCTTGTTTTGCTTTGGGTTGGAACCAAAAGATCAGAACCCCAACTTTGTATCCTTCCAATCAGGAGGAAGGACAGGGAAAGAATCTTGATCCTGGGAACAACCTTTGAGACTGCCATGGGAGGCAGGATATGCCCTCACCATGCTCTCGTAGCCCTCCTTTGTGGGCAGGGAACTCTGATGGCCTTAGCTATCTGGGCTAACATTAGTAGATAGACCCCAACCAGAAGGGATGACTTCCCTCGAACCGGAGATAAGTGACCAGCATCAGGACACATCTGGGAATGCAATCTCCACTAAAAGGGTTTCATCCTTTGTCAGATCCATTTCCTGACATTGCTATAAAATCAGTTTTCAAAATCAAGACCCTCTCTGCAAAAATGTGTCTGAGGAATCCATTCATCCATCCAACAATACTCAAGCAATCATCAAGCATTTCTTAAGCATGTCTTCCATATCAGGTGCTGTGCTGGGAGTTGGAGGTACAATGACAAAAATAAACCTACCCCTGCCCACAAGGAATTTTCATCATATCAAGGCAAACACATGCCCACCCTATGCATCAAAAATCCCATGCACCAAGTAGTAAAAGGTAATGGAGAAGAATAGGGCCCTTGATCTACAGGGACTTGGAAGGACTTCCTGAAGAAGGAGGCCAAAGAGAGGGGTCAGAGGATCCTAGGATTGGAGCTAAAAAGAATCTTAGAGGTTATCTAGTTCAATGTCCTCATTTGACACATGGAAAATTGAGAGTCAGTGATATTAAATGAATTTCTTGCACAATATCCCATAAACTATGACAGAGCTGGTATTCATTCCAGTCTAGGTCCTCTGGTACCCAATCCAGCTCTCTTTCCACAGACCCTCCAAAGTTGTGGAGATGGGAAATGAAATCTCTGGGCCAGGTGCAAGGGAACAAAGACAAAGAATACTAGACTTGACCCTGAAAGAGTCTATTTTCTTCCAGGGTCAAATAGCATAAAGATACTCCCTCCAACCCTCCCCCCCAACACACACAAAATTCAAGGCAATACATACAGATTCACAAATGACAATCAGAAAATATTTCTTGAAGGATGTGGCCATCCATCTTAGCTTTGAAAAGAGCTCAGGATCCTAAGAGGTGAAAGTGAGCAGAAGGGGCCCTTACCTCAGTTAAGGGAATATGGAAAATGAAATGTGTAGAGGAAACAGCCAACAGGTTCGTGACAGTAAGAGTAAAGTAGCTCTAGGGAGAAAATGAGAATTTTCTCTCTGAAAATGGGGGCCAGAAGCAGGTCAGATTTGAAGGCCCCCATGAGACACCTCAGCCACAAAAGAGGCAACAGGAAAACATAAAAGGTCAAAGGCCACGGCCATGGGGAATTAAAGAGATGATGGAATCCAATCACTCAGACAGACACTGCCTCTGCTGTCTGGGAATGGAGTTTTCTTAAACTCAAATTCTGCCAGCAAAAGGGACAGATGGGAAGAGATCACCATCATCATCACAGATTAATTAGCACTACGCATTGGGTGCCAGTCACATGGAAGGCTGCCTAGAATGCCTGTCCTGGTAACACTGTGTCAGTAATGCGCTAAATGAGCCCAGTGATCTTCCTAGCATGTGGACACTGATGGGAACGGCCAAAGGCTCCTCTCTCCATTTGTCTCTCCAATGATTTAATTTCTGGCTCAAAATGGAACTATTGAAAAAAAAGTAGATTGTGAAGCTTTCCAGCTTTACATGGGTGTGTGTATCCGGGTGCGACAGAATTCATTAGGAGAATAAATCACAAAATTGACTGTCAAAGAAAGAAACCACTGCACTGGATGGTTGTGATGAAGAAAATACTTCCACTATCCCATCTTTGACCTCTTCATCTTTATACAGGCTGGGCACCCTACAACAATATTCTTTCTCCTCACTACTGCCTTCAGTAAGTCTGTCCCCTTTCAAAGACCAGTTCCACGGCCACCTGCTCTAAGAATCTTAGCCTACCTGTTAATTTCCTTCACCTCTATCAGTGTTGCTGTTATTACTGTTTTTAAAGCTCTGTATCTCTTTATCTGTGAACATGTGAGAGGAGGCATAGGCTAATGGTTAGGGCTCTGGACTTAGAGCCAAGAAGACTTGAATCCTGACTTAGAAACTGGCTTTGGGACTCTGGGAAAGTCACTTCAATCCCCTGTGCCTCAGTTTCCTCATCTGTAAACTGTCCGTTTTTGAAAAAGATCATGACATCAGAGAAATGATGACATGATTTACACCTGACTTTGTTTTGAGTGAAGAAGGTTTGTGCAAGGTCACCAGCCTCACTTTCCCCTCCTAAGTCATCCGGATCTAGTGACCAGATATTCATCAGGATGACTGGAGAAGGTCCAGGATATGATGGGAGACCTTGGCCTATTCAGGTACTCACTTAGAGTGAGGTAAGGCCATTCAATGCATAGGCCTCTTTAAGAAGTAATCAGGGAATGGTCCTTTTAATAAGCAAAAGAAAAATAAATCAAGTTGGGAGGTAAAGAGCAACAGTTACTATTGATAATCACTCTGAACACAGGAGAGTCCTAAAAAGAGCCATTAAGTGGAGTTTGGGCAGACACCTATTGGTGTGCAGTCTATGGACTTCAGAGTGCACTGCGTTTAAGGTTTTGGTAAATACAAGAAAGAAAGAGCAAAAGCAAGAGCAAGAGTGAGAGAGAGAAAGTGAGAGAGAGAGGGAAAGAAGGAGGGAGAGAGAGAGAAGGAGGGAGATGACGGAAGGAAGGAAGGAAGGAAACAAAGGAAGAAACCTGGCCTGCAAACCCCAGGTTAACTGGGGGTCCTCTGGCCATCCAAATTTCCTTTGATGAGGAGAAGGAAGGTGGGGGACAGAAGAGAGCCGATAAGCTGAATTACTCAGCTAGCTCAGTCCCCATTCAGGCAGTTCTGTCTACTCAAAGGTCTGTGAAGCTGAGGGGACTAGACTTGTCCTCAAAGATCCCTCTCAGCCATGACCTTATGTTGAAGAGCCCAGTGGAATAGAATCTCCTTGAGGGAAGGGATGGTCCCTGTTGTATTTGTTTCCCCAATACTTAGCCCAGTGCCTGACATGTTAACTTAATAAATTTTTATTCTTGATTAATTGGATTTAACAGGTGTACTTTATTTTTTTTTTTAGGAAAACATTACAGTTTTTGTTTTATTTTCCCTATACTGGGCTGCATAATTGAAGAAAGCTATGGGAGAAATTTTGTGGCCAAGGAAACTCACTTTACTCTGTGCCTTCAGGGCTAGAGAAATTCTTAAATTTAGCGGAGTACACTAGGCAATTGTTTCTTAACAGAGGGGTGGGGTACGAAGAATATTTTGTCTTCACATTCTAGCGTAATATTTTCATTTATCACTGATTCATGCAAATACTTGTCAAATGCACAACCATTCTTCTTAGCCAGCAGGCAAAGCAGATGGCTGACTTTTTCAGACAAAGACTGCCTGGTGTCCTCCAGGGAATTCTGAACACCAAAAAACTAAAAGTGATTTCAGTCTAAATTCAGGAGCCTGAAATGGTGATGGCAAGAATGTAGCTTGGTGAATCAACAGGGCAGAGATGATTTCCAAGTGGTGTGTCCCTGGGAAAGTCACTTTATCAATCAATCCCTCATTTGTAAAATGAAGGGGCTGAACTATGTAGCCTCTAGGTCTGATGCCTGAACTAGATCAAGGTTCCTAGGGTCCCCAATCTGATATATTGCATCACCATGAAAGACACAGAGGAGCACTGGATATCTGGAAATCGATTCCCATCTTATCCTGTGATTCATGAGAAAGGCATGAGAGTCTCCAGCCTCACCAGCAAATCTCTGTCTTCTTCATTTCAGTTACGTTTTCTAAGAGCTCAAGAGGACCTCCATTTGGCTATCAGCCCCCTGCTCAGACATGCCTGGGGAAGTTGAGCTGCTGTGACTCAGTTTATAGCCATTCTCAGGATGTTCTGAGTACTGGAGAATGGCCAGGAATTGCTGAGTGCTCAGGACAGCAGGAGAAAATGTAGCAAAGAAGGAAATGATGTTACGTCTCCTCCCAAGCCTCAAAAGCATCCATCTGCCGTAAGGCAAAGCCCATGCTTTGATTGGGAGGCACCAGAAACTCCTGGCAGAAGCTTTGACTTGACTAATGGGCGACTGCCTAGCAGGCCATCATTAGGATGTGCTGGCCACACCTGGTCACACCCAGCACTCCAAGGCTAGTGCCACGCCATACTTACTGGGCTTTGCTCCAGATTGGCTCCCTCCCAGTCAAAAGAATCTCCTGTTGGAGGATGGTCAGAATCAAATGTGTCACAGAGGACTTTTTACCCAAGCTGCCTTTAACTTACCTGCCTCAGTTTTCTCAATATCTGTGGGCATCAGTTCCTCGCACAAAGTCTATGATGCATCCTCCCCTGGAATGAGCCACACTAATATTCCCTTCCCCCAACATGACTCTCTCTTGCCCACCCTTCAAGGTCCACCTTGGATGCCCTTTCCTCCAGCAGTCACTGGATTTCAGCCTTTGAGGTAGAAGACAGACTCAGAGACTGAGAGAAGAAGAGATGCTACAAGTCATCAAGTCCTTTCCTTCTCTCGTTTTTTCAGAAAAGGTAAAAGACTTGCCCTGGATCCCACTGGTGGAAAGTAGAAGGATCTCAGTCTGAGTCTTTGGCTCCAAATCTATGGCTCTTTCCAGCATACTTTCCTGCTCCATCTCCCTGATTCCCCCCAACTTCCCCCTACTCTTCCTCCCTCTGAATCCCCAGAATTCTCACCTTGTCCTGCCCTCTGATACCCATCATGCCCAGCTTTGTATCATAAAGGTAGAACAGGGAGCCCTAGACTTGAAGGTAGTAAAACCAGGCCTTATGTCATTCCTTGTACATTCACTATCTGGGTGACCCCAGATAAGTTCCTTAACCTCTTGGCATCTTATTTTTCTCATCTATACAACAGGAATAATATAGCCCTTGTCTCACAGAAGTGTTGGGAGGATCCAATGAAATAATGATGAGATGTTTGGCTAATTTTAAAGTTCTATGTAAATATGCACTAGTCTCATTTAATTAGCATTGCTGGTTTCCACTGCTCAACATTCTTCCTCTCTGAACATTGGTTTCCTCATCTGTAAAAATGGCAGAATAGTATGTGGATTCCCAACCTGGAAGGTTTGTCGGACGAAAATTAGACAACAGATGTAAATGTGCTAGAAAGGAGGAGTGATCACTCTGGCACCTTGCATACAGCAGATAGTCAAAAAATATTTAATGAACTGAATGGATTATCATGTCCTTGTGTGTAGGGAGCATAACTGAATTGTCTTTTCCCTCCCCACCCTCCAGTGCTTAGCACAGAACTTTGCACATGATAGGTGTTCAATAAGGACTTGATGTAAATATGTGTATTTTTTAAAGTACTACAGGAATAAAACAGAGAGAATGATATTACTCTTCTGTGAAGGGTAATACGAGAAAAAAATCTTCACAAGACTGAGAATAAGGAGTTAGCAAACATGCCTAAAGTAAGGCTGTGGAGTCCACTGAAGACAGTGACTGAATTTAGCATGCAGGGAGCTGGATTTACATTCTGACTCATCTTCAATCTGTGTGATTTGGGGCAGGCCTCTTCTCTCGTCCTCAGCCACTTCATCTTTCAAATGTTAGACTGGATTCAATTTGAACATGAATTAGGCACCCACTGTGTTCTAGGTCCTGTGCTACAGCTGGGGACACAAAGTAGAAAACAAACCAGTCTCTACCTTGTAGTAACTGCTATTCTCCTGAAGTGGTAAACCATGCACAGTCAGGTAAGTAAGAGGTCTTCTGAAAACAGAGATGGGACTAGCACCTTGGGATGGGGCAAGGTGTGGGATACAGAAAGGTTCCAGGGCATCCAGGATACCTGCACTGAGAACAGAAGAAAGGGAGGTCCAGGTATCTCCAGAGTCCCTTCCAACTCGAAAATCAAGAATTTTTTTAATGGGGGGAGAAAATCGAAGTTTGTGTTGCTTTGTTTTGAGCCTACTATGAACTGCATCAAGAAGCTAAAAGTGACCATAAAAGATTGGGCAAAACAGTTTTGTTAATGTTATATGTAGTTACACACATACATACACACATACATATATATATATACACATGCATACATGTATGCATGTGTATGTGTGTATAAATACACGTATATATGTACACGTGTGTATAGCACAAAATATATGATATCAGGCCTAAGCCCTGAGATGATGTTATACCTTTGAGGATCATTTAGATGCGGAACAATCATCATTTGTTAGAAACCAGGCTTCTGAAATATGGGATTATGCAAGAAAAGTTACTAAATTCCACCCTTTGACCTGGAGATTCCACTTTCAGGACTCCATCTCAAGAAGCCAATTTGGCAGGGAGAAAAGACCCACATAGACAAAAATAGTCCTTAGCAACAGTTTGGTGATAAGAAAAAAATCAAACTAAAAACAAAAATAAAAGCTTAAAATTTGGAGAATGACAGAATAAATGTGGTTAACTTAATGGAATAACACTGTGCTAGAAGAATTAAGAGATATGAAGGTTGCCAAGAAACATAGAAAAGCTTGGCCGAATTGATGAAAAAACTAGAACCAGGAGAACAAAATGCAGAGTAACCATAATATACATTAGCATAGTATATACATACCATGTATAACATGCACAATATACATAATGAATATAATATACGTTGTTCAGCCTTTATTTTGAAGATGCTCAATGCACTGGCTTGCATATAAACTGTATTTCAATGAGGTCCAGAGGCAAAAATCGTCAGCCTCTCTCTCTCTTCCAAAGTCATCATAGAGCAGTAGCAGGACAAGTCAAGACTGGAGATGGCTGATATTCAGTGGATGACCTTGGCATCTTTGATGTCAAGCTAAGCTCTAAGTGCTTCACAGCACCTGCTTCAGTTGCCTTCATGGCTGTTGGAATAAATTGTCCTCATCCAACTATTCTACTAGGGGATGCCTTCACATACTTAGGGTAGACATCTCCCTAACTCACCATCAGTTATCCTCAACCTGGTTTAGCCTGTCTGCCAAGACAGTTTACCAAGGTGTGGTCACCATGAAAGTCACAACTTCTTAGAGCCACAGGTGAGAGATAGGTAGACACCAAAGGTGGATGGGTAACCCTGAAAAAACTCAGAGGTGTTACACCCCACATACATCCTGGAATGTGTATAATGAAACTGAGATGCAACAACATTAATTATAATGGTCCTTGAGAGTACATACTTAAAAATAAAGGTCTGGTCTCTCCTATAAAGAACAATGACTTCTGAAGTCACTGAAGTGAGTAGGGTTCAAATCCTGTCTTTCCTACTTTCTATATGTATGTGACATTGGGTAAGACGTTTTACCTTTGCAAGACTTCTGTACAAGGAGCAAGTTGGACTTTATAACCTCTGAAGTCATAAAATCATATATTTAGAACTGGAAGATACATGAGAGGTCATCCAATTGTCTCCCCTCTTTTTATAGAGGGGGAAACCGAGCCCCAGAGAGAGTAACTCATGTGGTTGTGGTAAAACAGCTAGATGTTTGGGGTAGTGTTTGGATCTAGGTCTCCTGACTGATGTTCAACTGCTTTCCTTTTCATTTCTGTCAGTGATCTTTTCCATGAATGACTATTAAACAATGTTTTACCACGAATACATTTTGTTACAGGGATTGTGTGGGTGTTTGTCCCAAATTATCTGTTATATGGGAACAAAAAGTATCTATACATTGTTCTAAAAGGAGACAGTGTTGCTTTGATTTCAACAAAGGACTTCCATTTTTATAGGGATTGTGGCTACAAAACCTTATCTCATTTGAACTGATTTGCTGGAATCAGGCAGGGCAAGGACTCTTCCTGTTTAACTGTAAGGAAAGTGGAGTCCAGAATGTTGAAGCAATGTGTACTAGATCACACCGTTCACAAGAGGCCAAGCCCAGATTCCAACTCAGCTTTTGATCCTATACTTTCCCCCAAAAAGGAGACAAATGGAAACAGCAAATGAAAACACTCCATGATATCTGCATTGAGTGGATGTTGGGTAACCCCATCCTCTGGGAAAGGGACAAGATAACAGGCAGGACATGCCCTTGAATAAGGACAGAATTCTGGACCCTGGTAGCAGAGGGAGAAACATAGTCAGATCCTCCCAGGATTAGAACCAGAGGGACCTGAGTTCAACAGTGAGCTCCCACATTTGGTAGCTTAGCATGTCATTTAACCTGCCTCAGAGCTAGTGGTTTGCAGCTTCACTATTGATTTTGGAGCAGAGGTTGGAGGGTGTTGGAGAGCAGCAGAGGACATTCAGTATGCTTATTCCAGTGACTAAATAGAAACTTGAGACCCCCAGGGTCATTGTTAGGAAATGGTCCCCTTGCTAAGGAATTTTAGATTGCAATTCAATTCGATTACCATGAATAAGCATTTCATACCTCTTAAGATAGCCTAGTTGCAGAGACCATGCAGTCCAACCGCCTCATTGAGGGGCAAAGTGATTTCTCCAAAGTCACACAATGAGTCAGTGGCAAAGCTGAGAAGCTCCAGTGTTTTTGTTCGTTTTGTTTTGTACTCCAAGGACAATGGGCTAACACCTTTCTAAGACCTGATTTTCCTCTTAATTGCCTATATAAACAGAATTTGCTAAGGTCTCTGTAATTTTCTCTTTCATTTGCTAAAAAATAAACACATCTGAAGCCCTTCCTGTGAAGAAGCTACATACCTAAGTGACTGGGGAAGTTAAGACACTCTGCCTTGTGTGCTGTCCAGCTCCTTAGTACCTGGATTACCAAGGAAGGCAATAGAGGAGCACCAAGAGCTTGAAGTACCTAGACAGTCCTCAAGTCCAGGGATTCTTCACCTTTGGGCCACAGACCCCAACTCAGAATCAAAGAGATACTAAATTGCAGTGCAAGGATCATGAAAACAAACATGCATTTTTTCCCTGATCAAATTCACAGACATCATGAAATAGGTTCATGGGCCTCTGGTTAAGAGCCCCATACTCTATCTAATCCCCTCCTTTTATAGAGGAGGAAAACAAGGAAGACTCCAGACATGGTATGCCAAAGCATTCTGCTCCAATTTGAACCCAGGTCCTTGGATTCAAGGTACATTCCTCATTATATTCAATCCCACTGCCTCAGAAACTAAAAGGTTTCTGATGAGGCTGCAAAGAACACTCATGGAATGGACATAATTTCAGATGACCTCAGAATAACCTGAAAATACTTACATGAACTGAAGTAAAGTGAGCAGAACCAAAAAAATCACACACAGTGTTGTAGGATGATCGGCTTGGAATGACTTAGTTATTTTCAGTAATACAGTGATCTGAGACAATCCCAAAGAACTCATGATCAAACATGCTATCTGCCTCCAGAGAAAGAACTCATGTTGTCTGAATACAGGCTGAAGCATATCACTTTTCACATTTGTTCTTTTTTAGTGGTTGTTTTTCTAGCCTTCTTGTATAGAATTACTAATATGGAAATGTTTTACATGATTGCACGTGTATAATCCATATCAAATTGCTTACTATCTCAGGGAGGAGGGAAGGGAGGGAAGGAGGAAGAGATAGAATTTGAAACTCAAAACTTGAAATTATTTTAACATGTAATTGAGAGAAAACAATATTATTTTTAAAAGTTTGAAAAAATATTGAGAACCCTCTCAAGAGCTATCAAAATGTATATTATTAGAAACAAAAATGTCTTAATATTATTATGAAAGTAGTTTAGACCTCATGGATTCCCTGAAACATCTTGGAGCCCTCCAGGATGACAGAACTCTGTCAAAAAGTCACTTTCTGCTATCTCCTCCCCAACCTTAAGGTCAAGGAAGGTTGATAATGCTCAGTCTCTCTGAACATTTAGCATGTCAAGACCCTTGTTACCAAAAAGAGAATACAAGATTGTACCAATTTCTCTTCCCCTGCATGCAATGGGCTTGCTCAAAAGTCTGACTGGAGGGTAATTCCTTCAGAGTCCTGAGGTGCAGAGGAGATGAACTGTTAACAGACTCGCTTACAGCATCACAGTTTCAACACACCCAGATAGTGATTATTCAAAATTAGAACAGTATTTGAGAAGGATGATTTGGACAGAGGCCTTCTGAGCAGTGGAAAAGGAATTGAAATCATTTCCAAGAAAGGGATCTGTTCAACATCTCAGGTTTCCCAAAATACACACATACATATATTCATGCATGCATATATATATACATACATATATATAACAAATTAAATATCGACTACTTAACTAATTAATAAAATGAACTTGAAAGTCCAGGATTCTGAGCTAAATCTGATGAGATGAGGTTTGACAGGGATCAAGGTATGGTCTTAACACTCAAGTTCCAAAATCTTCCTTAACAAGTATCAAGATAGGAGACATATGATTATACTAAAGTTTGTCTGAAAAAGATCTGGGGGTTTTAGGGCACTGCAAGCTTATGATGTGGCTACTAAAAGAGTTATTGGGCTCTATCAAAAGAGGCAAAATTTCCAAAGATATGGAGGTGAGAATCCCATTGCAGTCTGCCCATGTCAGACCACATCTCGAAGGCCATTTTCGGTTATAAGCAGCCCTGTTAGAAAGGACATGGATTGAGGTTGTTGTTCATCCTTCATTTTCAAAGAGCACCAATGACATCATGGGGTCTTGACTTGAGCATGAATTGGATTGAAGTGAGGTGGAGCTGCACAAAGTCATAAACCTCCGTCTCTTCCAGAGCCATCAAAGTTCAGTGGCAAGACAAAAGTCAGAACAACATGGATTGATGAGAAAGCATCCAGAAGAAAGCATCCATGATGGAGAAGAGCCTTGATGCCATGTCATAAGAGGGTTGGTTGAATGAAATACTGGGCTCTTTAGACTGGAGACAAGAACATGAAGTAGAGGGTAGTAGGGAGAAACAGGATCCTGTATCTGGAGAGAAGAGATGTCAGAGACCATCTGGTTCAGCCTCCTCATTTTACAGATATGGAAACTGAGGCATGCAGAGATGAAGGGACATTGGCAAGGTCGTAGGAAGGGGCATGGCTCACATTCAAACCTGAGTCCTAGGATTCCCAGTTCTGCTCTACCTTCCTTCAATCATGCTGCCTCTGTGTTGATGACCTAAAAGAGTATGTAGATTCCTCTGTTTGGCCTCTGAGGGAAAAATCAGGAACCACTGGAGCACTTGCAAGGTGTCAAAAGGCGGTTTAATGTCAGGAAAACCTTTCCTGGCAATGAGAGCTGCCCCACCCCCATGGCTTGTGCAGCCCCTGGAGGAAGCCCTGGAGGAAGCAGGCTCCCAGTCCTCTCACCAGATGTCTTCCTGCAAAGGCTGGATGACCCTCCCCCAATCCCACTCATCCACCCATCCCCCACCCCCCCACACACCCCTGTCAGGTCTGTCAAAGGGAATCTTGATCAGGCATGTTTTGCACTGGAGCCGCCCACCCCAGTCCTGACCAGGTCTGTCCTGGTGTCATGTGATTCTTACATGGGACTTACCAGAGGAAAGGCTCACAGGAGTCCTCAGTTGGAAATGGGGTCCCTTTGGGGACACTGAAAAGGCACCTGGGAGCTTATCGAAGAACAGGGACTGACCCTGGACCCTCAGGTTTTAAACCCCTAACTCAGGTAAAAGACAGAGATGTCTGGGGGGTGCTCATGGCCAAGAGGCTACCAACAAAATGAAATCCCTTTCCCTAAGGGAGGAGCAGACCTCACCTGCCAGGTAGGCTTATCTGAATCAATCTAGTCATGAGGTGATGCATGTTTGCCAGGTACTAGCTACAATGATCAAAGGTGTTTGGGTCAGTTTCAATTGCAAAGGAGAGTTCATTTCAAAAGGAGTTTCTGTTTCACTGAGGTATATGCAGATGACAAAGGATTGCAGAAATGAAATTACTGGCAAGGGAGGTGCTAGTAAACAATGAATTTCCTTTCACCTTCCCAGCCACTACCTGTAGGTGGCCAATGGTTTCTCTACTGACCCCATCACTTTTCTTTTTCCTTTTCTCTCCCGTCTTCTCTCCTTTCCTTTCTTCCTTCCCTCCTTTTACTATTTTTCTTCTCTTTTCTGCTCTCTCTCTCAATCTGTATGTGTATGTAAATATATGTATATATACACATTTGTGTATATATATATATACACATACATACATACACACATATGTATATGTGTCTGAGTATATATGTGTGTGTGTGTGTATATATATATATATATACACATATATAATACATATGGGTATATTTATTTTATGAATTTAAAAACTCTAACCTAAGCCACTCTGGGGCTATCAGTCCACAGACTAAATGTTTAAAAGTCACCTACTTGAACTTCTATGAGCCAAGATGGCAGAGTAAACAGTAAATGTTCTCACTGTTCCCCTGGTTGACCTTGAAAACCCAGAGAATATTACCCCAGGAGAAATCCTGGAATAGTGAAACCAGCAGAAGGTATATAGCAGTATTCTAACTTGGGAGGCTAGGGAAATTGAAGGGAAGGGCAGAAGGGAACCAGGGCAGTCTCAAAAGTGTCCAACAAGCCCCACTTCAGTGAACCAACAGGAGTTCCTGAGCCCTGAGGGAGTGAATTGGCAAGTGCCAACACCAGGACCTCAGGTGTGCCTTCACAAAACCAGGCAAATTGGCAGCAACAAGAGGGGACCATTGTCTACCAACGACTATGCTCCAGTGCAGCCCAAGGGGAAGAGGAGACTTCCAGAGGTCAGACCACCTCTCCATCATACCTCAGACTGCAAATTTCAGTGTATCCCCCGGGAAACTCAGAAAGACTTCACCTGGCCTTGTTCTTGGCACACACCAGCTGACTCCAGTTCAACACCAGGTAAGCTGCACTATTATATAGCTTCTAACTGACAGAGCCAGAGCCCATAGCACACAAAGTCAGAAATCAGACGCATAGCCACAAGCACAAGAAACATCAGACAGGCAGACACACACACCTAGAAGCAGAGATCCACTTTGAAAGCCAGGAAAAAGGCAATCACAATGAACAAGAAGCAACTAGAAAAGCAAAGGCAATGGAATCTTACTGTGGGGAAAGGGAAGACCAAAATACAAATTCAGAAGAGGAGAGCATTGACACTATATCCACATCTGAAACCTCAAAAGGGCCTATGAACTGGCATATGAACTGGTCTTAAGCCCAAAAAAGCATTCTTGGAAGAACTTAAGGAGGAAGAACTCAAGCCAAAGAAAAGAGGTAGAAGAAATTTGGCCAATTCTTTTAAAAAAATAAAATGGAAAAAAAATCACTGAAGAAAATAAATCTTTAAAATATAAAACTGATCAGATGGATAAGGAAATACAAAACCTAACCAGAGAAAACAACTTCTTGAAAAGTAAAATTGGCCAAATGGACAAGGAGATACAAAAGCTAACTGAAGAAAACAATTCATTAAAAATTAGAATTGGACAAGTGCAAGCTAATGACTATGAGACATCAAGAGTGAGTCAAACAAAATCTAAAGAATGAAAAAATAGAAGAAAACAAGAAATATCTCGTTGGAAACACAACTGACCTGAAAAATAAATCCAGGAAAGATAATCTAAGAGTTATTGCTCTATTGAAAAGTCAGGGTGACAAAAGAAAGAACCTGGACAGTATCTTCCAAGAACTCATTCAAGAAGATTGCCCGGAGGTCCTGGAAATAATCATTGAAAGAATGCACAGATCATCTCTTGAAAGAGATCCCAAATTGAAAACTCCAATGAATATTATAACCAAATTCCAGAATTATCAGATCAAGAAGAAAATACTGAAAGCAGCCAGAAAGAAACAATTCAAATATCTGACCACAGTCAGGATTGAACAGAATCTTGCAGCTTATACATTAAAAGATCAAAAGTATTGGAATATAATATTCTGTAAGGCAAAGGAGCTTGGACTACAACCAAAACTACCCAGCAAAACTGAGCATAATTTTCCCTGCAAGGAGATGAATGTTCAATGGAATAAGATAATTCCAGACCTTCATGATGAAAGGACCAGAGTTCAATAGAAAATTTGATCTTCAAATATAACACCAAAGAGAGGCATAAAAAGGTGACCATGAAAAAAAAATCCTTGCTATTCAGTAAGGGCAAACTGTCTACATTCCTGTGGGGGGGCGGTGATACTTCTTAATCTTGAGAATGAAATGTTTATTACAGCATTTAAAAAGGATATACATAGACAGAGGGTGTGTGTATAAATTAACAGATGTGATGTTAAAAAAAAAACTAATTAAAGGGTGCAAATGGATTGTAATGGAAGAAGACGAAAAGAGAAGGCCGAAAAGGATAAATTACATCGCATGAAGAGGCACAAAAACATATTAGAAGGAAAGAGTGGAGGTAGATGAAACCTGTTTGAGCCTTACTCTCATCAGATTTGGTTCAAGAAGATAATAAGATGTTCTGCTAAGTATAGAAATATAACTTACCCTTCAGGCAGTAGGAGGGTAAAGGGGAAAGATAAGGGGGTGCTGATAAAAGGGAGGGAAATTGAGGGAGATGGTGGTCAAAACCAAACCTCTTTTGAGGAAGAAAAAGGAGAGGAGAGAAATAGAAGCATAAATGTGGGGGGAGGGGGGAGGGGGAGAATAGGATGGAAAAGAAGACACAGATAGTAATCATGACTATGAATGTGAATGGGATGAACTCTCCCATAAAATGGAGGTAGATGACAGAATGGATTGAAAATCATAATCCTATAATATGTTGTTTACAAGAAATACATTTGAAACAGAATAAGGTAAAACTAAAAGCTGGAGTAGAATATATTACTCTTCAACTGAAGTAAATAAAGCAAGGGTAGCAATCCTAATTTCAGACCAAGCAAAAGCAGAAATAGATCCAATCAAAAGAGATAAGGAAGAAAACTATATTCTGCTAAAAGGCACCATAGACAATGAAGTAATATCATTACTAAACAGATGTGCACCAAGTGGTGTAACATCCAAATACTTATGGGAGAAGTGAAGGGAATTACAGGAAGAAATAGACAGCAAAACTATACTAGTGGGGACCTCAACCTCCCCCTCTCAAAATTGGATAAATCTAACCTCAAAATAAGCAAGAAAGAAGGTAAGGAGGTGAATAGAATTTTAGAAAAGGTGGGTATGATAGACCTCTGGAGAAAATTGAATAGGGGTAGAAAGGAATATACCATTTTTCTAAGTGGTATATGATACACAAAATTTGATCATAAAAACTTCACAATTCAGGGCAGAAAGGCTGAAATAGCCAATGCATCCTTTTCAGATCATTTTTGCAATAAAAATTTTATTTAATAAAGGGTCATGGAATGAGAGGCTAAAAATTAATTGGAAACTAAATAATCTAATTGTTAAAAAAAATGAGTGGATTAAACAACAAATCATAAAAACAATCAATAACTTCATTCAAAAGAATGACAATAATGAGGCAATCTACCAAAACTTATTCAGTGTAGCAAAAACAGTTCTTAGGGGAAGTTTTGTATCTCTAAATTCTTACATGAATAGAGAAAGAGAAGGTCAATGAATTGAATATACAACTGAAAAAGAAAAATAACAAATTGAAAATCCCCAATTAGATACTAAATTAGAATGCTGAAAACCAAAGGAGAGATTAATATAATTGAAATTAAGAAAACTATTGAACTAACAAATAAAACTAAAAGCTAATTTTATGAAAAAGAAATAAAATTGATAAACCTTTGGTTAATTTATATCAAAAAAAAGGAAAGAAGGAAACCAAATTACCAATATCAAAAAAGAAAAGGGTGAATTTACCACCAATGAAAAGGAAATTAAAACAACAATGAAGAATAATTAGGAATTATTTTGCCCAATTGTATTCCCATAAATTTGGCAATCTTAGTGAAATGGATGAATATTTACAAAAGTATAAATTTCCCAGATTAGCAGAAGACAAAGTAAAATGCTTAAATAGCCACATCTCAGAAAAAGCAATTGAACAAGACATCAATGAACTCCCTAGGAAGAAATCTTCAGGTCCAGAGGATTTACAAATGAATTCTATCAAACATTTAAAGAAAAAATAATTCCAATACTATATAAACTATTTGGGATGGTTGTTGTCCTTTGTTCTCAAAGAGGATCAAAATGACATCACCATGATAAAGTCAAGTTTCAACGTGTCTGACTGTGACTGATCAGACCTTTATGATCTCGGAATGCTCTACCACAGATTGGGCACAGATAGTCACTGTGACATTTGGGGTTGATACTTCAAATTTTTGCATACTACATTTCCTTTGTACTGTCTCAATTCTACTTTACTCATAGAGCACAACCCTTTTCTGATGTGGGAATGCCATACTGAGTGGTCTTTGTGCCAATGTCTCCCATGTTGCAAAATCAAATCCAAAGTTTTTGAGAGAGATCTTGAGAGTGTCCTTGTATTGCTTCTTCTGACTGCCATGTGATTGCCTGTCCCATGGGAGTTGTCCATAAAATAGTCTTTTGGGCAAGAGGAGATTAGGTGAAGAAGAAGGCTTCACAAATTATTTTTATGATACAAATATGGTTCTGATACCTGAACCAGGAAGAGTCAAAACAGACAAGAAAATTATGGACCAATTTCCCTAATAAATATAACTGCAAAAATTTTAGATAAGATATTAGCAAAAAGATTACAACAAATTATCATGAGAAAAATACACTTTGATCAGGTAGAATTTATACCAGGAATGTAAGGCTGGTTCAATATGAGGAAAATTATCAGCATAAGTGATCACATCAACAACAAAACTAATAGAAACCAAATTATTATCTCAATAGATGCAGAAATAACTTTTGATAAAATACAACACCCAATACTATTGAAAACACTGGAGAGTTTAGGAATAAATGTCCTTAAAATGATAAGCAGCATCTACCTAAAACCATCAGTAAGCATTATATGTAATGGGGATAAGCTAGATCTATTTCCAGTAAGATCGATGGCAAAATAGAATGTCCATTATCACCACTGTTGTTCAATATGGTGCTAGAAATGTTAACTTTATCAATAAGAGAAGAAAAAAATGGAAGGAATTAGAATAAACAAAAAAGAAATTAAGTTATCACTCTTTGCAAATGATATGATGACATATTTAGAGAATCTTAGAAAATCAAGTAAAAAAACTACTTGAAATAATGAGCAAATTTAACAAGGTTGCAGGAAAATAAACCCACATAAATTATCTTCATTTCTATATATTATTAACAAAAATCAACAGCAAGATACAGAAAGAGGAAATCTATTTAGAATTACTGTAGACATTACTAAATATTTAGGAGTCCACCTGCAGAAACAAACACAGGGACCAAGTGAACAAAATTACAAAATAATTTTCACAAAAATAAAGTCAGATCTAAATTATTTGAAAAACATCTCTTGCCCATAGGTAGGCTGACCTAATATAATAAAAAAAGATAATTCTACCTAAATTAATTTACATATTCAGTGCCATACCAATCAAACTACTCAAAAATTATTTTCTAGAGCTAGAAAATATAATGTCACAATTCATCTGGAAGAACAAAATGTCCAGAATATCAAAGGAATTAATGAAAAGAAAGCCTAGGGAAGGTGGTCTAGCCACACAGATCTTAAAATTGTATTATAAAGCAGCTTTCATCAAAAACATGTGTTACTGGCTGAAAATAGAGAGGTAGATCAGTAGAATAGTTTGGATATACAAGACACAGTGGTCAATGATTATAGTAATCTGCTGTATGATAAATTCAAGGACCCCAGCTCCTGGAATAAGAATTCACTCTTTGACAAAAATTGCTGGGAAAACTAGAAAACAGTGTGGCAGAAACAGGTCAACAACCAACATTGGACACTGTATGCCAAAATAGAGTCCAAATGGATACATGACCTAGGTATAAAGGCTGATAGTATAAACAAGTTAGGGGAGCAAGGAGTATTTTATCTGTCAGATTTATGGAGAATGGAGAAATTTATGAGTAAATAAGAGGTAGAGAACATTACGAAATGCAAAATGAATAATTTTGAATACATTAAATTGAATAGTTTTTGCACAAACAAAACCAATACAACAAAGATTAGGAGGGAAGAAGAAAACTGGGAAAGAATTTTTACAACTAGTGTCTGTGATAAAGGCCTCATTTCTAAAATGCATAGAAAACTGAGTCAAATTTACAAGAATAAAAGTCATTCCCCAATTTATAAATGGTCAAAAGACATAAGCACTTTTCAGAGGAAGAAATTGAAATTATCTATAGTCTTATGAAAACATGCTCTAAATCTCTATTGATTAGAGAGATGCAAATCATAACAACTCTGAGGTACCACATCACAACTATCAGATTGGTTCATATGACAAAACAGGAAAATGATAAATGTTGGAGATGTGGAAGAGTTGGAACATTAATTCATTGTTGGTGGAGCTGCAAACTGATCCAACCATTCTGGAGAACAATTTAGAGCTATGCCCAAAGGTCTACAAAAATGTACATACTCTTTGATCCCATAATACTACTTCTGGGGCTGTAACCCAAAGAGATCATAAAAATTGGAAAAGGACCCACATATACAAAAATATTTATAGCTGCTCTTTTAGTGGTGGTCAAGAATTGAAAATTGAGGGGATGCCCATCCATTGGGGAATGGCTGAACAAGTTGTGGTATGTGAATGTAATGGAACACTATTGTGCCGTAAGAACTGAGGAGCAGGCAGACTTCAGAAATACCTGGATAGACTTATATGAACTGATGTTGAGTGAAGTGAGCTGAGCCAGGAGAACATTGCACACAGTAACAGCCAAAGTATGCAAGGACTGAGTTTCATAGACTTAGCCTTTCTCAGCAATGCAAGAACCTAAAAATATTTCCAAAGGATTTATGTTGCAAAATGCCATCCACATCCAGAGAAAGAACTCTGGAATCATAACACAGAATGAAGCAGACTACTCTCTTTTTTGTTATGTTTTGTTGTGTTTCATTTTGCTTTTTCTCATGGTTTCTCCCATTTGTCATAATTCTTTTATGCAACATGACTGGTGGGTAAATATATTTAATAGGAATGTGTGGGTAGATACCATATAAGATTGTGTTTCATCTGGGAGGAGAGGGGAGAGAGGGGGAGAAAATTTTAAACTTATGGATATGAATGTTGAAAAAAATAAATTGGTAAATTTGAGAGGAAAAAAACTAACACCAGCCATTCTAAGGATGGCCAAAAAGATTCATGACACACACTGAAAGGTTAGCATTCCCCAAATCTAACCCAAATTTCTCATTTTATGTATGGCTAAATTAAGGTGTGTTTAAAGTGACCTTCTAGGTTGAACTATATGGTCTCTTCCTACTCTGAGTAGGAAATTCTGTCTCGGGGGTGGGAAGGAGCACACAGGTTACACACCCTCTCTCCAACTCTCCCCCAATCTGTAGGTGATATCCAATTATAAACTTAATTCAATTGTCAATGGTTACTCAAGAAACGTATAGACCGAACCTTTTCTCCTACTTTTGCCCAGGTGAAACTTTGTTCCATATTACCGCTTTTAGAGTAAGTGAATAAGTGACATTCCCATAGCAGAACTTGTTTCTTTACCCTAAAATCTAAGATATCTTTAAAATCTTTAGTAGCATGAGCAAAATGGGAGAATTATCCAAGTATCTAGCTAATCCCTTCAAAATTGCATAGATCTGTCCCTTTTTTCAGAATGAGTTCTAACACACATACACACACACACACACACACACACACACACACACACACACACACACACACACCCCTTAACCAACATAAGCCATAATGTTCCTAGAATTTTGTGGATGCTCTTGAAACCTTTTTATGGCCTCAGATTTCATCTTATTAAAAGCCAATATGGTTATGAGCTCCTCTAAATAGAGCTCTAGGTCATCCCAGGCATCTGTCCTTCCCTGGGCCTGCCATACTAGTTTAGTAGGGCCCACGGTCCTTTGACAAACCCTTCAGGAGCTCTAGGTCACTTCCGTGACATGACGAGACTGGAAGGAGCTGGAAGGGTTAATCCCTGAACTTTGGGTCAATCTCACCCCAACTGATCAAATTGTCATGGTTGGAATTCTAATCCTGAATGAGAAGCTCTAGTGGATTGTCCCAGTCAGGCAGGTAACAAATGCTGAGAGAATCCATTTTTCCACATGGGAGAGAAGGGAAACAGAGGCAGTGGACATTAAACCCCCAAGCATAAAGAGAGGCTAAACTGAAAGGGTGGGACCACAAGATTCCAGACCATCCCTACCTATAATTTATTCTTCCTTCTTTCTGCCCATCTTTTCACCTATGACACAACCACCTAAAGGTTTCTAAACAAAGTCATTAAGTTCCTCTCCTACCATCCAGTTACCCCAAACTCCTCATCAGTTTTCCACCAATTCAGAACTATGGAGAGATGTGCACCTATTTGTGAATAGGGTTGGAGAAAGATCCTGCCAACTGAGCCTTTCTTGTTATGTACATTTATTTTTTGTCTAAATAAAATGCTTGTGGTATTAGTTTGGCTCTCTTGGTAACAGTGAGTGCTTTGTTAGTGGTCTTGAAGTTATTTTTGCATAATGGATAAATCAGAACAGAAATTAAAACTAGAAGAAATAACAGAAGACTGCTGGATCAAAGATTTTTTGGACCTAATTCTTACATAGCAGTTCAAATAGAATAGCAAGTTGTATGTAATAGACATCATCACCATCATCATGATGATGATACTATGTTATGGAAATGTTTGTTTTATCCCATACATTAAAAAAAAATAAATACAAATTTTTAAAAAGCAGGAAAATGTTCCTAAAACATCAAACTACCCACTCTTTTATTCCCCATGCCTCCAACACTTTTCTTGGAACCACTCATCATCCATTGCCAGGTCAGCACTCCCAAGGTCCCCACCCTAGTTCAGGACTCATCACCTGAGCTTCCCAAGTGTCTCCCTGTCTCCAGTCTCTCACCTCTCCCTGTGGAGACCAAATTGCTTTCTGAAAAGATGGCCCTGAGACAGTCATTGTTGTAGAAGCTCCAGTTGTTTCCAAATATTCTTAGTCTGAAATACAACCTCCTGTTAGATAGTCCAAATCCTTTAGAGACTGGTTTCAGCTGATGTCTTGGGGCTTATTCTGCAATATTTTTTATAATGTACTCTAACTACCTGCCCAAATGGTCTCCTGGTCACCAGAAATGAATGGCTCTTTCCTGCCTCCATGCTTTTGGAAGAGCTATTCCCCATTTCTAAAGCACACTTTCTTCTTACTTCAACTGTATCTAGTAAAATCCAAAATTCCTTTAGGGCCCAGGTTGAGTGTCATCTTCTAGATGAGCCCTGTACTTATTTCCCCTTGCCCAAAACTACAGAGAGCTCCAAAGTGGCCTTCATTTACCAGGTTTCAACACTTTACTCCCTCTTCTCTACTGTCCTAAAGCAATGGTGGGCCATGTGGGTGCGCTTGAATGGAGAGCGATCTACCATGCAGGACCTTCCAAGGACTTCCCAACAGACCTTGGTATAGGGCTCATTTTTCCAAACTATTTTCTTTCCCAAAGCTTAGTGTCCCAACACAATCAGTCTACTATATTTGTGTTTCCAATCATTAGCACTGAAATGTCACAAAGCCTGGTGTTCAGTGCATTGTTGCGTTTCCTCCTCTGAAGGATTCTGGAATCACATGGAGAGAGGAGAGGCACTTCCTCTAAGAACACGAAATCACTGTTAAAAAAGTATTAAAACCAACAAACAAGATAACGAATTTGAAGAGCATGAATGCTTGGGGAGGCAAGGACTGCAAGGAATCAAATGTAATTCCCAAATCCTCTTTCTTGGTGCAGAGATTTCATGTAATCATGCCTTAATCATTGAAAAAAAAAATAGAGAACCTTGGAGCAATGGAATGTTATCGTTTTGTTTTGTTTTTTTACTAATGGTTTATCCTGCATTTTTGGAAAGTAGTCCCCTGTTCTTGACACTTGGAAGGATCAGAGTTTAATATTCTGACCACAATTTCTTGGAAGTTCTCTTGAGTTCTTTATGGTTTTTATAATTTTGGTGAATGAAACTTATGTGATCATCCCATTCACAGCCCTAGAAGCATTTCTGAAAGGAAATGATATGGAGGATCTTGATAGTTGGATCACAGATTTTTGTCCTGCTAACATGTCCTTCGGTCAGTGGGTAAACTAAGGCTAGTTGACTGACTTACTGATCAACATCTCTGATTGATTTCTATGGACTGTTTTGTCAATTAGATTGGAAGCTTAATAGAGGCTTAATCTTAATGAAAAGATAAATGCCATAACCCAAAATTGGAATCACAGGTCCTCAGGAATTACTCATGATGTGATAAGATCAAAGACTGGGGCTGGAATGGACCTCAGAGGTGACTGGGTCCAACACTCTCAAATGATGAACTGGAGGCCCTGAGGGAGCCTGAGGCAGAATTTGAATTCAGATATTTAGGAATGACTTAATACTTTCCAAAAGTCCAATTCTTTATCCATTATACTACATACTTCAGGGGGCATGCTTCAGTCAGTTAATCAATAAACATTTATTAAGCACCTTCTATGTGCCAGGCACTGTGCTAAGAGCTGGGAATACAAAAAGCAAAAAGAGCTTACAGTCTAATGGGGGGGAGGGGCAGTAACATGCAAACAAATATACACAAAGCAAACTCTATACAGGATAACTAGGAAATAATGAACAAAGGAAAAACACTGAAATGTACAAGGTTTGGGAAGATTTGAGTGGGACCCAGTGCTCACCAAGGTGCCTTCAAACTTGGAGAATCTGTGATTCTTTCCCATGTCCTCTACCAACACTTAATGTGGTATTCTACACACTCCAGGTATTTAAAACATTCCATCAAGGAACCCATCTCTTGAAGATTTTAAATAGCTGTAGACAAAAGGAGTCAAAATCAGTGTCTTCCAAGAGTATGGGTCTTTGGACACTCATAGAGAAAGCCAATCTATGTCAAACCAAATGTCTGGCAGTGTCCTCTGTCCTGTCTCTGTCTCTATCTGTCTCTCTGTCTATCTCTCTCTGTCTGTCTGTGTCTCTTCACATCGTATCATAAAGTATTTTGATTTTGTACTGATTGTTTAGACCCCTTCCAAGGTCCCTGTCTCTCAGTAGGGTGAGCCCTCTTGACTCGACTCCCCATGGTCACCAACCAGAATGATTGTCCATCGATCCACCCTCACACATACCTGATCTTATGTGGACAAACAACCACAGTCATTGCTCTTCCCTTTTGCCTCTGCCACAATTGCCACCATCCCTGCCACCCCTCAGAAATGGCAAAAGGCAGTGAAGACATCTGGGCCATGGTGACTCACAAATGCATAGTTTGAGTTCACCAAAGCTCTCTTGGTACTTGTTGGGAAACTATAATTGATAACATCAATAAAAGGAGCAATATAATGACTGGATGTTTATTGAAGAGATGATTGAATTCACATCTCTCCTCCGCTGGCTCCTTGCTCTGTGACCCCTTCATGTTTCTAAACCTTACTTTTCTTATCTGTAAAATGGAAATGATATGTCTACTCTACCCTACAGTGTTATTGTGAGGATCGGGCTAGACAATACACCGTGGTAGCTTCTCAGGGACTTGAGTTTTTACAGAAGAGTCAGACCAGCCAATAATCCTAAAATCAGCACACTCTTATTTGACCCACTTGAACTCACACAAGGGAAGGTACTTTGTGTGAAACAATTATGGAGACAGCAAATATAGGGAAGTAGTTACAAGGAATCTCAATAGCGGGGGCTCACAAGGTACAATTTGAGTAGAGCAGACCAGTAGGACCCTCTAGAACCTGGGAGCAGTAGACACTGTCTGGAGATTCAAGTGGCGAATTCAAAGACACATTGAAGAAGTATTCCAGTGGGAGGGGGTGGTGTTACACAAGGACAACTGGGGAGATGAGAATGTAGCTCTGCCTCCCGAGGCACAGAATTAATTCATTCATCAACTAACAAACATCTAAAAAGTGACTACTATGTGCCAGTTGCAACTTAGCCAGGGTACAATATCTAAGATGGTGCAACATTTTAGACCAGTGCAAGAGAAGGAATGGGATTGAGAAGTGACTTGGAGTCAGGGCCAGGGCATTTCTATATTTTGCCAGATAAGTGTAGGCAAGCCTAGGTTCAATTCAATTCAATAAGCACTTATTAAGTGCCTACTATGTGTCAGACACTGGGGTAAGCAATAAAGATACAAAAAGACAATCTCTGCTCTCAAGGTGCTTATGATCTAATAAGGGAAACAACCTGTAAACAATTATATACATGATAACTTGGGAAGGCACTGGAATTAAGAGGAGTTGGGGAAGGATCCTCTAGAAAGTACAATTTTAGTTAGTACTTAAAGGAAGACAGGGAAGTCAGTAGTGGGACCAGAAGAGAGAGGGCATTATAGGCAAGAGGGACAGACAGAAAAATGTCCAGAGGTGAGAGATGGAGTGTCCTTGTGGTGGAACAGCCTGGAGGCTGATGATGGATCAAAGAGTACATGTAAGGGAGCGAGGTGACCCCCATCTAACACATCTGGTCCCAGATGCAGGAGAGGGCCAGCTATGTACATGGGGGGCTTGGGCTGCATGCATCTCATTCAAGTGCTTTTCACTGGTTTCCTGCCTCCAGTGTCACAGGCAGGTAGCCTTGGGAGAGCTACAAGCCTGGAAGGGCTAAGGAAGGAAAATCAGTGCTATGGAAGGTTCCAGAAAAGAGAGGGGTTCTGGGAAGGGCTTCACAGATGGAAGGAGTCCACTTCAAGAAAGGGCCAGCTTAGGAAGTCAGAGAGTGTTTCAAATTCTCCCAAATTTATAAAGTATAAGCCAAAAGTATTTCTTCATATGAATATAGACCCCTTCAGGGCCACCTCTTCCATGCAGCCTTCTCTGCTTGCTCCAAGTTGTCCTGCATTTATTTTGTACTTCTCATCTGTTTACTTATTTCTAGAAAACATTGCATCCTTCTGGTAGATGCTAAGTTCTATGACCCTTGACCTCAGGAATTGTCACACTCCTCTATATTCCTAGCATCAAACACAGAGCCTGTCACACAGCTGGTGCTTAATAGATGCATGCTGATTGACTGGCTTCTTATTTACTTCCTGCACATCTATTATTACTCCCCATCCTCTTTCGTGTTAGGAGGATATTCTTTTCCATTCTCCTGTCTGCTCACTCTGCCCTTCTTGCTTCTCCCCATATGTTATCATCCATTTTCTTTCTCTGTCCTTTCCTTGAGTGGTGATACCCCCCCCTTCCACCTACAGTACGGTTTCTTATTATTTTAGCTCTATCTAAGCCCTGGTTTCCTTCAAAATTTAACTTAAACACCTCCTTTTTTCTTATTTAATATTTTATTTTTTCCCAATTCCACATAAAAACAATTTTAACATTCTCTTTTTTTTTCAAGTTTTAAGTTTCAAATTCTTTTCCTTCCCTTTTTCCCTCCTCCCACTGAGAAGGCAAGCAATTTGTCATAGGTTATACCTATAACCACCCCTTCTTCCAAGACAAGTCTTTCCCCAAAGCCACTAGTGCATCCACACCCACATATGCACACTCTCACACATACTGACACACATCACAGTTATCATTTATTTATTTTGTATTCACTTACATGGGCACACGTTGTCCCCTCTCTCCTAGAGCTTAAGCTCCTTCAGGGTACAGCCTAAACTATTCTTGTCTTTCTGTATATACCCAGTACCTGACCTGCAAGAGTCACTTGACAAATGTCTGTTTATTGAGTAATAAACATTAACAGTTATGATATGACAGAGGCTAGTGGAGAGGTCAAAGTAAAATTTAGGGGGAGGGTGTTCAAGTCTTGAATTCAATGGAATTTTTGGAACAGATGAGCATTTCAGTGGTGGAGCAGCTGCTGGTATGATGTGGTGTCTGCCAGTGCAGGTTGGCACTTTCTCTGCACCTTCTAGCCTTACAGATATCACCCAAAGTCCTTAGAGGTTAAGTGACTTGCCCAGAATCACACAGGCTGTATAGATCAGAGAACTGGAGCCCATGTTTTGCTGACTTTGAAGCCAGTTTTCTAACCATCATATCAGGCTGCTTTTCTGATGGAATTTTTCTCCTTCAAATTAAAATTTGCACATTGCCTTCCCCACTATAGAACTATAACCCCCGCTCTGGTTTTCCCATTTATGCAGAATATTGGAATTTGTATCCTTGAAGAATATTCATTTCCCTCCAGGATTTTTGACCCAGTTACATGTTGAAAGGGGAGCAGATAGAGCTAAACAAAGGGAAGGAGGCTTGGGGATGACAGATGAGCCAGTAGTGGGGGTGGGGAGGATGCTGGGCAGAGCTATGCATGGTCCCCTCCCCATCGACAAAGCCCCCTCCTCCCCACACCCCAGGACCTGCTCACATCTCCGGACAAAGGGGCCAGTCAGGAAGAGGTTAAAGGGAGTGTTTCTGAAATGAGCTATGCATTTCCTCTGATTCTCTGAGTTTGAACATGACTGGTGGCACTGCTTTACATACTTAAGATGAGATCCTCTCAAATTCATGCGACATAATGAAAGCATAAGTGTTGCACATCTGCAGCTCTGATATTCAAAGAAACAGAAACAAGGGTTCAGGAAGGATGCACTTCTTGATTTAGATTTGAATCTTAGCTGCTAGCTGTGGCATGATCTTTTGCAAAATTCTGGGCCTTAGTGTCCCCACCTGTAATATGGAGATAAAAATTCCTGTAGTACCCACAGTGTCTCAGTACCTCTGAGCACTGCTATAAGGCTTGGGTGAGATCATCAAACATTTTATAAATGGGAGTGCTATGGATCTGTCAGGAATTATAACTGTGGTTGGCAGTGACATGAGAATGAACATACTCCTTCTCAGTATCTCATGGCTTTGTTCTACAGAGCTCTGCAAATCTCCAAGCACATATATGTCCTTGATAATTCTTGAATTGAATGAAAGGGGCTGTAAGACATAGTTTTGAGCTGAGGGGTGGAGGGGTGCGGAGGGAAGAGGGGGATGGGGAGGGAGTCTTCAGCTCTTCTCCTAGAGCCCAGAGCACCAGAGTCAGTATCTGAAGAAGTCTCACTTCTGATACCTGCTCTTACCACTGTCGGCAGGAGGATCCCCAGAAAGATGCTTTGCTCTTCTGAATCTATTTCCTCACCTGTAAAATGGAGGTAGTCAAAGTGTTTGTACTTCTTTCCACATAGGGTGGCTGGGAGCCAAACTGCTTTGTAAACCCTTCAATCCCCTGTGGGAAATAAAGGGGAGGGGCTCTAAGTCCCACCTCAAGATCCGTAGTGACTAAGGCCATGAAGGATCTTGCTTTCTTATTGTGAAAGTCACTGCTTACTTGGACTTCCATGAAAACAGCTGCCATTTACATAGATTCTGATTTACAAAACACAAGGCTTCCTGGGATCCAGGAAGGAGGCCATGTTGAATATTCCTCTTCTCTAGGTAGAAATGGAAGGTGTTTGCATACATACACAGGCTTCTCACCTGGGAAGAACCTCAAAGACCATCTTATAACCTGACTCCTTAACCCTTCAGCAATCTGAAGAAACCTAGTTTTCACAATAATGTTGTTAAATACATGAAGTAAAATACATGGAATTACAAATGAAAACAATGATTTTGAAGTCATTATCAAAATTTTTTTTAAAAGATTTCTCCAACTTTAGGGTTCAGTTCAGTTCAGACATTCAGTCATACCTGACTCTTTGTGACCACATTCAGGGTTTTCTTGGCAAAGACATTGGAGTAGCTCCTTTTACATCTCATTTTATAGATGAGGAAAGTGAGACAAGCAGAGTGAAGTGACTTGCTCAGGGCTAATTTTAAAGATGAGGGAGCTGGGGTCTAGACAGAATTTGGGATCTGGAAAGATTCATTTATTATCTCTCGCTTGGTGGGTTGGAAATCAGCTGCCTGGGGAACACAGCACAAGTCTAAAGGGGCGGGGTGGTGAGGGAGAAAGCCACAACTTTAAAAGGCAAACAGAATAAAGTCTTTCCTTTGTGTTTCTTAATGAGATAAGTAGAGTTTGCTCAAATCTTTCCTCACCAGCTCTGTCTCTGTGGCCGCCAATGCTCAAAAACCAGCATGAAGGGGACCTTAGGTTGACTATCCAATGTCAGGGGTGGGTTTTTTCCAGGGGCTGGCTTCTCCCTCTCTTCTTTATGTTGTCTTCATGCTTTGTGAAACTGTTGAACCCAGCTCAGAGGAGGTAAGACATGTTTGCTTTTCTTCTGTCCTCTGCCCTGGCAGCTAAGTGGCAGCTAGGACAGAGGGCCTGTTCGGGAGTCATGAAGATTCATCTTCATGAGTTCACATTCTCCCTCAGACATTTATTAATGGTGTGACCCAGGACTTAACCCTGTTTGCCTCCATTTCCTTAACTGAAAAATGAACTGGAGAAGGAAATGGCAAACCCCTCCAGTATCTTTGCCAAGAAAATCCCAAATAAGGTCAGAAAGAGTCAGACATGACTGAACAACCAGAAAATACAAAGTTTAATGATAGGACATTTAAAATGATTTCAGATCAGTCTCAAAAAGAAACTGATGTTGCCAAATGTGGAGACTTAAATGACAGGGCAATACAATGAGTCTATGATATACAATACAGATAAAACAAGGGTGGAAGCAGGTCCCCTTGATCTACTGGATTTGGTTTCTACCAAGGACCTAGGCTTATGTACCTTGCCTGAATAGGAAGAGACACAGGTTCTGGACCCTCATGATACAAAATGAGACCAACCAGGAGCCTCTGGACCTGATTATCCTTAGCATTGAAATGGTCCTGTGAGGAGCCAGATCATTTCTGACCTGGTCTGAAGAAATGTGGAGAATATGAACATTTAGTTAGTCAATCAGTCAACAAACATTTATTAGGCACCTCCCATGTGCCAAGAATTGTCCTAAGTGCTGGAGATACACAAGAGGCGAAAGAAAGTTCCTGCTCTCAAAGAGTTCATTGTTTTACTGGGGAGACAACGTACAAACAAATATATACAAAACCATCTGTAGAGAGGACAAATAATGAAGAGAGGGAAGGAGCTGGAATTAAGAGGTGTTGGGCAAGGCTTCTTGGAGAAGGTGGGGAGATTGGTGAGGAAATGAATGATGAGGCTGATGAGGCAGAAGAGCTGCATTCAGTTGGCAATTCTGTCATTAACTAACAATAGCTTTCATAAATCACTTCCCTTTCCTAGATCTCATTTTCCTCATCTGTAAATTGAGCCAGGCAAACTGTACTCTCTCTGTAAGGTCCCTTCCAGTGCCTTTATCCTGTGGCTATGTGTGATCATCCTCCAGGATCCCAGGAAAGAATGCGAAAAGGAGAGGGAGCAGAGCACAATGAGGATCAGGACAAATCTTGGGTTGGGATCCTGGGTTCAGGTGCCAATTCTTCTACTTGGGGACCCTCAGCAAGTCACTTTACCCCTTCTGGCCTCAGCAAAGTGAATGCCTTGGTCTAGACAATGACTAAAGTCCCTTCCAGCACCAAGTTTTTGGGTGCTGACCAAATGGCAACATGCTGGTGCTTGAGCTAACTGGAAGACAGCTGCAGTCAGAACCCAGAACATAGCCCCGGGAATACCAAGTGGCTCCTGGAGCTCTACCTTGAACTCAGAGATGGCCAAGAGAGTTCTTAAAACAAAGAACTCATCAAAACATAGCTCAGTGCTTGTGTCCTGACCTATCAGTATGGCTCAAAAAGTTCTAAAAATTGCCAGGGTGTGACCATGGACAGAGCTCATTGTGAAAGTTCTGGCTGTCCCTTCGAACTCCACCATGCCAGACACTACCAAAGGGTATCCTAAACTGTGACTCCCATTCCTTGAAGGCAGGAGAAGGTAAACAAGTGTCACCAAGTTTTGTTTCTCTTTAAACAGAAAGAGAAGCTCAGCTCAGGCCTTTTGCGAAAGTCAGAAAGGGGAAAAAGAATGAAATTAATTTTTTGTTTTAATTCTAATGGAAACTCTCCAGGTTGCAGAATGAACAGCAATGTTATACTTAAGGCTACTTTTTATATGGAATATATGGAATTTTTTTCAGAGTGTTAGCCTGGAATGGGATAGAAAGCAGGCCTGGGAGCCAGGAAGGCAGGGTGAATCTCCTGTCTCCATTACTTGATCTGGAACTCTGAACTAGTCATGTTTTCTCTCAGGGCTTGGGGTACCTCTCTAGGACAGGTGTTCTTTGAACCCTTTTGTCTATCAGACTGCTGAAGATCACATTTTTAAATGAGTAAAATGAAATATAAGAAGGAAACCGATCATATTGAAATATAGTGATTAATATTAGGTTGGGGAGGAAGGTCTCAGACTCTGGGTTAAGAATGCCTGATTTAAGATTGTAAGTGCTAGATAAATGGCCTTCTCCATTTGATGAAGGAAGCTTCCACACTGGGAGTTCTCTGCAAAGATGAAATCATGAATCATGAACAACAACAAAAATTTCTATGATTATTTGAAAATATCTCAATAACAGGATCATGGACTTGGAGATTGAAAGGTCAGTAGAGCTATTCTTAATACGATGCCCCCATTTTATATGAGGAAACTGAAACTCACCTAGCCAAGGCAGACAAAAAAGAGAAATATAGATGGATATTTGAATATGAAGACCCTGGTTTCAAATCTGAGTCACTTTAAATGGTCTAGCATCAACCTCTTCATCCATATAATGAGGAAGTCGGCTATGTGACTTCTATAGCCTCTCTAAAACAATGATCCTGTGATACTTAATCATTTTACCTGCCTGAGTCTCAGTTTCCCATTTTGTAGAATGAAGGGGTTGGATTAGATGGCCTCTAAAGTCTCTTCTAACCCAGTATCAAATAAAGCAAGATCTGAACACAGGCCCTTTGACATCAAAGCCTGACCACAGGCTGCCTCTTGAGATGTCCTGAAGACTTTCTGCTAAGAGCAGAACTACTCAACTTGGAAATGGCATCTGACCATTCTTCCTAAGGGTTCTCACAACATATAGACCTCCTGCCTTCTGGCAAAGGAACAGTAGGGAATCTCTCTCAAAATGCCTCCTCTGGTTTGGTTTTGTTGTGCTTGTTTTGCACAGAGAGAGGTTGAGAGTCAGAGAGACAGAGACAGAAAATCAGAGAGACAGAGTCAGAGACAGAGATGAGAAAGAGAGACAGAGAGAGAGAGACAGAGAGATGAGAAAGAGAGAGAGAGAAGAAAGAGAAACAGAGAGAGATGAGAAAGACAGAGAGAGAGACAGAGACAGAGAGAGAGATGAGAAAGAGAGACAGAGAGAGAGATGAGAAAGACAGAGAGAGAGACAGAGAGAGAGATGAGAAAGAGAGACAGAGAGGGAGAGAGAGAGAGAGAGAAGGAGGGAGGGAGAGACAGAGAGATGAGAAAGAGAGAAAGAGAGAGAGGGAGGGAGAGACAGAGAGAGAGGTGAGAAAGAGAGACAGAAAGAGAGGGGGGAGGGAGAGACAGAGAGAGAGAGAAGGAGGGAGGGAGAGACAGAGAGATATGAGAAAGACAAGAGAGACAGAGAGAGATGAGAAAGAAAGAGGGAGAGACAGAGAGAGATATGAGAAAGACAAGAGAGACAGAGAGAGATGAGAAAGACGGAGGGAGAGACAAAGAGAGATGAGAAAGACAGAGAGAGAGACAGAGAGACAGAGAGATGAGAAAGAGAGAGAGATAAGACAGAGAAACAGAGAGAGAGAGAGAGAGGGAGGGAGGGAGGGAGAGACAGACAGACAGACAGAGACAGAGAGAGGGAGGGAGGGAGAGACAGAGAGAGATGAGAAAGACAGAGAGACAGAGAGACCCAGACTTAGAACCAGAGGCAGAAACATGGAATGACTAAGAGCTAGAGAGAGTGCTACCCGATCCTGAGCTTTCCCCCACCCCACCCCCCATCTCTATTCAATTTCCTATCAGGATTTCCCAAACCTAACTCCTTTCTGAACCTCCCTCCCACAGCTCTGCCCTCTTGGGTCCCTGAGTAGGATGACTAAGCTAAGGGAAGCTTAGAGGAGGAGCAAGGTGGACACACAGAGGATCAGGCTCCATATTTGCAGAACAGCCTTGCTCAGAAAAGAAAGGATTTGGGAAGCTAACGTTTTACAAAGCAGTGCTTGTGAGATCAGCGCTGGAGATGCTGCTGTAGGCTTCAGAACCTTTGAAAACTGAGGCATCTGGTCCAACTGTCTCGTTTTGCTCGAGAGGAAAATGAAACCTGGAGACCTTTGATGACATGTCAGGCAATAATCAGCCACCAAGAATTTAAGAAGCATTCAGTGTGTGGCAGCTCCGGTGCTAAGTGCTCAAGATATAAAGAAAGACAAAATCCAACCAGTCTCTGCCCTGCCACCCCCGGAGCTCACCTTCTAAAGGAGGCAATATGCAAGAATAATGGACCCGTTTGAGTTCTTGTAGCAAATTCGGTTTAGAGATGGGGCCAGAGCTCTGGGGGCTAATTCAAGAGGTGTACCCTCTATCCTACACTACTCCCCATCCCACTCATTCTCTCAGGATTCTGTATTTCTGACCTTTGCTTCAGAGACCTCCAGCAGCTTCCAGAATCTCCCTCCCCAAAATGATACATCCAGGACCCAAGAACACTGGAAATCCTTTCTAAGAATATTCCAAGATGTTAGATTTAGAGATGAAAGGTACATTGGAGACGAGGTAGTCCAAATGTAACATCTTACAGACATGGGAAAAGACTCCAGAAGGAAAAGGGACTTGCCAAGATCATACAAACAGTCAAGATTTGAACCCAGGTTCTCTATTTAGAATTTAGCATTAGAATCTTTTTATTTTCTCCAGCTCAACGAGAAGCATTTCCATTAAATACCACTTGGACCATACCATTCCTTCTCTCAGAAGCCTAACAGAGGCAATAAAGTTCAGTAGAATGACCCCTGGTTTGGGTGTCAAAGAATTAGGTTCAGACTCTACCTCTAATGCTTACTACTGAGTAACTTTGAACAAGACAATTGATCTCCCTCAGCCCCAGTTTCCTGGAGATTGAACTAGCTGGCTTCCAAGGTCCTTTCTGGCTCTAGATCTAGGATCCTATGACATCTGCCTGGAATTTTTAACTAAGAACTCTAAAATCCTTCAGTGATTGGGAAGCAATTCTCCTCCCTCTCATGCAGGAGGTCAACTCTTCACTTGCAGCCAACCTTTGGCAGGTACCCAACCACCAGATGGGTCTCCCTGACGCTTAACCTTCACCCTTCCTGTCCCCTGAAGGCAGAATGCCTCTCAGTGGTCCTCACCCTTTCACTCCTTCAAAGCAGTGCCATGAAACTTCTCAGGTTTGACCCCCACCCACCCCCAAAGTTCCTTTACTGTGTCCCTTGGGCAAGGTTGCCTAATGGTAGTCACTCTCATTTATCTGTGTTTCCTCCCTACATGTCCAGGTGAAAATGACGTGAGTAGTTGATGTGAGTAGAGAGAAGAAGCTGGATCTGAGAGACATTGGGAGTGTAGAAATAACTCGATCTGGCAAAGGATTTGTCCCTGCAGGGAAGGGAAGGAGCCAGCCGAGGCTACCTCTGAAGCTGCAGACCCAGCCTCTCTCAAACTCTCTCCCCTCACATCATCTTTCCCTTTTCATCAGCCTCCTAATTAGTCTTCTTGCTTTGTCACTTCCTGTTCTCACATCTGTCCTCCACACAGCTGCTGAAATGGGAATACGAATCTTAATAACGCTGGCTAGCATTTATGTCATGTTTTAATGTTTGCAAGGCACTTTATACATATTATCTCATTTGATCATTTCAACAGCCCTGGGAGGCAGGAGCCATTAATATTAATAATAATAGATAAAATTAATGGGCTGGGTGCTGTGCTAAGTAAGCGCTATACAACTGTTATCTCTTCAGGTTCTGACAACAAACCTGGGAGGTAGGTGCCATTTATCATCTCCATTTTACAGATGAGGAAACTGAGGCAAATGGAGGTTCCAAGACTTTCTCAGAGTCACACGACTTGTAAGCATCAGAGGTCAGAACTGAGCCCAGATCTTCCCAACTCTACCCACACCATCCATTTTGCTACCTTACCCACCACATTTTTACAGTTAAGGAAATTGAGGGAGATTATTATTCATATTTTACAGTTGAGGAAACTGGGAAAAAAGGAAGTGAAGTGACTTAACCAGGTTCCCACAACTAGTTAGTGTCTGAAGCCAGATTTAAATGAAGTCTTCCTGAATCCAAGACCACTGCTTGATGTACTGAATAAAGTTCCCAAGGCACAGATCTGACCATGTCAGTTACTGCTTCAAGAAGCTTCATCAGTTGCCTGTTGCCTCTGGGGTAACATAGAAACCCCTCAGACTGGCATCTATCGTCCTTCATAATTGGGTTCTAGTTTACATTTCCTGATTGCTTTCC
>CM053770.1:294367159-294397748 GCA_028658325.1 Potorous gilbertii | reverse complement strand
TGTGTGTGTGTGTGTGTACATACATATGTGTGTCTGCCTACTTCCCTGTTTCCCTATGTCTCTCTGTGTCTCTGTCTCTGTGCCTCTCTGTGTCTGTCTCTCCGTCTGTCTCTGTATGTGTCTCTCTTGCTTGGGATGTCACATGAGAAATCAGCTAAATTTCTCATAAAATCTTTAGCCTTTAATGACTCTGTGACATCCCTCATGGGGTTACTTCTAATGCTACTATCCCCAACCAATCTAGGAATTCTCACCCTATAGCTGTGATTCTCCTATGTAGTTCATCCTGTAGTTCAGATCTGCCTCTGCCACTCCTGCCCTGTGTAACTTGGGCAAGGTCATCCCCTTCCTGGGCTTCAGGGAAGGAAGGGTATATGTTTGAGGTCCCTTCCAGCCCCAGATCTATGACGCTATGATTGCATGTTTTATCTGCCCCATTTTTACAGATGTGGAAACTGAGGTTCATAAAGATAAAATGATTCACCTACAGTCACATAGTAAGTTTTGGAGGTGAGATTTGGATCTTCTTGACTTTTAAGTCCAGACTCAGTTCACAAGGGACTTTCTTTCACACCCTTCTTCCCATGTAGATCTTTGTTAGTAATATGGTACAGCCTCCCTGCTGCCATCATTCCCGTCTCCGTGATCTTTTGGTGAGTGTCAAGTTGAATACTTCAGAAACAGCAGTATTGCAAGACTCACAGCCAAAGAGCATCATAAGAATAATACCAATGACTTAAAATAAGTATTTGTTTTGGCAAGGATCTTGGAGTCCTTGGAGTGCATGGCAGAGTTTTCAAAAGGCAATTCAACCTGTTCCCTTTCCTGCTCCTGTTCAGTCCTGGGTCTAATTCACTGACCATTTCTAGGGTCTATCCAAGATTGATGATGGCTGTACCAATTCTGTGGAATGCTAATCCAACTGCCTATCACAATTACAACAAAGAGCACTCCTCATCCACTTAGTTTTTCCTGTGTGGATAGCTAAACCAAACTCAGGAGTGATGATGGTGACTCATCTGAGAAGCTCTATAGTTTTCTGGAGCTGGAGGTTGCCCCTGCAATGTCATCCATAGACAAATGGAAAGGGTCCATACGCTCAGGAAAGAGAGATGAATAAAAATATTTTTCAGAAGAGAGGGAATTCCTCCTCTTTTTGTGTTGTTTTCAAGATTCAATTTCAAGAGGATCTGGTGTGGGATGGTATCAGACTTCATGTGTTATTGACGGAGGGCTCATCAGCAGAACTTCCTCACATGAGATGTTTGGAAAGCACTTTGTAAATCCTAAAGAAGGGAAGGAGCAAGCGTGGAATAAATGGATCATCGCAGCACTTGGGACACCCCCTTACCAAACGTGGAATCCCAAGAACAGTCAGTCTAGGTTTTCGATGGGTTTGCATCTGTTCTATGTGTGAGTCCCAATCCAGTATTTCCTTTCTTTTTCTTCAGTCAGAAGGCAGAGAGGGTTCAAAGAAAGGCATTTATTATAAGACAACAGAGCATTTCACACATACACACACACACACAGGTCCTCTGGTACTCTTTTACAAAGACAGTAAACGCCAATACTGGGGACAGGCATGAGGAGGGCCCATGTGAGAGAAAGATGGAAAAGGGACAATTCATGGGTCAGAACACCTGATTCTGGCAATGACTGCCCCCAGTTATTCTAGGGGATCAGGGTCTTGGGTGGAGATTGAAGCCCTCCTTTACAGATAACTGTGCTTTTGGCTTCCAATTCTTTTTCATATTCTCGAGATCCCCTACTGCTTAGCGGCAAATGAAATGGAATGGGGACAAGAGAAAGTTGAGGAAAGGAAGCAGGGGCCCTATCCCTTCACCCAAATTCTTGTCTTTATTATGTATATTTGTCAGCATCAAAGCCTAATTGCTTTGGGGACAGTTTTGGCCAGCAAAATTTCTGATCTTCCCTGAGTGACAGTTTAATAGATTTGTAAGAACACTTTTTTTCTTACAAACCCACTAAAATTGCATTTAAGACTTGTGTCCCCAGTGTCTTGCACATAGAATTTCCTTTAATACATATGACAAAATATATTATACACCTATGTGTAAGTTTGTAGATATGTGTACTTATACCTATGCGTATGTATGTATATATACATGTTTATGTACATACATTTATATGTATGTATGCGTATGTATAAAATATTGGAGGACTGACTGAAGATAAAATTTCCTTTGAGATGAAACATACAGTTGTGGTTTTCTCAGAGCTATTATTTGTATTCAGTTTAATAACAAGATATTTTTAATCACCGATACACCAAGAAATATGTTCTTCAAGTCAGAGAAAAACTTTGAGGCTATGATAGCAAAGCCCATCATCGGACATATGAGCAAACCGAAGCCCAGAGACTTGGCTAAAGTCACACAGCTGACCTCCTAAAAGTCAGGATCCATATTACTAACTGTCCTCAATTTCCATGCTCCTATTCTCACAGATTTTGAACTGGGAGAGATTTAATCCTCCTCCTCCTTCCTTTTTTTTTTTTTTAAAAAAAAACAAATGAGGTTAGCAAACAGTCCCCAAAGGTTCTATGATGTGTCAAAGGCGATACATCTAGTGATCACCAAGCGCAGAGTTAGATCTCCCTCCCTCTGACTCTTGTTAGTGAACTGGGAACAAGAATTTATTAAGTGCTTACTATTATTAAAGGGCAGCTAGGTCACACAGCGGAGTCAAGAAGACCTGAGTTCAAATCCTACCTCATACATTAAGTAACTACATGACTCTGGCAGGTCATTTAACTCTTTCTCAATTGCCTCATCTACAGAATGGGTTTAATAATAATCACCTGCCTCCCAGGGTTGCTGTGGAGGCGAAATGAGATATTTGGAAAGCATTTTGTAAATCTTAAAGAACTAAAACAATAATTTTTCCATGTATTTGTGCTAGGCTATAAAAAGCTCTGTCAGCTGTCATTAGCTAGATGGCCTCTGAGGTCCCCTCCTGCCCTAGGTTCATGGCCTCGTGATGCCCAGTGTCTAGCCTATTACTTTCTAGATCAGTGATGCTGGTGCAAAACATCATTCGTTATATGCCTCTGAATTGAAGCAGTGGCTAATTTTGGGAGCTCTCCTCTAGCAGCTCCTGTCACAAAACCAGGAAATCTGAGAGTTGGGGGAGTTCCCAGTTGTTGTTTAGTCCAACTCATACACAAAATGAATCCCCACTATAAAACACATCCAAGTGGATATTCCAGCTTTGTTTGAAGACCTCTGAGGAAGGGAAATCCCACAGTTAAGGAAGCCAATTCTGCTTTTGAAGAGTTTTTATTGGGAGGAAAGTTTTCCTGACATGGAGACTAAATCAGCCTTCAGCCTCCATCGATTGCCCACTGGGGCCAACCAGAATAAGTCTGTTCCTTCTTTCCCATCAAAGACCTTCCAATCTTTAAGCAAAGATATTGTGTTTCCCCTGGAGTCTTCTTATCTACAAATTGAACATCCCCAGTTCCCACAATCCATTCCCATGTGGTAGAGATTCAAGGGTCCTTCATCAGCCTCCACTTTATCCTAGACCAGGCACTCAGAGCCATCCATCAGATGCCAAATGTGGGGTGACAAGGTATAGATGTAGAGGACCTATTACCTCCCCCTGTATGTAGCCCTACCTCCCCTTAGCTTCATATCGTACTCCTAAGCGATACTGAACTTGACATCCCCTGAGACCCCCAGATCTCTCTCCAGTAAATCACTACCTAACTAGGCCCTTACAATTAAGATTTGTGAGATTAATTTTTTGAACCCAAGCCAAAGTCTTTACATTTATCCCTTTTTAATTTCATCTTATTTGATTCAACCCAAGGCTCCTGCCTATCAAATTCTTCTTAAGCTCTCATCTGTCATCTAGTGCGTTAGAAAACCCACCCAGTTTTATGTCACCTTGAAATGTGACAGCCTTCTCACCCACACCTTCGTCCAAGTCACTGATAGTATCTTTTAAACCCAAGGAAAGGCTGTTTTTAGGAATGCATAGCCATGCCACCTCAGCATGAGTGGGCATAGAAGTACAGCCCTGAAATGAACCGTGGTAATCACCAGCATTTAGCTCGATGATTTTTTAACCTAGTTTGAAATTATTATTTAGTGACTGTGAGTCAGACAATTGAGATAAATTGCAGGGAATGTTTGTGTTTGTGGAAGAATGTGAAGACATTTGGGAAGCCCAGCTCTGGCTATCAGGAGGACATGGTTTCTGACAGATCTGACCTTCATCATTTCATTCATTCACACCCTCCACCCCTCCACCCAGTCATTCATTCAATCAGGACATATTAAATGCCTGCTATGCTTCTCTGATGGGCTCTGGGGATACAAAGGCTCTGCCTTTGAGGAAAGCACATTTTAATGGGGGAAAACAACATGTAAATAAAACATCAAATACAAATTTGTATGAAATATTGTAGTACAGGAGGGCACTACTGATTTGGGGAATTAGACCAGGCATCCCAGAGGAGATGGCATTTGAGCTGATCTTTAAAGGAAGCTAGGGGTTCTGGAGGGATGGAAAGGGGAGGAGTGTCTTCCAAGCATGGGTCATAGCATATATAAAGTCATGGAGATGGTCCAGAGGATCACTGAGCAAGTCATTTTGGAGGCACTTGATATCAATGAAGGACAATAATGTACAAGAACTGAAAGGGGGGCTGGACCAGGGGAGGAAGTACCTTCAAAGTCAAACAGAAGAATCCTTATTTGATTCTAGAGGCCACTGGAGCTGGGGAGGGAGGGGCATCATGTTCAGATCTAATCTCCCTTCTGGATCATTCATTCTAAAATTTCCTATGAACTTCGCTCCATTCATCTACTCAAGTCATCCTTCAAAATGAGGCTCAAATATTGACTCAGTGGGCTTCCCAGACCATCTCAGTCTAATGACATCACCCTTCTCTGAACTAGGGGAATAAATATTGACTCTCAAACACACTTCTCATGACTTACTTTTTTCTTCTCATGTCAGTTGCCCATAAAAATGGTCATATACGTGATCTTGCTGTCACTCACAAATACAACAACTCCATGTGCAAGAATTCCCAAATCCTCTCATCCTACTGTAATCTCATGATATTTCATCTCTCCCTGTGCCTTGCCTTACCAAACTGTACTCTCCTATGTGATACCCTGCAGTGCCTTTACCTCTCAGTTATTTCCCAGTCCATCTCCTCCGCCCTAGCAACTCTCTCTTCTTTTCCTCTTTCTTGACTGTTCAGGGAACTAATTCAATTCTACACTATCCTCTTCTCTTAAATCCTTAGCAGCCTTATCATTTTACCATCTGTGCCACGCCAAGCCTTAGCCTTGTATCACTCCTCCCATCTGCCACCTTCATACAAAAGTGCTGCTAAACAGTGGTGGGGGAAATCATGCAATCGTTCTGATTAGATACAATACACATTTATGCTATACAACCTCAAATGGGTCCTCACTGCTACTAAGCAATCCTACTATACCTCCCTCATCAAATCACTATCGCACTTTCCACAGTGGCTCTTCAAAATCTGTCCATCTTTCCTCAAATCTTTCATGGCTCCCTTCTCCCCTCCATATCAGTGGACAGCCTTGCCTCATTTTGCAGAAAACAAATCAAGGCCATTTACCATGAGCTCCCTCTTCTCCCCTCTTCCTCACCAATCACTCATACGCTTTCTGCCACTCTGTACTTCATGCCTGTCTCCCATGATGAGGTGGCCATATTCTTTGCCCAGGCTAAGTCCTCTACCAGTTTAAACAATTCCATTCCATCGCTCCTTTCCAACAGATTGACCTCCTCATTCCTACTCTATCCTTTAATTTCAACCTCTTCCTATCTACTGGCCCTTTCCCTACTACCTACACAAATATGCCCATGCCTCCCCCATTCTTAAAAACCTTCATTTAATCCTTCTGTCTCCACTATTATCCTATATCTCTTCAGCCTCTTGTGCCTAAACTCCTTGAAAGGGTCATCTATAATAAGTGTCTCCACTTTCTCTCCTCTCACTCTCTCCCTCACCCCTCACAATCTAGTTTCCAACCTCATCACTCCACTAAAAATGCTCTCATCAAAGTTACCAATGATTTTTCCCAAAGTTACTAAAGTTACCAAAGGCCAGAACCAATGGCCTTTTCTCAATCCTCATTCTCCCTGACCTCTCCATAGCCTTTAATCATCTTCTTGCTCTTGATTCCCTCTTCTCTACAAGTTTTCAGGACACTGCTCTCTCCTGGCTCTTCTCTAACCTCTCCTGACCACTCCTAAGTTTCCTTTTCAGGCTCATCATCCAGATCTAAGTGGAAGTGTCCCTAGAGGCTTGTGGCCTCAGCGTCTTCTCCTCCCCCGCTAGGCTACTTCACTTGGTGAGCTCATCGGCTTCCATGGGTTTAATTATCATCTCCATGCTGACAATTCTCAAATCTCACTATGCCGCCCTAACTTCTCTGCTGACATCCAATCACACTCTAACTGCCTCTCGGGTATCTTGAACTGGATGCCTAGTACATACCTTAGATTCAACTTACCCAAAACAGAATTCATTCTTTCTCCCCAGCCCTCTCCACCCACCCACCTCCTCCCTTCCCTGTTACTGTAGAGGGCAATACCATCCTCCCAGTCCCTCAACCTAGCCATTAGGAATCAGTGACTCCTCAGTACCTCTTACTTCCCATATCCAATCTGTCACCAAGACCTGACATTTTCCCCTTTGCAACATCTCTTGGATGTATTCCCTTATCTCTCCTCACTCTGCCACCACCTTGTAACTTTTTACCTGGTATATTGCCTATTCATGGGTCTGCCTGCCTCAAACCTCTCCCCACACAAATCCATCCTCCGTTCAGCCTAGAAAATGGTTTTCCTAAAGCACAGATCTAACCATGTCAACCCCTCCTCAATAAACTCCAGTGACTCCCTACCGTCTCCAAGATCAAATACTAAATCCTCTATTTGGCATCCAAAGCCCTTCAGAACCTCATCTCCTCCTACTTTTCCAGTCTTTATTCACGCTATTTTCTAACATGTACTCTTCATTATAGGGCCATGAACAAGGCATTTCATTGCTCAGGTCTGGGAATTTTTTCTAACTGTGCACCATGCCTGGAATGCTCTCACTCCTCATCTCTGTTTCCTGGCTTCCCTACTTTCCTTTAAGTCCCAACTAAGATCCCATTTTCTACAGGAAGCCTTTCCCAACACCTCTGAAGTATCCCACTTAGGTAGTGTTTCATGTGCATGTCCCTCTTGCTCAGAAGGTCCTTGAATTCAGGTCCCTGCCTCAGCACCCTTTGTGACTTCCACAGTATAAGGCACACACAAGGGACAGAGATCCATGGAAGCTTCTGGAACAAGTGACATTTTACAAAACTTTTATTTCTGTGTTCCAAGTGAAACAGAGTTGAGTAATCACTCCCAAAGGGGGAGGAGGTTGTCACAGATGAAGGATATTTGAATTTTGTCCCTGTTGACAATAGAGAACCTTTGACGGTTTATAAGCAAAGGAGGAATGCGATCAACAGAGTATATTGGAAAAACTGCTTGATCTCTTGTGTGAATAACGGCTTGGAGAGGAGAGGGCGGAGTTGGAGAGCAGTGAGCATTATAAAAGCCCATAAAACCATAAACTGTAAGAGCTAGAATGAGATGGGGACCTTGAAAAGTATATAGTCTGACCCTCCCATTTTACAGATGAAGAAACTGTGTCAAAGGGAGAACTGACTTTCTCAAAGTCACAAAGCCATTAAACAGCAGCGCCAGGACCAGATTCAGGTCTCCTCTCTGCCAGTTCACCGCTCTTTAGTAGTAGGCACCACACTGCCTGTTTTGATCAGTCACACCAGTTATCACCCTAGTAGTATGAGTTAGCTACTTAGATTGGAAAGTCACTTGAAGATTTAGCATGAGCAACAAGCCACAGAACGGGCGAACTTGGATGGAAGGCAGGGGGATGTGGGGCACAGTTCACTGGTCAAAGAGAAGGAGTCCTGAGTGACTCAGTGGGTAGGAGAGAATAACACGGAAGCTGTGGCCTCCAAAAAGAATGTCAAATGAGGTTTGATTGAAGGGTAAATTTTGCCACATTGTTCCCTTCCCCCAGCTTCTCACAAGGAAGATGAAGCAGAGGGGGAGTCACAGCTCTCTCCTGAATGTCGAAGCTCAAGTGTTTAGTCAAGGGTCACCAGCAGCCCAGATCTGGGGAGCCAAGGGATCTGCCAAAATCCTCAGCTCCACGGATCAAGTCCCAAACTATGCCCCTCTAGACCTATCTCACATTCCTCCCCATCACCATGAACTTCATATTCCATCCAAACTGGACAACTCACTGTTCAGCAAACTCAACCTTGCAGGAGGAGCCGGGATGTGAACCTAGTAGACTCTGCTTCCCCATGCAGTATTATGGCAGAATTCCTTGTTATAAGGGTTAGATTGGATGGCACTGAGCTCCCTGTCTAGGCTCAGGTTCCATGAATCTGTGACTCTATGACTGCTATTTCCCACCTTCCTGCCTTTGAACAATCCACTCACCATGCCTTTAATGCAATTCCTTCTCATGTCAGCATCTCAAAAGTCCTTCTCTTCCTTTAAGGTCTACCTTGGGGCTAACCTCACTTCCATGAGTTTTCCCAAGAAATTCCATGAGGATTCCCATGAATCCTCACCACCTCCTCAGATTATTCTGCATTTAGAATTATAGCAACAATTGTAAATTTATAATGTACAAATAGGAGGAGGACCCCACCGTCTATGGTCTTCTTTAATGATAATATTAAATAATGACTAACATTTATATATGGGTAGCTAAGTGGGGCAGTGGATAGAGTGCCCAGCCTGGAGTCAGTAATCCCTGAGTTCAAATCCTGCCTCAGACATTTACTAGCTGTAGGACCCTGGGCAAGTCACTTCACCTTGTTTGATTTAGTTTCCTCATCTGTAAAATAAACTGGAGAACGAGGAGAAGGAGGAGAAGAAGAGATGAGGGAGATAGAAAAGTCTCTGAAGACACAGAAGAGTTTGTATTGGATCCTAAGGGTGACTGGGAGTCACAGAAGTTTATTGAGCAGATAAGTGATAAGATCAGACTTGTGGTTTAAGAAAGTTACTTTGGCACTAAAGGAAGAGAAAAGAGAACAGAAGGTTGGGTGGAGGTGGGGAGGTGGGGAAGGGAGGGTGGGGAAAACAGCATCAGAGAAGGGAGACCTCAAAGCCGGGAGGGGCAGCAGGGTCTAGATTTCAAGGAGGATGAGGACTGAACAAAGGCCATGGGATTAGGCGATCAGAAGGTCATGGGGGACCTCTGAGAGCTGAAATACTCCACAGCTGAAATGCTGATAACAGCTTTCAGGTCTAGGGCTCTGGCTTCTTCTGATCTTAGTTGGGACCAAATGGCTGAGTGAGCCTATTAACTTCCGTTCTTGAAAAAGAAAAAACCCCATCAAGCCTCTGACTCTGAAAGCTCAGACTTGGCTTCTTCTCACGCCTTTCATGATTGAAATGAAACTAAAGCTGGTTTTGCCAGCCCCACCCACTAGGGCCCCTACCTGGGCAGAGCCAGGTTACAAAGGCTCCCCTTGATTTAATGTAAACAAAAAAAGACTTCAGGGGGCTGGGATACACCGAGGGGTGAGCCATACTGAAGTTGGTTTTAATTAGAATCGGTGTTGCTGCCTGGGTCCGAGTCTCCTGTGGGTGTTGGGACCATGAGCCTTGACAGGGCTTCAGGGGAAAGGCTCATAGTGGGGAGTCTACAATGACCATCTTTTCCCAGAGGACCATGACATCTGTGCTCATGGAGGATGGTGACCAGGATCTTGACTTTTCTAAACATGGCAACTCTTGTGTGCTTGGGTGAGATTGGCCTCATGAGGAAGAAAAGGACTCTTGAAAGAACCAAGGTGATTCATTAACTAGATTCCTCAATAAGACTCAGAGGTGTAGATGACTGGTAGCTGTTAAGGCTGAAGAAGCTGGTGGGGGTGCACCTGGAGACTGAAGGTAGGGACATGGGGCAAACGTGTGGGGGAAGGTTTTTCTCTAGTGTCTGTATCAAATAACTTTTGATAAATCTGAACCTCTCCTTCCAGATGGCTCATCTGTGGGTGAGAAACAGCAGGGCCTTACGAGTCCAAGGACCCAGACTCCTGCCATAATCTGGTCACTTGCCAACTGTATGATTTCGGGAAATAACCCTCAAATCCTTGAGTGGACCAGGATCTCAGAGGGTCTCAGTTTCCCTGTCTGTAAAATGAGGTTGTTCAAGAAGGATGGCCTATTTCAACTCTAGTTCAAACAGAGCAGTACCACTGGAAGAAGGTATTGACTCTGGGGGGCAAAGATCCTGGGTTCCAATTCTACTTCTGTTACAGTTACTAATTATGTGACCTTAGGCAAGTCACAGCCCTTCTCTTGGCTTTACATATGTATATGTATATGAATATGTGTATATATGTCTATATCTGTCTATGTTCATGTGTGTATGTATGTGTGTATGTATATATATATATATATATATATATATTTTTTTTTTTTTTTTCTCTCTGTAGAATAAAAACTTCTGCCATTATGCCCACACCATGGGCAGCTAGGTAGTTTGGGGGATAGAATGCTGGGCCTGGAGTCAGGAAGAACTAAGTTCACATCTGGCCTTAGACACTTAGTAGCTTGACCCTTAGTAGCAAGCCCCTTAACTGTGTTTGCCTCATTCTCCTCATCTGTAAAATGAACTGGAGAAGGAAAAGGCAAACCACTCCAGTACCTTTGCCAAGAATACCCTGAATGGGGTCACAAAGAGTCAGATGGAACTGAAATGACTGAACAATAACCCACGGGGTGCCAATGACATAGTCAGGAGGACTGGACCTGGGATGTGTCCCTCATGTAGAACTCCAGCACAGGGTATCCCTCTCTACGGAAGCTGGTCAATGCCTTCTCTGCAATTTAGAGTCTGAGGAAAAGTTAACTAGAGCAGAGGTGCCATACCTTCAACTCTAGCATTCCTGAGTGCAGCCTTATCAGGTAAAACTCTGCTGGGGAAATATCAACCAAAATAAATAAAAATAGAATAAAACATGGGTAATGTGATTTTTCTAAGTCGCTATGCTGCCCAGAGGGATCTTTATCAATCATTGTGCATTTACTAAGCACCTACTGTGTGCCAGGCTCTGTTTTAATCACTGGGGATATAACAAGAGGGAAAAGGCAGTCCCTGCCCTCAAGGAGCTCATGATCCAGTGGGGGAGACAAGATACAAAGAGATATCTACAAAGCAAGCCACATATAGGCTAAGTAGGAGACAATTAATGGAAAGACACTGGAATGAAAAGGAGCCCAGAAGGCTTCATGGAGAAGGTGGGATTTCAACTGGGACTTACAGGAAGCTGGGGAGCTCTGAGCAAAGCAGAGGAAGGGGAGCATTCCAGGCCTGGGGGACACTAGAGAGAAGACTCAGAGCCCGGGGAAGGAGCAAGGATGACTGGTAGATGGTTTGGGGGCCCTCATGCGAGTTTGACACTAAGGGCCTGCAGCCCGGAGAGGTCAGATGACTTGTCCAGGGTCACACAGCCAGTTTGTGTCAGAGGCAGGGCTTGACCGCAGGTTGTCCTTGCTTACTCTCCAGCCACTACCCCACCCTGCTTCTTTGACAATGGAAGGTGTTGACTGATGGATGCATTTCATACTTGTGTGGTCCTGGTTTCTATCCAGTCTCTTTCCTACAGATAATGAATGACCTGGCCTACTTAGCCATTCCTTCATGGCAATCTCTCTCCTTCTGTGAGCTACTCTCTGGTCTCAGTCATTGCTGACCAAGGGAAGAGCCAGATCTTTGACTTCTGAGTTCTGTCTATCTGGACACTGGGCTCTTTCCCTCTTGCCCAAAATTTTCCAGTATTTCATATGAAATGAGATTCCCTGGGGTTTTGTGGGTGCATTTCCCCTGGTCCACAGCTGGGACAAGGGCAGTCTTGGTTGTGAAGTGTCAGCCTGTGGCCTTCTTGGGAGATCTAGGACTGGATATGGGTGTATGGTTCAACTAGACTAGACTGTTCCCTAACCCTGCCCCCAAATGCATCTACTTTCTCCCACCTCTGGGCCTCCCTTGGTTCTCTCTCTTGACATCCCATCTGTATTCCCAGGCCAGGAATCAGACTTCTGACTTCATTGGCACAAGGCACTCCCTGTGGAAGAACTTCCTTCCATCAATGTAGGCCAGCTCCTTCTCAGTAACTTCTAGCCTCAGGAAGTTTCCTAGGGGACTGATTTGTCCTGAGTCACAAAACCAGTATGTGTCCATGGCTGGATTTGAACCCAGGTCTTCTGGGTTCCAGGGCCAGCTCTTTACCCACTGTATTCCCTTGTCCTTACTAGGGATACAAAGACAACTCAATGAACCAGGATTTTATTAACACCAAGCCATACAGAAGATTCTCAAGACACAAACATCAAAATGAAACAGTTCCGGACTCCAAGGAGTCTCTGCTCTATTGAAAGAAAACAGCATGAACACAGGAAGGTGAATAACAGAGCTATGCATAAGCCAGCAGACTTGTATTAAGCCCCTACTATGTTCAAAGCCTTGGTACAACAAGGCCAAACTACATCAGTTCCCTGCCCCCAAGGGGCAGTTATCCACATAGGCAGTAAGTGATCTCTGCTGGAACCTTTCCTACTATGTGGGCCCCTCACCTATACCTAGGGTTCTCATTTGTTGTCCACATTTTACTTCCCCTGCTAGACTAAGCTGGTATCTCCTCCAGTCCCCAGCAGACCTATCTGAGCCAGGCAGACACATGAATAATGTGACTTTGAGTTTATTGCTGATAAGGAATAAGTGGATCCCAATGACACAGACAGATTGGGCCTGAGGGAATCAGATTTGTGTCCTGCTAATGATGCAGGATAAAATCCGGCTGCCAGAGGCAGAGAATTCTCCCATCTGAAGCCTTTCTAGGGCCTGTTCTAGGGTTATCTTCCCAAGATGGGCCCAGCCACATTTGTTTCGGTTTTCCCAGATGCCAACACAGAGCTGGGAGAGCCATCGAGGGCCTTCTAATTCAACTTATGCCTGAACACAGTCTCTCTATAGTGAGGAGGACACATGGTCTTTTGTCCTCTGTTTAGACACTACCAGTGAGAATGAGGATAGCCCATTCCAGCCTAGCTGATGCCACTTTTAAAAGGTTAAATGGATAGAAAGTTTTCCCTTATTTTGAGGTAGTCTTATCTCCCAGTAACTTCTGTCAAGTATTCCAAGTTCCATGTGCTAGGACTAGGCAGGATGAGTCCCCTTTGCTGGACACACACAACCCTTCAAATGGCCAATGACAGTGAGTCTGTCTTCCCCATCCTGTCAGTCATGTCTTTCAGGCTAATCCTTCCCTGTTCTTTCATTGTCCTGATGACCCCACTTGGGATGCTGTTCATAGAAGAAGCATCCTTCCTTCTGAGTCTCCAGGACCCCTCACCACAGAGATACTCTGTTCAGGGCACTGGACAGTAGGATTCTCACCTCCGTCATTCTGGAGGCCATGCCTCTAAAAGCAGCTGGGCCAGCAGCAGCATCTTCAGCAGATGCTCAGTGTGAGTCAAAATGATGATTCACAATGAGCTGAACTCAGGGTGTTCCCCTAAATCTCCAGACCATCTCATCCTGTTGCCAAGTCATCCCTCTACCATCTGGTACTGGAGAAGTCAAACTATTGACCCCAAGTGTAGATCTGATATGCAGCCCTCCTAAGGGTCATCTGGTCTTTCTGGAGATCTGGCTTCACAGTTGGGAAGACCTGGGTTCAAGTCCATGCTCAACAGCAGCAGATCACTCAGAATGACAATGCCTAAGGTGGTACTCTGATAAGTTGCAGAATGGGTCCTACCCTGTATGGGTCGAGGGACTTTCCTCATAGAAAATTCCTTATGCCATTCAGATCATAGCCACAGACATGGAGAAAAAGATACAAACAAAAAATTCTAATTCAATTCAGCCCAACCCTCTGAAAAGAAAGCCAGGAGGAAAATAGTTCTTTCATTTTGGGGAAAAGGTTACTCTAAAACATCAAACAAATCAAACAGAAAATCTCTTCAAATCACTTCATTTCCCTCAACCTTAGTTTCCTCATCTGTTATGTGAGAAGGATAGAAGAAGTGGTGGATGGTCTTGGAGGTCCCTTCTAGTTCTGAATATTTACTGATCCTACCTAATTACAAAATCAATCTGAATGATTTATCACAGAACATCAACTGTTTCCCACTTCCAAGTCTTTGTGTAGGTGGTCTCCCACATTTGCAAGGTGCCCCCTCCTTAGCTCTATCTCTTAGAATTCCTACCTCCCCTCAAGGCAGAGCCTAAAAACAATCTTCTACATGAAGCCTTCATGTTCCTCACTGTTGGTAATGCTCTCCCCACCTCAAAATTACCTTGCATTTACATATAATTTATATATGTTGCTCTGTCATTTTTTTCAGTCATGTGTGACTCTTCATGAATCCATTTGGGGTTTTCTTGGCAAAGATACTGGAATTGTTTGCCATTTCCTCTCCAACTCATTTTATAGATGAGGGAACTGAGGTGAACAGGGTGTGAAGTGACTTGCCCAGGGTCACACAGCTAGGTCATCTCTGGTTCTCAGTGCTCTGGGCAGCCCTCTATGATGAAAATTCCATAGAAAGTGCTAACCTGCACCAACAGAAGGACTTTCCTCTTCTGGGAAAGGCCCAGCTCCTTCCTTGCTGCATCTACCCAGGAGAATATATGCTCCTCGAGGGCAAGGACTGGTTCACTTTTACCTTTATATCCCTAGACATAGCACTGTTCCTGACACATGTTTGTGGGATTGATTTGAATTTCTAAAGATTTCTAAAATTCTGAATTTCTAAAAAGCGATCAAAACAACTTAGGTTGGAGGGATCAGAGCTTCTCTGTGCTAGAAACAGCTAGTGGGGACCAGTGAGAAGGTCAATTCTCCTGAAACATGCCAGGAGGCCCAGGCCAGGCCTTTGGCTCTTGTCCTTCCCCGGCTCTCAGTGATCTCTCATTCACAAGGACTGTCCACTTGCAGAGGTCATTTGCAGGCTTAGCCCTCTGGAAACTCAGAGTTCTCCAAGGTTGCTTCTGTGCTCCAGACCTCTAGGCTTTCCTAGGACAGCTTCTCTATCAGTTCAGACCCACTTTCCAGAAGCTTATACACTCAGAAATGACTTGAGAAAGATGTAGGCTTCTAAAACCAGCTTCAGAGGAAGAGATGACAAAGCACTCAAGCGTAAGTAAAGAAGGCAGCTCTGCCAGCCCTGGGCACTCGAACTGGGACCTGTGGAAGGGCCCATGTCTTCCAACAAGCAATCAAAGTCACAACCATGCTTCAGCCGTGACCTGAAAGAGGGATGTGGTGCCAGCTGAATTTGAATAAAATGTGGACTCTGTTTCTATGTCCCTGTCTCTGTCTTTGGTCTGTCTCTCTGTGTCTCTCTCTCTCTGTCTTCCCTCCCCAGTCCAGTCTCTTCTGAGTTCCAAGGCCCCATGAATGATCACCTATCCCATGTTTATAATGGGATGTCCAGTAGGCACCTCAAACTCAGTATAAACAAAACAGAATCAGTCCACTTTCCTCCCAAACCCATCTTTCTCCTGATTCATAGGAATGCCAAGAGATTCATTCACTTTCAGTCACACAGGGTCACAGCTTTGGGACCATTCTTGACTCTCCTCTGACTCACCCACAGACCCAAGCAGTCTCCAGATCTTGTCCCTGTGGCTTTTAATCCCTCCGTCCTCTAGATCCCCTTCTCTCCCTCACACAGATGACACTCCCATTCATCTCCCCTGGTCTAGTCCAAGAGCTTCCCCTGGGGTGACTCGGCTTCTGGTATCTCTCCTCTCCAGTCTTTCCTCTACTCAGCAGCCAGTGGTTCCTTAACTATAGGCCTGACCATATCACCCCCCAAATCAATAAACTCATGCCTCCTTCTTAGCTCTTGGATCAAATGGAAATGACTTTATTGGCTTTTGGAAGCCTTCCTCAAATAGCCCCTGCCCACCTTTCCTCTTCTTATAGTTTACTCCTCCTACAGTCAGGCACACACACATATAGTATCATGTCAGTCTCTTGAGAGAACAGGAAGTGCTTTAAAATTGGCTTTGTATTTCCAGGGTGGTGTCTAGTATATAGCAGATGCTTAATTCATACTTATCGATTACTCTAGATATACAAGTTCTCTTCAGGAGAGTCCTTTGAGTCTGTCCAGAGTCTGCTCACTTTTTGGCCATATCTGATTTTTAAATAATCTCTACCATCAGAGTGGAAGGATATGCCTTCCCTTTTTTATCCTATTAAAAAGCACAGACATGTATACACCCTAGTTGTGTGACCCTGTAACTTCCAATGTCTCTGGGGTTCTCTAAGACTGAGTTTCCCACAGCACAGGATTAGACGTTTAGGGTTAGAAGAGTCCTTAGAGATTATCTAACCCAAGTCCTTCATTTTACAGGTGAGGAAACTGAGGCATAGATTATGGGAAATGACTTGTCTAAGATCACATAGATCATCAAATGACCTTTGTCCTCTGGTATTGTCTTCCTGATCGTATACAAGCTACCAGTAAATGGGTATGTCTGGACCAAAAAGACAAAACAATAAATTTTACAAATGTATTTGTACAATCTGATAGACTCCCCCTCCCCCAAGACCCCAATCTCAGCCACTGAATTTGCTTTAGAGGAAGTAGAGGTCCAGGCAGCATGGGGCAGTGGAAAGCACATTAGGCCGCAAGTCCCACTAAAATTCCAGTGTTGCCATCTACTAACAGGGTGGGTATGAATTATCTTTCTGAGTTCAAATCTGACCTTAGATGCTTCCTAGCTATGTGACCCTGGGCAAGTCACTTAACCCTATTTGCCTCAGATTCCTTGTTTGTAGAATGAGCAAAAAAAAAAAGAAATGGCAAATGACTCTTTGTCCCCAAAATCCCCCTACCCCATCCCAGTATATGGGCTTATGAAGAATTGGACATAACGGAACCAAAAACTATGGTCTTAGGTAAATTCCATTCTCTCCCACCCTCCTCATCTATAAAATGAAGGCGAATCACAACTTCTCAGCCTATAGTTCTTGTGAAATTTCATACCAAATGAGGGGATTACACAAGCCAGTCTCCAAGGTCTTTCTGAGCTCTTTATCTATGCTGCTAAAAGGGATTGGGACTAGCCTTGAAGGTCTCTTCCAAATGTAAATCATTCCCTCAAAGGAATCTTGAAAGGGCATTTGAAGCTTCCAGCGGAGGACAAGACCCGAGGGGCTCATCTCCACCAGACTCTTCCAATTACTCCAACAGCTGAGGACTCTTTTAGAGTAACCATTGCAGGATTGGCAGGGCAGTGACAAGAGATTTCTTTCAAAGATATTTTAAGGGAAAAAAGCAGTGGTTCAGCCCACCCAGAGTTAATGGTTAACCTTGGATTGGGAAACAGATTTGTAGATCTAGTCCAACCTCACAGTCTGATCAATGAAGAAAGGGAAGCCAGGAGAAACTATTGGAGAAATCACGAAAAGGACAAATGTACCAACGCTTGATTGTATAAATAATTTATTTCCGTTCACAGCATCATGTTTGCATCATAAAAAAGAAAAAAGGAACCGAAAAGGACAATTAGAACAGAGTACTGGATTGGGGTGGGAAAATGAAAAATGAAGAGGCAGCGAGGCGTTTTTCTTGGATTCTAACATTTAAACAGACAAAAAAAAAAAAAAAACTACGAGTGGACGAGGTCTGCCACCGAACCGGCATCCCTGCTTGTCTCCTGGTAACCATGGAAAAACCTCATTGGAGAGGTGGTCCTCTACAGCAAACCACACCTTCATTCTTTCAGAGATTGATGCCGTGAAGCATCCCAAAATCTGGAGGGGCCTCTAGCAAGGAAGATTCTCCTCCAATCCCAAGGGGAAGGTGACACCACGCTTGGGGTTCAAGGGACTGTGAGGAGGGAGGCCAAAACATGACAGAAAACAGAAATTAGGGGCCACGTGCGAATCATGGACAATGTTTCAGAACTAGACATTCTGACTGCCTTCAGCCCCTCCATCAGTCTTGACAAAGACCAAAACGACCTGCTCGGAGTTTCTGGAAAGCAAGGCAAGACTGGGTCTGAAGATTTGTCTTAAAACCTAACTCCAGTGAACATCACACCATATTTGGTTTCTGCAGGGTCACAAAATAAATATATTATTTCTCTCCTAAGTGTGGAGCTAACAAATTTCAAAGTGCTTAATAAGAAACTGTGACATGTGAAGAAACTAAATGAAAAATTAAAACCACAGACACACAAACAACAAAATCTCTACACACACAGTTTCCTTACATGATGGGACCAGCCCATTCAGAACTCAGTGAACAAGGAAGTGAATTACGACTGTGTAAACGGGAATTCCATTGCCTTCTTCTGCCTGGTTTCTAGCTGGTCTCTACTAGGCTTCTAGGAAAGGAGACCAGCTGGGGGAAGGTGCCACCATTCTGTCCCAAATTAAAAGGAGTCACATCTGTCCCTAAAAGCTATAAGAATTGCATCTGAATCAAAACCATTACTGTAATCTGGACTTTGTTCTAAAGTGAATTTGTGGAAAGCAATGGACAAAGAGGCCCGGCCTTAGGATTTCTTTAGAAACACATTCCCATGCTCAAACCTGGTAGTGGCCAATTTCCAAATGACTCCCTTGTTATGAAATTTTCAAAAGGGGGAGGGAGGGCGGAGGACAATTACCCCAGTAAACACAGCTTCAAAGAGGAAATCAAACTCCCAAGTCTGGAGTCATCCTTCAGACAATACTGCACTTCTGTGTAAAATGACCAGCATCCTGTAACCAAGACTCCCCGTCCTGATTATAAACCATTAATTTCTTTAAAAAAAAAGTCTTATTAAAAATACTTAACTCTGTTTTTTTTTTTCTCTTTCCCCTTAGCTTGCCTGTTCATCCCATCCTCCTTGGGTACCTGCTGGCCCACGGATGACATCATGCCCCAAGCTTCCTCCTCCTACCTTGAACACTCTGGGAAATCTCATCTACCACACTGGGGTTCACTTGTGGGCCAGTGTAATGGCTGTAGCAGCAGGCCAGTTTAGACAGGAAGGACCTGGGTCTTTGTGCTTTGAAATCCATGCAGTCAGGTGGGCTTTTGCAAGACAAATGAGCTTGGGCAGTGGGTGGGAACAGGGTACATCATATCAAGTACTATAATGAGACAATTTTGTGGAGTTTCTTACATTGGACAGGCTACAGTGAACCTCATTAAATAACCCCAACACGGTGTCCACTTGCAGAATTATATGATATAAAGGGGCACAACAAAGCCTTTTTCTCGTTTTTTAAATGAAAAGATAATCAGAGAACCCTCCATCACCCAGTTCATATGACAAGAGACAAGCCTTGCAAAAATCATTCTCAATGCAGCCTACCACCAGGCATGAGCCGGGCAGGGGCTGCTAGCTTGCAAAGCAGCCAATTGGCCGGTCAAGGGACTTTTAAATCCCACACGGATGGACCCAGGTATTTCTGCTCACCAAGCACAGTGAGGGGATCCCCCTCAGCCCCTTCCCATCCAGCCTAAATAACAGCTCTCGCCATTTGAATACCCTTAACTAGATTTCCGGCAAAAAAAAAATGGACCATTGACCACCCCCGCCCCGCAACTGTTTCTTAATTGTTACCGGTTTCTTTGTTTGTGGGATAGTGACCTACACATGGACTGGATCCAAACCGCGGCGAAGATGCCGGGTCTGAGAAGTGGGGGTAAGAGGGGATGAAAGGCAGTTCTCATCCTGTAAAAGAAACGGGCGTTTTCTACAGTGGTTTTCCCTTGGCCAGGTTCCTGGCTGGGTTTCCAGTGATCCAAGTCTGCTATGCGGCAGCAGGAACTCCCCCCAAACAGACATCCATCCACCTTGCTAGGGCCCAGGGCAGGAGCCAAGGGATAGCACACAGGGGCCTGCCCTGTTCCATGAAAGGGATTCTCAATATCTGGCTGGGCTGGCCCATCGATCCGTACAGCCGCTGCGGTCGCCCCCCACACTCCTTCTCTGGGCAGAGAGCCGGGAGGGGATTTGACCTCCGTACCTCTAAGAACCCACAGGTGCAAGTGGCTTCGGGGGGAGGGGCAAGGAGGTCCAACTTCTTAATTCTGCCGGAGTTTCAAGGCATGAGGCCTTCCTCCGGGGGCCCTCTAAGTCATCCTCCACTTCCCACCAGGAGGGCGGACCCGGCAGGTTGCAACCCCCCAAGCCCCATCCCCCATCCCTTCTAGTCCTCTTCCTCTAGTCTCCTCCCCCTCCTCCAAGCCCGTGGGAAAGGGGGGAGATCAAACAAAAGGCCTTTCCAGCAGGCAGGCAGGCAGCCCACCAGGGGGATGGGCGTTCATTCTCTCCACTGGCCTGGCCTGCTGTAGGGCTGGTGACCAACCTGTCCCAGGCTGACAAGTCAGAATCCGGGAGGGGCAAGGGGCAGTTCCAGGAGTCCGGGGTTCCCGCTCACTGTCGCTGGATATCAATAGAGTTCTATTCTCGTTTGGAAAACTCGACGCGTCGCTTTGGTTCACGTTTCTGGGGTCCTCGGTGGGTGGAAGTGGGTGTGTGCGGAGGGGAGCGGAGCAGGGGAGGGGGATGGGCGCCGGGGCCAGAGCGGGGGAAGGGCAGGGTAGTTCTGCCCCGGGGTGGGGGGGTGGGGGCGCTCCTTTACCGCTTCTTCTTCTGCTTGAGCGATTTCCTGCGCTTGAGGATCATCTCGTAGAGCTTGTCCATGCCCTCGGTGAGGCCCTCCCCGATGATAGCGCAGGCAGGTTGGACGTGGTAGGTGGTGGCCGGCACGAGCTCGGGCAGGGCCAGCTGCTTCTCGATCTCGGCCACGGGCAGAGACTTGGGCAGGTCCTGCTTGTTGGCGATGACGAGCAGCGGGGTGCCCTGGTTCTCGGCGAATTTGGTCACCTTGTGCAGCTCGGTCTTGGCCTCCTCCAGCCGGTCCACGTCCACCGAGTCCACCACATAGATGATGCCGTCCGTGCAGCGGCTGTACGACTTCCAGAGCGGCCGCAGCTTCTCCTGGCCGCCCACGTCCCAGAAGTGGCAGCTGATGCCCTTGGCCGTGCCGTTGCTTAGCTTGATCTTCTCCGTATTGAAGCCGATCGTGGGCACCGTGTTGACAAACTCGTTGAACTTGAGGCGGTAGAGCACCGTGGTCTTGCCCGCCGAGTCAAGCCCCAGCATCACTATGTGCAGGGACTGGAAGGCGGAGATGTTGGAAGAGATGTTTCCCATGACGCTGGCCAGGACAGCAGCTGCGGCGGCGGCCGGGGCGCCCTCGGACAGCGCCGGGGGCCGGGGGCCAAGGGGCAGGGGCGGGGAGGTGCCCTCCTCAAGGGCCAAGCCCGTGGCGGGCCGACAGTGGGCGGGCAGGCAGCCCCCTCCCTCTCCTGCTCCTCCTCGTCCTGGGCCTGATCAGGCTCCTGCCCGCCAGGGAGAGACCGAGGGTCACCTCTCAGGTCCTTGCCCTGGGGGGGCGCACGGGCATCCCCGGGGACCCAGGCAGCAAGGGGCGGCTGGGGCGCGGGTCAGGGAGCTCAGGGCCCGCCTCAGCGCCCTGGAACCGGGGCGCCCCAGTCCAGCCCAGACTCCACGGGCATCTCTCTCCGCCTGGCCGTTCCTTGTTTCGGAGGCTTTTGTCTGCCTGGGGTCCAGCGGGCGGGGCGGGGGCTCCGGCTTGGATCCGATGCGCGGGGGGAGTCACTTCTCAGTCAAGGGCGAAAAGAAAGGCGGGGTGCTGGGGTGCTGGGGGGACCGTGGACGGGTGGGAGTCTCCTCGCCCCTGGATAGATAGGGCTCTGGATCGGGATGGGGCCGGGCGCTGCGTCTCCCACGCCCCCCGCCCCAGGCCAGCGCTCCTCGGGCGGCACACGCCCCCTGCCCGCGCTGCTCCCGCTCTGCTTCTGCGGGCTCACGTCCGGGCGCTCGGCGGGGTCTGCAGAGGCTCGGGGGCGCGGTGCATTCCCAGGAGCTCAGCGCGAGCCACCCCGCACGGCTGCTTTCGCAGGCAGGCCAGGCCCTCTGCGGCTCCGCTGGTCCTCGGTCTGCTCGGTCCTCCCGGCGGGCAGCCCGGCCGAAGCGCGGGCGCGGCTGTGCTGCTCCGGGGCCAGGCTCGGCTGCTCTAAGCCCAGCTGCAGCTCGGGCCGCGCGCGCGACTCCTCCCCCTCTGGCGCGCTGGCACAGCCCCGGCCAGACACCCCGACTGGGCGGAGCGAGCGGGAGAGGCGGGCCCCGGGAGAGGGTGGGGGGACCGCCAAGACTCAGCCCCTCCCTCCCTGCCTCCCTGCCTCGGTGCCTGCCCGGGCTCCAGAACCTGCGCTGGGCGGGCGCGGGAGCTGCATTTGCCACCTATGCACCGCGGGGCGCCCTCCCTTATTCCCCACCACCAGACCCAGGAGTCCGAGAACTGGAGGCCGGGTCCTCATCCTCGCCCAGTTCTCCACCCCATGCCCTCTCACCATCTCCCCTCCCCGCACACACGCACGCACACCCGCAGCCTGGCGCATCGGTCACCCAGCACCCAGATGGCCAATGGGCACCCTCCCCGATTCTGGAAGCCGGGGCTCCGGCCACCGCCCTTGGCTTTAAGGAGGGCAGCCTGACGCCCGGCGTCCGGTCTGTCTGAGTGCCTGACCCCATTCTCTTCCTTCCCAGCCAGGCTGGGCCAGCTCTGTGTCCACAGCCACCCAGCCCCAAAGCAGGCAGGAATCCTGACGGTGCATCCAAAGAAAGAGGGCCACCACCCCCCGCCCAGCCTAGCTCAGATAGCACCGAGCCTGGTGGGGATGGAACGGGGAGGCCCTCGGGCTTGTTAGGACATCTATTTAGGGACAAGTCTGGGACCTAGGACAGAGATCTACAGGGGCCTCAGAAGGCTTTGGTCCAGACCCCTTAAATTAGGAAAGAAGGAAGGATGGAAGGAAGGAAGGAAGGAAGGAAGGAAAGAAAAAGGGAGGGAAGGAGGGAGGAAGGATAATTTTTCCTTCATTTATTACTATTTCTGGTAGTAAGCATAAAATATGCTTACTATTATATTAATGGTAATACATTTATTCGGTTGCTTACTATATGCCAGGCATTGTTCCAAAAGCAGTAAACTGGACTTGTGGAGTGACTTGTCCAAGGTGACAAGGTTAAAAATATGAAGGAGCCTTAGACCATGCCAACGGTATGGCATTCTAGCTTTTGAACAGGCCCATATCTGCCCCTTCTGGGACCTCCATCATTTTTAGTGTGTCCTAGACTTCCCCTCTCCTCTTGGCAGTCAGTGGAGGGGGGAGGGGCAGGGGATGAGGGAAGGTTATGGCCCTCTCCTCATATTTTTAAATACACACAATAAAATACAAAGGCTTGCCCAATAAAACGAAGGGGGAAATAATTTTTTTCTTTGGCCATTCAGCCCTGGGCCAAGGGTTCAGGATCCTGCCCCAGTCCAAGCTACTCACCTGCCGGATGAGGGGAGTGAGGCCCAGAAAGGAACAGGAGTCTGACCCAAGTCAGAGGATTCTAAGCCTAGAGCTGAAGACGCTTAGTTCAGCCCCTTGTTTTATAGAGGAGAAAAGTGAGGCCCGGAGAAAGGGAATTCCTGCCAAAGGTCATACACAGTGACTGACAGAACAGAGATTTGAGCTTGAGTCCTCTCCCCTCCCCCCATGGACCTCCTGGGAAAGAGGACTTTACTTAGACCCAGAGGACCTAGGTTGCAATTCTGTTTTTCCTGCTTACTCCCCGTGAAAATGACCCCATCTCCTTTCTGGGCCTCAGTTTCTATAAAATAAGGCAGTTAAACTAGATGATGTCTCCAGACCTTCCCACTCTAGGACTAGTAAGGGGGTAAAAGAGCCTGGGACAGAAAGAGGTTTTGGCAGCCTGGTGGTGCAATGGAGAGAGTCAGAAGAGTTTGGAACTAGCTTCAGACAAGGCCTGGCTGTGTGACCCTGGATAAATCACTTCACCCTGTTTGCCTCAGTTTCCTCCTCTGTCAAATGAGCTGGAGAAGGAAATGGCAAACTACTCCAATATTTCTACCAAGAAAATCCCAAAGTGGGTCACAGAGACCCAGACATGACTGAACAGTGACAAAGCCTTGTTGGTTTAAAACTAGGAAAGGACCTGGGAGATTATCTATTCCAACCCCTTCATGTTTCAGGAGAGTAAACTGAACTGGAGGCCAGAAAAGGGAGACAGATGAAGGTCACAGGCAGTGTGTGAGAAAGCTGATTCGAACCCTGGACTTCTGACACCAAATCCATTGTCACTCTTTCCACTGTAGTCTCCATTCCACAGGACAATGGGGAAGCAGAGAGCTTTCTTTGAATAGGAAAAGTTACTGTCTTTATTTCTAAGCCAGAAACACGCTTCCTTCTCCCAGAACAGCCTTAACCCCCACCAGGAGGTTTAAAGAAGTGAGAATAAAGACACATTTTTTATCAGATGACTTTTGCACACTCACTGATAGGCCAGCCCAAAACTGTACTCTGAGAAAGTATCATTGGGCCTATCAAGCCTGCCCACCTGCAGGCTCCAGAGACAGCTACCCTTTGGATCCTGGCTCTGGCTAGAAGCTCACCTGACCCTGTGGGAAACTCACTGGCCCATCTCCTCATCTCTCAGTTTCTCCCTATTTCAGAATTGGTTCAAATATTAGGTGGCACTTTTTGTTTGCATTGCAAAGCTGGCTTCTTCAGAACTGAATTGTGGTTTGTAACTGGCAACTTTTTGAAGTATATACATATAAAGAAGAAATCTCACTGGGAGAGTAGATTACTTTTATACTTTTTGGGCATGTGGCAGAAAACGCCCACTAACCATCCCAATGGACATCTGCTGTCCAGTTCTGAGGGAATACTTAGGGCTGAGGAGGTGGGTGATTTGTCCTGGCCCACTCAGTCAGTAAATGGCAAAGGCAGGATTTGACCTCAGGTCCTCCTGAGTGCCACTCTTTATCCAATCCCCCATGGCTATCTCAGTGTACAAAAGAGGAAAGACAGGACTACTCATTCTTGACCATCCATCCCTGTGTCACCACAACTATTCCTCTCTTTCCTCCTTCCTCTTCCTCTCCTCTGGGTCATCCAACTAAGAAGTACAAGGTCATTTGGAGTTTTCATGACCCCAGGTCCTCCCTCAGAAACTCCACTGGGTTACAAAAATGAAAGACATTAATTAACTTAAGGAATGAATGCATTTCCTAGTTATCCTTATCCAAAAATAAGAAATGATCTCACTTCTACAGAAATTCCCAACGTACAAGGCAAGAAACAGAGAAGGGGAAGAATGATGTTGTTGGAATGAGAGGAAGCTCAAATTGTTTATTTTGGTTTTATTATAAATCTAGTAATTTCCAATTAAAACAAGGATTCTGGTAAACCTAGAAAGTAACAAAGGATTCCCAAAGCTCCATCACTGACAATCAGATTTTCCAATGTGTCCATTAACTTCAACAAAACTGGTTGAGTAAAGTCACTTGACACTCTCATCTTTCTTCATCAATTCTGTCTGGTCTTCCTATTTTCCTTTCATAGTTTTCAGTTTGTCACTTCTGGTCGGTATACACAACCTCACTTTACTCAGCCAGTGCCCAGGATTGGACATGTGACTTGTTCCAGTCACATGGATACATGTATGTATGTATATGTACATATGTGTACATGTGTTTGCTTTTACAACTACTACTGTAGCTGGGAAATAATTGCCTACAGTTAGGATATGTCACTAAAATCACAGGTTATCTGGTTCATAGTCAGAAGTGACCTTGGAGGTTATCCAGTCTATCCCTCTCCTTTTATAGAAGAGAAAACTGAGACCCAGGAAGGTCATGGAGTTTGTCCAAGGTCCCACAGTTGGTAAGAAGCAAACCAGAAATCAAAACTAGGTCATCTGTCCTGGATCCAATGATGACCCTATTTGGTGACATCAACTTGGCCTGCACAGTTTTTTACCAAACAAATAAATAAAGAAATTAATTAATGAAGGAAAGAAGGAAGGAAGGAAGGAATAAACTCAATAACAAACGAAGGAATTGACCTCTACCTAGATTCAGTAAATCAGGGTAAGTCATGAAAAATACATTTTGGAATGATTTTAAAGGAGGAGCCATTCAATTCAAGCATTGACTGATTAATTATTGCCTCTTGTGTGCCAGGCACTATGCCAGGTACTGGGAATATAGAGACAAAAACAAAGCTAGAGGAGGGAGAGAGTATACAATCTGCACACAGATGAATTAACCCAAAGAATCTACAAAGTGACTGTAAAAGGGAAGGAGTGCTAACAACTACGGGGGGAAGGGGAGGTCAGAAAAGTCTGGTGGTGGCATGGTGGATAGAATGCCAGTCCTCAAGTCAGGAAGACTCATCTTTGTGAGTTCAAATCTGGCCTCAGATAATTCTTGCTAGCTGGGTGACCCTTGGTAAGTCACTTAACCCTGTTTGCCTCAGGTTCCTCATCTGTAAAATGAACTGGAGAAGGAAACAGCAATCCATTCTAGTACCTTTGCCAAGAATGGCAAATTCGAAGAATTGCACATGACTGAAAATTGACTGAACAAATGAAAAATCTGGCAGATCAGGTCATACCTGAGGATCTCTGATCGCAGGACAGATCCTGCTTTCTTTCCGGTGAAGCCTGAAATTCATAAATGAGATCTGTTCTTCCTCTGAAACCCTATGAAGCTTTAAGTCTCTCTCTTCCCAACCCCAACCTTCCCCAGATCTCCAATTAGTGAATATAAACAAATTGAGGGAGAACTTGGGGTGCCATTTAGAATGACAGCCTGCTATTTACTGGTTTCCAGCAGGGTGGCAAATAAAATGCACTGCTAATTAGAATACCTCCTGAAAGGCCAGAGAGAATAGAGCAGATAAAAGTTGTTAGTAGGTATCACCAGTTAAGTAGGTTAACCTGATAAAAATGCCAGGAAGGGCTTATCTAAGAGATACCATGTCTTTTATTGAGTATTTGGGGAAAACAGAATTCTCTAATCAAAATTTCCATCCATTCTTCCTTCCTTCCTTCCTTCCTTCCTTCCTTCTTTTCATCTTTTCATTCTTTCATTATTTCATATTCAGAGGCTAGTTGACATGCTTGGGTGGCAGCCTTGCTTAGCGTTAGGCCTTCCTCCTAACTGCAGTTATACAGGAGTGCCCTCTGCTGACTTTGGGCTGTAATAAGTGAAAATTGACTGAGCCCCTAAACTTGAACATCTCTTTCAGATTTTTACCTTCATGCTCCAGAAATGCACTTCCTGTTCCATCCTTATACAGAGTCCAGAAGAATGACCTAAAATTACTTGTTTAATTTCTACTGAAAAAAAAAAAGAATCCCAGAAGCTCAGAGGCAAGTTAGACATTATCCAGTCCTGACCAGTCCCTGAATAAGACTCTCTGCCCTGTCTCCCTGCCACAACACACCCAGTCCTGGACATGCCTAACCTTTGCTTGGATACCTCTAGTGAAGGGGAGCTCACTACTTTGCTTTGGGACAAGTCTCATTGTTCAAAAGTTTCTTCTGATATCAAAAGGAATGTTTCCCCACAGAAACTTGCTCACAGTTCTGTCCTTTTAGGTCAGGAGTAGGGAACCTGCAACCTTTCTTATTAAAGGAATTTGTTCTGTGAAGTTTGGATTCAGCCAAAGGGACACACTTGAGGACCTAAAGGCCGCACATTCCCCACCTCTGTTTTAGGCCAAGCAGAGCAATCCTATTTCTCCTCCATGAGACTTGAACTCACTTCTCTGATTCCTGCCTTCTGCCTCTCAGTCTTTGTCAGGTTAACTTTTTTCAGTTCCTTTGATCAATCCTCGTAAGACATCAAGCTGAAAATATTCTCAGAAAACCAGGACTGAAGAATATTAGTACAGATATGCCATCTGTATACACACACACACACACACACACACACACACACACACACACATTCATCTTAGCAAAATCTATGGGAGCATTTTTATGCTTCTTTTAAACTAATCCAATGACATTATCCCAAAATGGAAAGTGAGACTAATCCATCAATTAATAGACCTACTGTGTGCCAAATTTGGCACTAGGATTTGAGGACTGCTCTTCCCAAGAGGAAATTCCTTCTCCAATGCAGGTGAGCAAACTCTACAACTAAGTCTTCAACCTATATTTAGGGACCCTTAAGCACCTGCAAAACCAAAAATAAAGCAGTGTTTGCTCTTAACAAGCTTACATTATACACAGCGAGACAATATGTATGTACGTGAGTTTGTATAAAAAAGATACAAAAGAGGGTCCCACTTTTGCAGGGGATGGGGTATAAATCAAAAAAGGGCTTTTGTAGAAAGAGGCTCACTTAAGCTGACCCTGAAAGGAAACTGTGGCTTCTAAGAGGTGGAAATGAAGGTGAGAGTATGCTCCAGGCATGGGGCATGAACTAAAGCAAAGGCATGGAGATGGGATATAAGAAATTGTAGGTAAAGAACATTAAGGAGAGCTTGGCTGGGCTAGAGAGTAAATGGAGGGGAGGAATGTGGGAGGAGAAATCCTATTTCCATCAACTGAAATCTCTCAAGACTCACTTTAAGAGATGTAACTGTAATGCTCAAAAACCTTTCTCTGATTCAGTCATTAACACTTCCATTCAGTTAAGGATTATTAAGGAACCTCCCATTAGCCAGCTGGTTTAAGAATTCACAGTGACCAGTGTTTGTATCTGTCTGTATCTTAGATTCACATTCTTAGCTTTGCAAGAAATCTCAGGGGATACCTCAGTTTCTCCCTTTTGTGTCTGAACAGGGATGCTTACAAAAGGCCTGGGATAATGTTTGAAATGATGGACTTAGATCTAGAAAGAATTTTAGAGGTGAGATGACCCAACCCCTTCATTTTTTACAAATGAGGAAACTTAGTCAGAGAGGACATGATGTGCAAAGTCAAACAGGCAAAAAGGACTGAAGTTGGAATTCAGACCTGCAACTTCTGTTACCAAAGTTAGATTTCTTCCTTTTTTTTTATTATGAACTCAATCACTAATTATCATTTCAAAATGCACAGAACAAAAAGAATTATATATGAATCTGCAAACTTCAGTGACATGCAGTTTTTATAAGACTCTTACTCAATTTAATAAGGTAATAACACATTTGACCTCCTTGTGTCTCCTTGTGAATTTCTATTTTTTTTTCTTTAGGAGAGTTTTAAAGTCTTATTGATTTTTATTTTTTTTTCCTTTTCTTGGAAAATTTTTGATTTTCTGTCTAAGCCTTGCTTTGTTACAAGTAAATATAGTCCAGAAAAACATATTGGCTATTTGTGAAAATGTTCATCTTATTCTATCCCTCTACTCTATCACTTCCAATTTGTTACCTCCACTCCATCATCTCCATTTCATTACTTCCACTTAATCACCTCCACTCTCTCACCTCTACTCTGCCACCTCTACCCCATCACCTCCATGCTATCATCACTCTGGCATCTATACTCAATAACCTCCATTGTCATCTCCACTTTGTTACTTCCATTTAATCACCTCCACTCTGTCACCTCCAGTTCATCACTTCTCAGTCCAGTGGTGGGAGGTGAACATCTTAAGCATTAAGGCATTACAGTTGACCTGAGCATTCATCAGTGTTGTGAAGCCTTTTAAAGATGTATCCCTTTATATCAACGTGAAGATCACATACATCATTTCCCTGGTTCTGCTCACTTCCCTTGGTGTCAGTTCATACTGGTCCTCTCACATATCTTTGAGACTATCCTTTTCATCTTTTCTTAGTACAATAATATTCGACTATTTTCACATACCACAATTTGTCCAGTCATTCCACCAGCGATGTTTTGAAGACTTTGCTACAACAAAAAATACTGCTATCATGATTTTTATTTTTCACTTCCCTCCATGGAGCATTTGACTAGTAATGGTTTGTTTGTTAGTTGTTGTCCTCCAATTTCGAAGAGGACCAAAATGACATCACCATGATAAAATGAAACTTCAGTGTGTCCAACTGTGGCTGATCAGACCAACACGAGCTCAGAATGCTCTACCACAGGTTGGACACTGATAGTCTGCATAAATGTTTGGGATGGATACTCCAAATTTGCGCATCCTATGTTTACTTTGTGCTTTCTCAATTCTTCTTTTCTCAAAGAGCACAGCACCTTTTCTGATGTGGTCATGCCACACTGAGTGGTCCTGTGCCAGTATCTCCCATGTTGCACAGTCAAATCCAAAGTTCTTGAGAGAGAGCTTGAGAATGTCCCTTGTATCGCTTCTTCTGACCACCCTGTGATTGCCTGCCCCATGCGAGATTTCCATAAAATAGTCTTTTTGGCAAGCGTACATTTTGCATTCAAACAACATGGCCAGCCCATCACCAGCAGCTAGGTGGCACAATGGAAAGAGCATTGATTCTGGAGTTAATAGGATCTGAGTTCAAATCTTCCCTGAGACACTTACTGGGTGAGTCACTTCAATCCAATTGCCTCCAAAACAAACAAACTCTCGTTTTCATATATTACACCATCCCATTAAACTAGTAACAGTATCAGCGGGTCAAAGGATGCATTCAGTTCAGT
>CM053770.1:294332876-294367059 GCA_028658325.1 Potorous gilbertii | reverse complement strand
CCCAGAGGATGTTAGCAGCACTGAGATCAAGCTAACGCAAGGGAAGTGGCACCCCACACACACAAGAGAAGTTTCATAGCCAATACCTGATAGCATTCTATATAAGGAAAATGTGTATTCATTTAATACTCCCGGAAACAAAAGTCCATGTTTTTAGCACCAATATTCTCCTGCTACTTTTAGAAGGCTATGGGGCACAGACCACTGTTGTCTTTGAAGAATTACAAATGAATAGTACCAGAGAGCACTGGAGAAGTGAGTAGCGTGCAGGAGATGACACACATCAAGATAGGAGTTGTAAAGAAGGAACAGAATGAAGGCTGTCATCAAAGTACTGCATGATGGGAAAAGAAGGCGAGTCACTCCCATGGTGAGGATGAAAGAGGACAGACAGCCAGCTAGAAGGCTCCGTGGGCATCTTCTCAAGGGAAATGGAGGAAGATATCCTGCATGTGGGGCAGACCCCTGGGTCTAAGACTGGACAGACACGAACCGAAGGGCACCAGAAGAGCAGGCATTTGTTGGCCAGTTGTGTATCACCAAAGGGAACATCCAGATGAGGAAAGCAAAGATTCGGGCAGGGCTTAGTAGAATGCTTTCCGTTGTGCAAAGAGTGCGGTTTTATGGGTGAGAAAACCAGCATTCTCAGAGGTCAAGGGAAGTTCAGTGACTTTCCCATGATCACACAGTAGATTAATACTGAAGGCAGTATTTGAATTCAACTGTCTTGACCTTTCTCACTAAATCACAGCTGCCTTCCTCCTACCTTCATTCTCCAAAGTATAGGCAGGAATTAGAGTCTTCGGAATATTTCATCTGAAAACCATGATCATGAAGCATTGGGAGACAGTGGAAAGAACACTGTACTTTGGGATTCAACAGACCTGGGTTCAAATCCTAGCTCTAATACTTACTATCTATGTGACCCTTGACAAGTCACTTGACTTATCTCTGGGGCACAGATTACTCATCTGTAAAGGATTTGTGATGGGGAAGAGGTGGCCTTGGACTAGGTGACCTCTGAGGACCTTGCAGTTCCAAATATAGGATCCTAGGACTCACTTTTCAAACCTGGGTCATTGGAAGAATGACCCCAGGATGAGCCAAAACAATGAAGTCATTTCAATACTCCCAGTTCTTGTTTTCTCTTTCTAGTGTGAGGAAGCTGGACCAGGAGACCTCTAAGGTCCTTCCCAGCCTTGAAGTCATCAGTCTATGGTGATGTTGGTAATTAGGTTTAATTTTTGGTCAGCATGAGTAGAAAGGAACAAAGATGAAGGGTGACTATTTCCTAGTTGTTTTCTTCCTGAGGTTCACCATCACCATGTAGTTCTAGTAGAATAGACTCCAGTCTCCATGCTCATTCCCTATTTTGCTCCTATTCCTCTTGAAAAACCAGTTTGTTACCATCCTTATGAGAAACATCATGGGACATGGGATGAAGAATCCCAGAAGACCTTAGAGATTATCTAAAAAAAACAACCGACTCATTTTATAGACAAGGAAACTGAGGCCCTAAGGGTCAGGGTCACCCAGGTAGCAAATGGCAAAGTCAGGATTAGAATTCAGGCCTTTTGACTCTGCTGTCATATATAATTGATTTTTTATAATAAGTGGCAAATGGTGTGGTAGGTGATCCATAGTCATTTATGACCTCCTGAAGGGATTCCTTTTTCTCCCTGATCTATGACTTCACAGAAGACCGTGTCACCATGATATAGGGTGGTCCATGTAGCATACATGATAAATATCTGCAATCTGCCTTATCTCACCTTTGTAGGGGCAGGGGGAGGGCCAAGGCTGGGCATTTTTCACAATCCCATTTCCATGGAATATTGACCTAGAATTTTATCTATTGGGTTCAGATATTTGCATTTTGGGGCCACAGTGCACTTTTGGAAAGGATTCAGGATCAAAACCACCTTTCCTGGGCAGGCAGAAGATCAACACGAGAGTTATGGTTAGCTCTCTTTCAGCCAGTATAGCTTCTATTTCACAAAACGATACAGACAATAATGGGTGACAAACATCCACATACATTTGTGGAAGCAAACAGCACAACAATAATGAGGAAAGCTAAGAGATTGGATGAGTTGATTTGGCACAGGAGAGTGAGGGCCTCTGAACCTTGGAAGCAAGATGGAATTTCAGTTCAACCAATGAAGACGTCTGCTTTTAGCAGTCTTTGGGGATACAGGTGCTGGAACTCACAGGACAGTTCAGGTTGCTGACTTCTCCCCCATCTTAAAGCCCTGAAGTCTCCTGTTAGCCCCTTGCCTCATCTCCTCACCTTGCCTACCTCCACCTCTGCTATCTCCTAAATTTCATTGTGGATCCAAAGTCCCTTCTCCTTACGTGATCTACAAAGCATCACAAGTCTTTCCTTTAGGGAACGACTCCAAGTCAACCTGGGATGACATAGGGAATCTATGACTAGGAAACTCCTTCTACCAGTGAAGCTTGGCACCTGTTCTGCAATTTAGCATTTTAGAGAGCTGCTTGGGGACACAGCAAGGTCAGGTTCTTTGCCCTGGTCACTTAAGCAGTATGTGTCAGAGACCAAACTCCTTCCTAACTCCAGGGCTGATTATCCAATACATGGGGCTCCTTCTCTGAGGAGATCAACATGTTCCTTTATACACCCTTTAAATTTCTAAGGATCATTGAAAATAAAATTCGAGGTAGCGTTCTTTCCTGTCTACATATGAGGATTTCCTCTGTTGATAGTGGGAGTTAGCACTAACTTCAATACCACAGTGTCTCAATGGCTGTCCTTTGCTCTAGTAGAATAACAAATCTCAGAAGTGGAAGGGACATCTATTGTCTATTTGTTTGTGATTCAGAATGAGGCTTTAGCATCATGAGTCTTAATCACTCAACAGGCATTAAGGATACAAGTACAAAGAATGAGACAATCCCTACTCCCTAAGGGCTTACATTTTAGTGTGAACATCAAATCTCTTCTCTTAAACAAGAAGAGATGTTTCAATGTGAGTATTGTTCCTTTGGATTTTAATTTTCAGGCAATGACATTTCCATAAAGAGTACATTTCTGGAAATCTGCTCCCTCCTCCACCACTGGGACCTAGTTCTTTGAAGAAACTCTGAGGTTTAAGAATTGGTGGCTGGGGACCCAGAGGTGCTGAAGAGGTGGGAAATTCATGTTGCTTTACTTTCGAATTACATTTGAGGAGAAGAAAGACGTAACTAGATATGGTTGATTTCTGATTCCTTTTGTAATTGAACATGTAGAGTTTGGTTTCTCCCTTGAACATGTAGGATGGCAAAACTGAGGGATGGAATAGCAAAGCTGATAAAGCCCTGGATACGTGATCAAAACACCTGAGTACAAGTCCTGAACCAATTCCTTGCTAGTCCTCTGACCTAGGAAAGGTCACTCAGGATCACAGATATTCAGCTGAAAGGATCGTACAATTATAGATTTGAAACTGAAAGTGATCTCAGAAGCCATCCGATCCAACCCCTCATTTGACAGTTGAGGAAACTGAGGTCCAGAGAAGTTAGATGACTTATCCAAAATCATATAAGGGAGAAAGTAGAGTTTTGAATTCTGGTCCTCTGATCCCAAGTCTAGTCTTCTGTCCAAGACAAAACACACTCCAGGGCCCCATTCATAGTAAAATTACTTATACTGTCTATCTCACCTAAGTTATAGCGAGAAATATTTGGTAGTCCAAAATAATGAAATAATAATGGTGGCAATTATATGTGCTGGCAAGGTGCCCAACAGCCATTTCTTTCAAATTGTTGATAACTGCTAATGAATAACATACAGCAGCTGGGAGAATGTGCCATAGACAGAAATAAGAAGAAGGTTTGAAAACATGGATTACCCTCCTTCTCCTATTCCCCTCAACCTAGCTGGTCCCCACACCCACCCTCAACTAGTTCAACCCTGGGCCTTGGTATTTCTATTTAGTTAAAGTTCAATTGGTCAGGCCCAGGAAACAGGGAAACAGCGATGCTTTTGTGGTTTTATCGAGTCCAGCTCAGGCTTATTGACTGAAGCCAAGCTGAATTGAGTTTGTCAGTCCAATCGAATCTCTCCCTTTATTCAGAGTGCAGTCACTTAGGAGGGTTATTTCCTTTGGATAATGCACCCTGTTTGCATTCTGCACAGCTCCCTCCTTGCATCTCAACAGAGCTGTCTGCACCAAGTGCTCTTTTGTTCAGTAGAATGGTCACTTATGATTAATATTTTCTCATGATAACTCACCTGGCACCTACTCTGTGCTCAATGTTTCTCTTATCAATGCACACCTAATTAGCCTTCTCTCTTCACAGGAGCCACTGTGTGCTGAAAGAAAACTGTCCAAAATTTCATGCTATTTTTCAGATATCCTTTTGTCTTTTTTTTGCTGTTCAATGTGGGAAGTTATTGCTAATTTCAAAATACCAATGGTTCCCTTTACTATTGCAGACTCTCTCAAGAGCTGGAAGAAAATTCAGTTCCAATCTATTACAAATCATATCTGAAAAATAATCCTTTTCTCGATGTACCCAGGAAGTGGGCATCAGAATTCACTTTTCTTCCAAATAGCCCATCCCATTAGAGGAAGACGGCCCAGTGTCTGGAGTACTCACCATGGAGCCTGAAAGACCCACATTTGAATCATACCTCAGGCAACTGACTAGCAAGGTGACCCTAGACTGAATGGTCACTGCCCTCCTGAGCCACCCTTTCCTCGATGATCATAAAAGCCATTAAAAGCCATCTCGAAGGGTTGTCATGAGGACCAAATGAAAGAATCTGCCAAAATCACTTGGCAAACCTTCAATCGCTGCCTAAAAACCAGCTCTGAGGATCATTCCATTTCTGGAGAACTCCAGTGGTGAGGAATCTCTCCCCACCGTTGTGAAGTCAAATTCACCTTCCTCTTGTGATTCTTCATTCTGTCCTCTGCAGTCAAGTAGAGCAAGATTCACTTCTCTTCCACATCATAGAGCAGAAAGAGAAGGGAGAAAAGGAGGAAGAGGAAGAGAAGGAAGAGAAAAGGGAAGAGGGAGAGGAGGAGGAGGAGGACAATGACAAGAACAATCTGGGTTCAAATTCCAGCTTCATCACTTTCCTATCCACATGATCTTAGACAGTTCATCCTTTTCCTCAATTTCCTCTTCTGTAAAATGATGAAATTAAACTAAGATAGTTTCATGTCCCTTCCACTTGTATGCCAATAGATGCTGTGATCCTGGGGGGAAGGTGGAAGATCTGCAGAGTCTAAGTAAGGTCTGATTTGTCTCTGAAGGTCTGAATGTGAAATAATGTAGCCCAGAGGAAAAAGGAGAAGCACCTCTGAACACTTGGAGCTGAAAATAAGCAGTGACAGATGCTCTTCCAGAAGAGGATGGAGCTGGGAGCTGCTTGTCTTCAAGGAAATGTGAGGTAGATCCCCAGACACCAGGCTCTTTTCTTTTTTTTTCTTTTCTCATTTTTTCCCAACCCAATGATAGCAATAGTGATCTCTGCTATATCTCTGGGGCTTATATCCAGAAAGTGGCAGAAAACAGACTCCCCAAGCCTTGTCAGACTCCATGATTCCTACCTACTCTTGGCATTCAGACTCAGGCCCACAGGCTACACAGTCAGAGCACATGCTGAGCTCAGCCAATTGGATAAGGAGACGAACGCCTTAGGAGCACAAGCAAGGTTTTCATGACTAGACTGAGCAAAGGCAAGGGTCTCCCAAGGAAAGGCAGATTTGGGAAGTAAACAGCTGGTTAAGAGCATGGGATCTGAGAAGATTGGTCAGATTTCTGGACCAAGATTTTTAATACAGAGATGAAGGTTCCTAGGAAAGAAGGGCATAGATATGGGGGTATATAACATGTTTACATATGTATATACACTCATACATATATATTTATGTATATAGTTGTATACATGCATATACATTCATGTGTACATATAGATATGCATGCACACATATATGTGTGGGGTGCTTATATACATGTACGTATGCATACATACATGTGCACTGTACACAAATATGAGTATACATACACATATGTATACATATACATACACACATATATATATACATATATATATATTAGCCTAGAGAAGAGTTGACTAAGGAAGGCATGATGGCTGTTGTGAAATATCTCAGTTCTTTCAACCAATCCTCACATGACATGATTTCAAGGTCCTCCACTATTTTCATAGTCCTCTAGATCGAAAGACTTAATTATAAAATCTATCTAATGCTAAATATCTTTCCTGAATATTTCCTCCCACTAAACTAGAAATACTATGGGTTAAGCTATGTGTTACCTTAAGCTCTCCTTTACCCTTATTGCTTTTGTCCTCCTCACCTCCTTAAAAAGGCTGGAGAAAAAGAGAATTTTGTTAATCTGTGTTTCCTTCCCAGTTGGGAAAATCATTTATAATACATCATCTATTAGATTCCAGTCTTTACAGTGGGATTCCTCCAGTTGATGAATGTCACCAACTCCATTATCAGTTATAATGGGAAAGAATCCTCAAAAGAATAAATAAGAGAAAATATGGCATTCAGGTATAGGACGTACCTCTCTGTATATACTCAAAGCAAGTCCTCACATTACTTACCTACAGGGCACTATGCAGAAGTAGCCCATGTGGTGGAGATAGCTGGAATGATCTTCTGGTACAGACCAGCTACAATGTCAGAATGAGTCAGAGTGTGATCAAGGAGAGATCTTGTGCAGAATATCTCAAGTAAAATGGGAAAGGGGGCAGGGGAGCTGAACTAGCAACATGAAGGTGGGAGGTGTCATGCAATAGAGAAGATGTGGAAAAGTACTAAGTCCTGATGCAGCATCGTAATAGGTATCAGACTTGTTCTATACCCTCTGACAGATGGATCTCTCAAGTTGGCTCTTCTTTAAATGCCCCTTTTGCATCTTCAAGGGCTGGGATGGTTTTATGGAAGAGATGGTATTTGAAAGGGTCTTTAAAAGGTGTGTAGAGAGGATCTGGGTAGTAAGATGAAGCATTATTGGATAACAAAAGGAGTCCTAGCCCAGAAGGCACCAGAAGGCAGGGAAATAGCCTTTCAGCTGGACCACTGCCTAGTCAATCACCCTCTGTTGTCCATTAATTCATCAGTAAACTGAATGTGTTGCACGAACTCTGAGGTCCCTCCTATCTCTAATTGTCTATGATTAAATGACCTCCAATAGACTGAAGTCCAGTCAGTTTATCTTCATCTATATTGGAAATAATGTTGACAAATTCTCTCTCTCAATCAAGGTAGGGAGCACATAACTATGGTTTTCATTTAACAAGGAAAGAGGGGAAAAGATTACAAAATCAGAAGAAGGAGAAGAGACTTTTCCTTCCCTTCATCTAAACAACATGTCCTGCTCAAAGAATCATGGGAAAGGAGCCCCTATGCCCAGGGGTCAAGATACCAGGTGATTTGACCAAGTGGAACCAAAGTGCATTTCAATTTTATGGCTTTTTTCCCCACTCACCACAGTATTATAAATCTCATTAGCACTGCTTGCGCAGGTGGGTCAACTCATTAGATGTTGCTAGGACCACTTAAGAGGTTTCGGTCTCCTTTTGCAACTTGTCTGACATGTAAATCAAATAAGAATGTTTCTCACCTTCCCTAATCTCCTTGGGAAAGGAGGTTGGTCTCCTGGCTCTCTTCCTTCCTACTTTTACCATGAAAAAAAATAAGATCCTCTTATCAGAGAAAGAGTATAGAGTAAAAACAGAATGTCAACATGTCTCCAAGGCCCTCTAGTCCACTCCTTACCTGTACAAGAGCCCCCTTCTATAGCAGCCCCAAAAGGCATAGAATTGATGAAGACCTGCACTGAGCGGGAAGTCACTCCCTCTGGAAGCAACCCGATGCTTTTTTGAATGACTGTAATTGTTCAAAAGTGTTCCCATTGCTCTTAGCTACAACTTCTAAAACATAGTAACTCAAGTCTATCCCTTCCTATCCTCTGAAACATGTCCCACTTTGGAGACTGGCTATGAGTCCAGAGGTCTGAGTTCTCAAGAGAAAAAGAATGCCTGACATTCACAGAGCCCTTTGTAGTTATATCGAGTCTGATGGTGATAACAACCCTACAAGATGGAGGAACAAAAGTTTCAGCCACTCTGTCCCCCAAAAATGAATGCAGATGCACTTTAGTTATAACCTGAATTATTAATACTTTTAAAAATTCTAAATGATTAAGAAAAAATAAACTAAGTCCTAATTTGTTTTTAGTCATTTTCGGTTGTATGTGATTCTCCATGACCCTATTTGAGGTTCTCTTGGCAAAGATACTAGAGTGGTTTGTAATTTCCTTTTGCAACTCATTTTACAGATGAGGAAACTGAGGCAAACAGAATTAAAAGATTTGCCCAAGGTCATATAGTTAGTAAATGTCTAGAGTTAGATTTGAACTAACAAAGATGAATCTTTCTGACTCTAGGCCTGGCACTCTGGGCATTATGGTGCCACCTAGCTGCCCCTAAGTAGTTTTGTTGTATTTTATAGTACTTGCCCATTTCAGATGTATAAATGCTGACATTGACAATTTAACAACCAGCTCTCCAGAGAGGGACTTAGCTGACTCCATCCCAATTGGGAATAGTAGCCTCCTAAGCTCATCTCCCCTAGCCTCTTTACACTTAATCATCTTCTCTGACTTTCATTCACTGAAGGCCCTGAAAGAATGTGGGGCAGAGAGTGGAGGGAGATGCAGTACTGGAGTCTGGAAGACTTGCCTCTGACACCACTGGCTGAATGATCAGGTCCTCAGTGCCTCCGCCCTCCTTAAGACTGGAGGGTATCCATTTGTGGGTAGTTGGAAAGAGTATCTGTGGTGGAAGCTCCCTGTACTCTTTCCAAGAATAGCCCATGTGGGATGAAATGATCCTAGTTTAAGAGCAGAAAGGGACTTTAGATGTCACACCCATTAACACATGGGGAAACTGAGACCCAGAGAAAGCACTGACTTGTCCAAGGTAATTCACATAGAAAATAGTCAACCAGGTGTTTGAAAATAGATACTGACCTTCTAAAACCCATCCCCTTTCCCTGCTTGCTTCCTATAATATCAAGGCAGAAAGAAGAGTCAAAGACAAATTCATCTCGAGATAACAAGCTCAGGGAAACACATCAAGCGCACAAATGCACAAGTTACACAAAACGAGGGAGGCACACTATTGAGTCACTTCTGATTTTGTGAATGTGCGTGTTTGTACAGGAGCCTCGGGCTAGGAAGGAGACCAATGGCCAGGTGGCCAACACTCCTAGATAACTGACAAGTTGAACCATGTGCATGGTAACACTGGCATTGAGGGGTGGCCTCTCATGGCAGCCACTGTTCTGTCCACAACTATGACAAGGTAAAGCCAGTTTCAGCATCATGAAAGCATAGAGGGGACATGTGGAAGACATGTAGGGAAAGGAATTCAAGTGGAAAGAGCCACTCTGATTTCTCCAGGTTTGCAGTGATTCCCTCATTATCTCACATTGTTTTTAAAAAGTAAAACATATCAAACTTGCAAAATTGTTATTCATTTTTTCTTTCATACTTCTTGTCATTTCCTTACATATATATGTGTGTGTGTGTGTATAAAACTATTGCCATAAAGCTAATTTGTTTGAGCATGTGGAAGAGAGAAAAAAAAGTATGTGTGTGTATATATATATATACATACATATATACACACATATATACATATATGTGTGTAGGTATATATATATCTATATTTTCCTTTCCACTTGCTCACACAAATTAGCTTTATGATTATATTAGTTCTACATATTATTAACATTAACATGCTAATATTTGATCTACATACCATTAATACCAGAAATCAGATTATTTGAAAAGCAATTCTCAGGCACAGTCATTGAATTCTGTTTAACACAATTCACCAGATATTTTTAATGGGCTCGTTCTGCATGGCATACTGTGTAGTGGAAAAATAAATTAAATAGTTACATGACTTCTCCTCTCAAGAGGCTTACAATTTATTTCTTGGAGAAAGGGACCATGGAAATAATATATAGAGAATGGAATTAACCTTGTTAGCTATCCCAGTTTGTGTACCTTGTGAGTCATAATCTCAATATCTTTCCTCTAAAAATCAGTGCTCTTCCAAAATATCCTATCTCTATCAAAGAGGTCATCATCTGTTTTCACATCCCTTAATGCAAAATAATCAAAAATATTCTTAACTTATCACTTCCTCACTCCATATGAACAGTTAGATCTCAAATCCCATAACATCTCTCATATCCATCCCCATCTCTCTACTCATGTGACCAAAAAGACACCCCAAGCTCTCATCTCCTCTCTGCCTAGACTATTTCAATAGCCTCTTTTGACCTCCCTGCTTCCAGACTTTTCCTTCTTCAAGCTACCATGCATACCCCCTACAGAGCTGAAAATATGATTTTCAACTAAGCATAGGTCTGCCCCTAACTCAGTATATGACTAGAATAGCCTGTTCCAGAACCCTGTCCCAACCTGGAGTCCTTTCCACAGTGCTGTGCATGCCTCCCTTTTCTGTCCTCTGCAGTTCAGCCAGACTAGCCAACATGAAGCTCCGATGGCCTTTCTGTTGGCCCTTGCCATGCCTTCCCTCCTCCTCTTAGAATGTTTTGTTTCATTGCTACATATAGCATTTAGACATGTAAACCACATTTAGAAGTCCATGTTGACAGGCACATCTTATGGCCAACACACACCTGAGATATGGAAGGGCATAATAACAATATCACCTACCTCCCAAGGGGAGAAGGAGATAAGATAGGTGAAGTATCTCACAGACTTCAAAGTGCTATATAAATTTCCAGTTATTCTTGTTATGTTACAATGTTTCTTTCCTACAAGGAGGGCTATAGTTCTTTTAGCCAAGTCATTCAGGCTCCTACTGCCCTTCAGTGATAATATTTAACTGAAGTGCTACCTTCAGAGCTACCTAGGACTGTCCTCTTCTCTATTGCAGGTGTTGTGACCAAGAAGCCTCTCTCTAGCAGAGAAGGCAGCAGTTGTCCTCAGAATGCCCTTCCTCTCAACCAGGCTGGACCTGAAAGTGATAGAGCCAGAACTAAGGTCAGATTCACTCTCCGAGCTCTTGTCAGAATTCCCTTGTGTCTTTCCTTCTCTGTCTCTTGAGTCTCTCCTTTCATCAGTTAGTTAAATAAGAGTCAGAAATCCATTTTAATTCCTAACTGTTATCATGCCCCACTGCCTAGGCAAAGAGCCCCTGGCTAGAGTTCTGCTTTCTCAAGTGGAAAAGGAGGTTATTTTATAGTTCAGGGGGAATGGTGTTAACTTTCTCACAACATGACTCTTTCTTCTCTTAAAATAGCAGCAGCTGTGTAGGTTAAAGAAGACTGAAGAGGCTGATGACCTTTGTCTCATTTGCCCCCAGCACCCCATGGTCTAGTCTCTTCCCTTCCTCTCTAAATGTAGCACAAAATGGAGAGTGATGTGGAAAACAAAAGACCTCTAGGAAAGTGAGTGTGAGAAGGATACACTTCCAACTGAAGGGTCAATACAACTTCTATGGAGGTCAAAGGTCCTAGATCTAACACTGAAAACGCCTTGGAGACCATCTGGTCCAATTTCTTCATTTTCATGGAGGAAACGGAGAGACATTAAACAACTTGCCCAGTTACTTCTTGGATGTAATAAGCAAGAGAGGGAGCATTTGAACTCACATCCCATGGCTCCAAGCCTTGCACTCTTCATTTTACCTTAAGACAGAAATACAGCCTCAGAGATCTAAAGTTAGAAGGGATGTTAGAAGTCATCCAGTCCAAACCTTCCAAAGATCAGAGGTAGTAAATGGTGGAGATCCAGTTCCTCTGATGGCTGAGGGAGTGTCCTTCCTACCAGCCCTGGCTGAGCCTGGGAGGAAAAAGAGAATTCTTCAAGGAAGGGATAAAAACAGGGACACATTCCACATGTGTGGATGGATGGAGTGTGTGAGCCCAGCATGGAGCATGATGTCAGATCCTGTAACTCTGGGGTTTAAGGCAGCTGTCTTTCTATCAGCCAGTCAATAAGCATTTATCAGTGTAAGGGAGTTTTTCCCTCATCCTGCCTTGGTTTCTAGGTATGAAAATAAACTCAGAACAGTTAGTGTATGACACATGCTGAGGTTTAAAATGTTGCTGGTATTTTCTGTGAACTTCTGATTATCATTTCCTGTGTTAAAAAAAATACCCACACAAGTTTCACAATAATATTTGCTGTTCGTACGGCAGTGAAACCTGAGTGGGGACACAGAAGTGCTCTTCCTTGTCTCCTACAGTGTGCAAATAATGTGGAGCAAAAGAGACCCCCTCTTTTCTCATCAGGCTGTAGGCCTCATAGGATTCATGTGTTCAACTAGTATTTGTCAATTTAGGGGCAACTAAATAGCTCATTGGATAGGGTCAGGCCTGGTATAAGGAAGACCCATCTCTCTGAGTTCAATCTGACCTTGGACATTTACTAGCTAGGAATTCCTGGACCCATCACTTGACCTTGTTGACCTCAGTTTCCTCATCTGTAAAATGAGATGGAGAAGGAAATGGCAAGTCACTCCAGGATCTCTGCCAAGAAAACCTCATATGGGGTCCTGAAGAGGTGGATATGACTAAAGATTACATACCAACAAATTCTGCACTTTCCTAGGCTACCAGCTGCAGAGCAGATGCCAGTTTTCATTGATGGAGGAAGTCTCCTGAACTGGAGTCTTCAACCAACAAAATTCGAGGTTCAATAAACAAAAAGCATGCTAGAGAAGATGGTCTGGGGTAGTGGGTATATAGGAAGTCAGGGGGCCTTGGATTAAGGACCACTTGTGACATGTACTGCTTTTGTGGTCCTGGCCAAGTCAATTAGCTTCCCATATATAGACTATATAATCACACATATCCATGGGTGTACATGTGTGCAAGACACTGGAGACACAAAGCCAAGAACAAAAGAATCTTATGTTCTAATAGGGGAAAACATGTACACAGACAAGTCAATACACAATATATAGAAATTAACTATGAAGTAATTTGAGGGGAAAACTGAGGGGAAGAGGAAAGGACTACCCTAAGAGAGGACCCTTTGGCGAATCCTTCAAGGAAGCTCAAGTTTGTCAGTGGTGGGAGGAAGAGGGAGTAGCCCCTTGCCCAGAGGCAGAAGAGTTCATTCATTTTTACTTGGGCTGAGGTGCTTTGCCCAAACTCACACCCAGTGTGAAGAGAAAAGAGGGGATTCAGTCTCAGGTTCTTAAACACCAGATCCCAGGAGACTACTACCCTCCTGTACTGAGCCTCTGTGGGCAGACACAACCAAGGAAAGAATGTCATTCTGACAGGCCATTATATAACTTGATAGGTCATCCAGATGGGACCCAGTAAATGTCAAATAGACCAGTGATTTACAGAACCCTTCTGAGTTCTGATGGGAGTTGATCTATCCAGCTTCCTATAGAATTGACCTTTAGTCCCTCAGTGAATGAGCTGCACAAATTCATTACCCTTTTTTTCATCTCAGAGACATCTGTGAATCTGGAAACAAAAGGGCAGAGTTGCCACATTTTACCAGGAGTCAGAATATATCCACAAATTACCTCCACATGGTCTATTCAACTACCTTCCCTGAGTGAATCACTCTCCCTCTCCCTTCACTCCCAAACTATGCTCAAAATATTAGGATGGGGAGAACTAAGTAAGGCCAGTGGCCCTTCTCTATCCCATGTGACTGATTTCTCCCTAAAAAGCAAAACAGGATCATCTTCTTCACCATGTCCAATTCCATCCCCCATATTTGACTCCATTTCTGTTTCTGGAAATTCTTTTCTTTTGCCCAGTTCAGGTCACTCTCTTGCCAAACCTCTCCTCCAAAGATATCTTCGCTTCAGTCAGGTTCTTAGGGCCTTAACAGGCACTACATAAAGCCCTGACTCCCCATGTGACCTTGGGCAATCACCCCCTCTCTCAGCTTCAGATTCTTCATCTGAGAAGTGGAGGAGGGAGAGCAGATGCCTCTGAGGTCCAATGCCCATTGGCTGACTCAGAGATGCTTTTTTTTTTCTGATGGAGAACTCTCATACACTAATTGGAGCTCTCCTCTTACACCAGTCAGGGTGCTTAGCTTAACATGAATGTATAAAGTGTCTGCTATAAGATATGCCAGGCACTGAGGAAACATAAGAGGCAAAATCCTCCAGTGCCTGACCTAACCCTTCTTTCTCTTTGGGGGTGTATCCAGATAAGGAAAGATAAAGCCCGAGGTAATTGAATGTAATTTTAAGAAGTGGGGAGCACTAATTTTGGGGGGGACAACAAAGGCCTTTCTGGGGAAGCTGGCACTGCCATTCCTTGACCAGGAACCTCAAATTGCTCCTTGAGCTTGAGTGGATTTATGAGCACCTCTAACTGAGCACAGAATTTCAGTATGATGAAGGTACGACAGGAGAATGAGTTCACATGCCACTGGGCACACAGAGGACTTTAGTGCTAGGTGCCTGGGTGGAGGGATTGAGGTCAGGATAGGACCAAAACATGGGGCGGGTTACTTGCCCTCATTTCTGATCTGACTTCACCATTTTGGAACTTCTTTGCCTTTGGTATCTCCTCCCAGGGGCTTACCATAGAGGAGCTCATATCTTGCTGTTCTCCATGGGTGTGATCATGAGGAACTTTTGGTTGAGGTCAGAGGTGGTGGTGGTCTAGACCACAAAGAGCTGTTAGGTACTCCTCCCTGCTTGGTGGGAGAGATGTTAAAGACACTGAGCTTCTGGAGGGCTGAGCCAGCAGGCCCTGGCAGCTGTGAAGCTTTGGGAGTTCCTGAGCAGGCTTGAGATCCCCAAAAGGATGGGCTTCTAAGAAAGCTGCTTATTTTGAAGCCCTCAGAACTACCTATTCAGGGCATAGTAGAACATCCTCCAAATTCATTTGTTCCATTTTCCTGGTCTCTGAGAATACTCAAGGGTGTGGGATCATAGATTTTGCATTCAAAGGGAACTTAGAGGACACCTCAAGCCCAAGCCCCTCATTTTGAAGATGAGGGAACTGAAGCTGGGAGGTGAAGCAACTTGCCTAAGGTCTGTCCCTCAGTCAATAACATTTACTCACCTACTATGTGTAATGTGTATGAAGTTTACTGTGTCATATGAATTAAGGAGTCAGTGATTCCTTTCTATCTTACTTTGAGCAAACCATCATGTCAAAGGGAGATACAATATTGGCAACAGTAATTTAAACACTAAAGCTTCTTAACTGGCACCATGCTGAAGTAGAAGGAGTGACAGATTTGGACATGAATAGGAGTGTCAGAGGCCATATTTGAACATAGGTCAGTCCAGCACTCTGTGCACCATGAAGGCCCTTAGCAGCCTGATCTATGGTACCTGAGTTAGCCATTGAAGGCTGAGTAAGATGGTGCCTTCTGAAAATGAGGGAGGAGGACATTCTGGCCGTAGGGGGACAGCAAGCCCAGTTCGATCAGTAGCCCTCTCAGGATGGAACCAGAGGCACCCCAGGGAGAGTCACGAATTAAGGCAGAGCAGCTGGCTGAAGCATGACTTGGAAGGATTTCAAAAGCCAGGCTGAGACCTCTGTGTTTTAGCCTGCAGGCTACAGGTACCTTTATTGGTCTCCTGAGCAAGGGAGAGGCAGGCCTGGGTGCAAGTCTTAGAATGATGATTTGATAGGATGTACAGCAGAGGGCATGGAGGGCAAAAGGCGATCTACAGTATGTCTAACACTGCAACTCAACGAGTGCCTGTAGGAGTGAATGAAGGCTGCTCTCACCCTAAGGGGCTCTGCTATCAGGAACAAACCAGAGATGCTCTGGGATGAACTCTACCATACCAGCAGGTCTTCTTTTACAAGTTTGGGTAAAGCTGGCTATGAGAATCCATTAAGCGCCAGCTCTGTGCCAGGCACTGGGGACACAAAGAAAGGCAAAATCAATCACTGACACACAATCTAACAGGGGAAATACTGCTGTATATAGGCATGGGACACCATACATAAAGTGGATTCAAGAACACCTTAGAAAGGAGGGCTCCGGAAGGTAGTTGAGGGGACCAGGACAAGACCCTCTGCAGAAAGAGGAGCTCAGGTCAAGTCCTGAAGGGAACTAAGTATTCTGAGGGGGGGAGGGAAAGACAGGAAGAAGAGTTATTTCCACAGATACAGGCAATATACATGTAAATATATGTATATATATGCATTTGTATCTACAGATATGTTTGCTTATATATGTGCACTTATATATTATATGCATATTTCTCTACATATTACATACACAGAGAAAGATACACACATTGAGTATTTGTGTATGTGTATGTGTATGTGTGAGTATGATTATAAACATGTAAGGTCTCACCATTAAGCTCCCTGAGGTGAATACAAAGTCTTGAAATAATTTGTAGCGGACCTGGGTTTCACCTGAGCTTCCCTGGCTTCCAAGGAGTTCATGGATAGATTTTAAGGGGAAGAGGGAATAATAGGAGAAATATGGGAATAAAATTAAGGAAGACATGTTTTTACCAGCCTCTAACTGAAATTTAGCATTTTCTACAATAATTTTTTTAAAATGACATTCTTCACCGGACGGTCACCACAGGTTCCTTGACACAAAATAGGTTAAGAATCCTTCATGGGGGCTAAAGCACACATGTCTACACTGCACATTAGACCTCAGTGATTCTGCAGTGGTGAAGCTGTGCGAGCTTCATCTTCCAGGTAGGGAGCAGTAGCAAAGGGCATCCTTACATGGCCCCAGATGGGGGGGGGGGTGGTACAGAAAGCCCTAAGTTGTCTTATTTGGTTATTTCTCAGGTTCTTCAAATGCTGGCATCCGTGGAATACGTCTCTCCAAGGGGGACCATCTTGTTTGAAGGAGAGTCAGTGAGACTAGCTAAGCAGTTTACCTCAAAGTGTTGTTTTAGTAGAAAAGCAAACAGCATAAAAACACTTTTCTGGGGAATGACTTTGGGATCTAGTGGGCTTCTCTCTGTGTGGAAACGGCTCAATCATTGCTATGACCCTGAGGCAAGTGGTGAAGTTAAAACATCCTGCAGAGATTTTATGAGGGCGTAGCTGTTTGCATGCTGTCTCCCCTGTTCACATGGGAACTCCCTGAGAGTAGAGGAGAGTAAGGGCTGAGGTTGGTTTGTAGGTGGGGGTGGAGAGAGGGAGATATTGTCTTTCTTTGCATGTTGGGTGTCTTTCATTTACTAAATGCTTGTTGACTGACTTAGCATCTGAGTGCAGTTTTAAATCTCATCTTCATCGGATCTCCTTTAACGGTTTTCTTATGATTTTGTCCAAGTCCCCCATCTGGAGGGAATTTGTTTAAGCTTCATTTTGCTCATCTGTAAAATGAGAGATGGGATTGGATGACTTCAAAGGTCTCTTTCCACACTGGATTACTGCTCTTTGGGTAGACTATTTACTCTCCCTGGGTCATAGTCTTTGAGATGATGGGGTTGGATAGATGCTGCCTGGAGTCCAGCTCTAGACCTAAGATCCTATAGCCGTAGATTTGTAAAACACCTTGCTCACTTTAAGACCTTTGGAAATGTCAGATATTAGCAAGGGGATCAAGCATCAAGGAGAAAGGGGTCAAGAGGCTTATTTGGAAAGGAGTGAAGCTGGCTGCTGGAACTGGGAGAAATTGTCAATGAAGCTTCGATTTCCCCTAACAGCAGATTGCATTTCTCTTCCTCCTGAGCCTAGTCAGCCATGACCGTCTGTTCTCACACATCATGATTGCCCCAGAGATTCAGTTGTGGAATTTATTAACACCCCAGTCATAAACAGACTCCTACATCCTGCTGCTCCTCCTCCTCCTGATGTAACACAGCCTGAATGATGTGCTAATGCACCTGAGTGGCAAACATTCCAGGAAAACTGATCATCTAGAAGTCTGAAACAGAGATTCTCTCTCTCTCTCTCTCTCTCTCTCTCTCTCTCTCTCTCTCTCTCTCGCTCTCTCTCTCTCTCTCTCTCTCTCTCTCTCTCTCTCCCTACTATGTTGTAGCTAGTTCCATTTCAGGATGTAGTGACACAACAACTGAGTTAGGTTAAAGAACATGGGAGTGGAACTTGGAAAAGGAAGAACCGATGACTCTCCATGTATTTAACATGAGTGTCAAGAGGTTGAGGATTCTGCCCGGACTCAGTGCTCTAGACAAAGAGTCACTGGGTAAAAGTCGTAAAAGGGTCAATTTGGGCTGTTGGAAGAGAAAACTTCCTGAGCATGAGAACTCTCTGAAGGCACATGGCAGTGGCTGCCTCAGGGGGAGGTGGGCTCCTCAGCTCTGGAAGGCTTCAGGCAGGAGCTGGCTGGCCAGCCCTCATCCATGATGCACACTGGAAGCCTCTGGGGTCCCATCCAGGTCACACCTTCCCTCTTGACCACATACATGAGAACAACGTCTTGTGCAGCTTCTTACTTCTTTATCCCAATGATTTCTCAAGTTTATATGCTTTGGCATCTCCTTTCTTACCCTCCCCCATCTTCTTTTCTGTACTCTTCAATTCCTCTTCTCTAGGTTTGAGTTTCTTTTGAAAATGTATGTGTGATCTGATTGGTGTGAAAGAAAGTCTGCTCACAAGAAATTGCACAAAGCAGGTATCCAACGGTTAGGTTTCCTGAGAAGAGATATCTATCTCAAAGATAGTTTTGTCACAGTGGGGCACCCTTTAGGGCAATTCTATTTGCCCAAGTCACAGGATCATTCTTTCCTCTAAGGAAATCAGATATTTCCTGCCTTGAGTGGAAGCCCTCTGCTTCCACTCCATCCTCCACTTAGCTACTGACCCTACATCTATTCCCCTTCTACTCAATAAACTTCCTATAGCCTCCAGGATCAATATGAGAATCCTGTTTGGTTTTGAGAGCCATTCACAACTGGACCCTTGCTACCTTTCTATCTTCTTACACTTTATTCCTTTCTACATACCCTATTATCTCTGTTATACTTTTATTTTATTCTTTCTTGATTACATGTTATCAAAATTTTTAACATTTGTTTTTTAAAATTTTGAGTCCCAAATTCTGTTCCTCCCCTTCCCTTTTTTTTGAGAAGGCAAGCAATTTGATATCGATTATAAACGGGCAGTCATGGAAAACCCATGTCCTATATGATCTAGAAACAGTGTCTGTATTGTTTTCCCATCAGCACAACTCCCCATTGCATTCCTATGGGCTTCTTCCATAGCTATCTCACATGCCAGGACTTCTCTACCCTTCCTAACCTGCTTCCCTAGATTCCTTTAAGACTCCAGTCAAATCCCAAGAAACGTTTCCAAGCCAGCCCACCTGCCCAATGCTCCTGAGATGACCTCACATTCACACTGTACATGTCTTGCATGTAGATGGTTAGAAGTCAGGGATTGTCCTTTGGGTTGGACTTAGCCCAGTTGCAGGCACACTGTAGGAGCTTAAAATACTTGCTGATTATGAAAATAATAATTAACATTTTTAAGCACTTACCATGTGCCTAGAACTGTGCTAAGCACTTTGCAATTGTTGTCTATTTCTTCTTCACAACAATCCTAGAAGGCAGGTCCTGTTTGATCCACATTTTACAGATGAAGAAACTAAGACAAGCAGAGGTTAAATGACTCAATCAGGATAACACAGCTGGTAAGTGTCCTGTACTACCTAGGTGTGTCAGAAGAGTCCAGTTGGAGGATTTGCACATACACATGAGATTTGAAGGGTATATTTAATAAAATTCCTGACAAACCAAGAGAAAACTTCAAGCATACTAATGTGACCCAGCATACCTTTAGACAATTGCTGTTCGAGGATAACTATTTCCTAAAGCAAAAGCTGAGAATGAAATGGCCAAAGCAGATCTTTTGGTTCATTTGAAGTCCTCCCCCATCACAGAGCTGATTGGACATGGAGCAAATTAGGGGCTTTTCTTGGGGCAGGTCTCAGGGTAGGGGGAGGCTCAGTTGAAAGAATCTCCTTACAGTTGGATTATTCAAATATAATGCATTGCCCTGATAAGTAGTGAATTCACATCACTGAACTATTCAGGTAGAGGATGAGAGCTACTTATTGAAAATGATGGAGATGAGATTTATGCATTAGACACGATTCTCTCTGATGTCCTTTCCAATGCTATGATTCCATGAGTATCCTATAAAACATATGCAAAGTGCTGTTGCTTTAAGGTCCATTTCATATGGAGTTTAATTCAGAAAAAGTCCAAAAAAACCCTTCAGTTCAAAGGAAGAGTTTAATTGATATCTTATATATCTAAGGCACTGATTCTGTCATAGATGAACATTTTAATGACTCAAAGAAGGGGGAAAGGACTTGGATTTATTTTTTTTTGAATGCTAATGTACATGTAAGAAGAAATACATTTTTCAAATGAGATTTGAGTTGTTTGGGACAGAAGATGTGCTGTGGTGTTAATATAAAGACAAATCACCTTGTGAAAAATATAGGGGACTGCCTTGTTTTAGGTGAACAATGGTTTAAGTCACACAGACATAATTTTATCAAAAACTGGAAAAATGCAGGCACACAGAAACAGGTTCCAGTGTATAAAATGAGGTGTATGGATGCTTTAAGAATAAAGATTTGCCTTTTCTGATGGCAATGAGTTCGAAATTGAGGGGATGCCATCAATTAGAGAATGACTGAACAAGTTGTGGTATATGATTATGATGGAATACTATTGTGTTATAAGAAATGATGAGCAGGGATGCTCTCAGAAAAACCTGGAAAGACATGCATGAACTAAAGTGAAATGCACTGTATACAAAGTAATAGCAATATTGTAAATCATGAAAGACTTAGCTATTATCAGAAGTACAATTATCCAAGACAACTTTAAAGGACTTATGATGAAAAATGCTATCTACCCCCAGAGAAAGAATTGATGGTCTCTGAATAAAGATTGAAGTGTCCTTTTTTTTTTTTACTTTTTTTTATTCTTTTAGAGGGAGTTTGTTTTCTTTCACAACATGACTAATAAGGAAATGTTTTGTGTGACTGTACAAGTATATCATATCAAATTGCTTGCCTTCTCAATGACTGGGGAGGAAGGGAGATAGTTTGAAATTCAAAGTTTAAAAAAAATGTCAAAAATTGTTTTTATATGTAACTAGGGAAAATAAAATACTAAATAAATTTTTTAAAATAGAATTGAAAGTTACAGAGAATTTTGGTCCATAAGTCCACTTACACATAACTATCATAATTAAAAGATGGTAAAGAAGAAGAAATTATATAATTATATGGTGACTGTGGTATAATTTCAATGATTGTCAATTTTTAAAGGAAACTGTAAGTGAAAAGTAAATCACTCAGATCCAGGAGGCTCAGATTTAATTCACTGAAATAGATTGGAGAAGAAATCTGAAGCTGTTGTGGTGAAGAGATTAGAGGATGGTATAGAAGAGGCTACTGGTGGGTTTGAGAGAGGCTCAGCATGCCTGGGAAAGAGGTTCCTTTGGAAATGTTGCTGTTCAGCACCCCCTGGAGTTTAAATCCATGTTGCCCTTTTGTACACTCTCTGGTTTGAGTGGAAAGGACAGAAAGGGAAAGGACAGGTTATGCAGCTGTTTTAGGTATACAAAGATAGACAGAGATTGATCAGATAATACAGAATTCTGATGAGTGAAGAGCTGGTTAATGCTGGTTTCCTTTGGGAGGGATTCAAATTGAACTGTTTGCTATGAGCTCTGTCCATCCTGTATAACAGAGCATCTTGCTCATTGCAGAGTTAGCCAATCTTAGGAGTTTAACAGTTCTTTGGCTTAAAGGAAATGTCTTTCCAAATTGAGAGGCGATGCTGCCAGTGCCCTTTTAATGGTGATGGTGAGGTGAAAGAGCTTGTAGATGCCACATCTATTTAAGAATAAATGACAAGAGTATTTGTCTAGCTGGGGAGGGGTGAAGACCAGAAGAAAAGAAGTTTTCTGTGGTGAAGATGTTCTTAAACTGACCAATGGCATGAAAACCTATCACCTTGGGTTTTGAGTTACTCTGAGCATTTGGGTGTTTTTCAATATGTGCTTCCCTGCCACATTCCTGTAAGTACCCACCCACCCACTCACTTTCCCTCTCAACCACCACCAAGGACTCCATGATTGTGGGGAGAGTATAACATGGGTATATCTACATGATGTATACATATATGTGTGTGTATATGTATATACATATATATGTGATGCATCCATTGTGATATATCCATTATTACCTCATTGCTTTGATATATGAGTACTCATGATGTTATTACAATTTATTTTGCTTTGTTACCAGATAAATCATATGTTTTAAAATCTAAGAGTCATTGTTGTGAGTGGTTATTTTGTGTAAATGGAAATTCATGGATGGAGATTTCAGATGTTTAGTGGTTAGAGGAGGTATATGCAACTTCAATAAGACTACACTCAAGACCCTGAAGAAATTAGAATAATCTTGTAGTGGTATCTCATGTCTGAGAACCAAAATCTGCCAATATAAGAACTAAATGGGGGGAGCATTTACATAGTTTATATATATTTTTAACAAATAAAAGATCATTCTATGCCCTTTTAAAACCATCAGACTGGCAGACTGGTCAGTTAGTCAAATACTTATTAAGTGCATGTTATGGATCAAACCTAATGTTGGGGGTGGGGAGTAAGGACTGCGGGATAAAGCTAAGGCTGATTGTATGCTAGGTAAAGCAAATTTGTTATCAATCTGTCTATCATCTATTTATCAGTCACTCAGCTGATCAATCAATTCATCATCCATCTATCAGTTATCAGTTATTTCTATCATTATCTATGATCTATATATTTTCTATGCTTACTTATCTATCTATATCTAGCTATCCTCTATCTTCTATATATCTTTATGCCAATCTATCATTTGTTCATCATCTAACATCGATTTATGTCATTTATCATCTACTATCAATTATCTAACATCTCTATACACTTATGCTTATCTATTTATATACCAATCTATCATTTTTCATCTAACATTGATTTATCTATCATTTATCATCTACCTCTATCAATTATCTATCATCTCTATATACATATGCCTATCATATATATTTATGTACCAATCTATCATTTGTCCATCATATGTCATTTATCTATTCATTGATTCATTTAGTTACTTTCTTATCGATGTGCTGATATTTGACTTGTTTATTCAGTTCTGGAGTGATCAGAACACTCTAAGTTTTGGTGGTGATCATTGAACACTTTATAAAAATGCAATAAATGTTGGTTGAATTGAATCAAGGAGAAAAGATGGATTGTACACACAGCTAACAGTGCAGGAAGTTTTTCTCCCTCTTCTTAAATATCAGAAATGGAATAAATAAGGGGGGGGTCTTATTAAGGAGTCTTCCTCTTTATTTTGGAATGACCATGATCTTTTAGAAGCTAACATTGTCAAGTGCTAACAAAAACTGCTCCAAATTCTTAACTGGGTTATCTGGGTAATTGAGTTCTGCCACAGTCATCCCTTTCTCTTCCCAGTGGCCCTCCCCCATGCCCAGAATGCCATCCCCTCTCACTTCTACTTCTTACAATTCCAGTTTCCTTCCAACTTCTCTCACATGCCCCCTCTTACAGGAGCTCTTTCCTAATCTGCCCAATTGCTAGTGCTAGTGTTTTCTCTCTTGAATCAACTTGTGTCTATTATGTCTATGGCTGTATATAAGTGCACATGATCCTGCTGGAGGGCAGGAATGGTTTCGCTTTAGGCTCTGTATCCTCAGTACCCAGGATAGGCATATAGTAGATACTTAATAAATGCTTGTTGATTGACAAATTAGTTAGATGATCTCCAATATTTCTTCTGACTCCAAAATTCCAAGGTCTAAGACAATCAAGAAACTGACAGGGTCCTCAGAAGTTCCCTTGCTTGTCACTCATCATACTGGTAAGTCATTGGATACAGAAATACCACCTTCAGGTGATGCCCCTGGGTAAAACTGATGACCTCAGGGTCTAGATGGCAACACATCTCAGGATACCCCATTCTCTGAAGAGTTACAAGGGGAAGTGATGAATGCAAAGGCCAACGGAGAGACACATGGTGGATCTGAATGGACTGTCACACAATTCCAAAGCCACCTCATACCCAAGAAGTGATATAAAAGATGTCAAGGAAAAGTATGATGGGGAAAGAGGTGGGTGGGTCATGTAGCAAGAGTGAGGGATACCCAGTCAGCAATATAGTAAATGTGCTGATCCATACAGGATGTCCAAGTCCATTGAGAAAGGCCTCCAACAGCAGCAACTACATTTATATGGACCCACTACTCTGTTAGGCACTGGCAATTCAAAGACACCAGTTCTTGTCCTTATACTCTACTTGGAGAAAAAATATGCGCATATATAAGGAAATGTGAAATATGTGCAAATTTAATCTAAATTAATTGGAGAGGAAGCTCTGATGATGGAAGAAAGGTCTCCTGTGGACCATGGGCCCTGATCTGAGAGTTGTAGGGGCTCCAAGCAGAAGAAGACCATTCTGGGCATGGGAGGCAGCTTGGGCAAAAGCAAGCAGTAAGAGGGCTGGATGAGTAGATCAGTGTGACTGAACCACAGAGGTCATAATGGAGCAATCCACCTGGAAAAGTAAGCTAGACCAAGAATGAGAAGAGCTTTAAATGCTCCCCACTTCCCAGTTGAAGAAGATAAAAAGAATTTTATCCTAGAGGCAATAGGGAGTCGCTGAGAATTCTTAAGGAGGGAATGATGTGATCCCACCCATGTTTTATGAGTATCATTGTGGAAGTTGTACGGAGGACATACTGGAGAGGGAGGAGACTAGATAGGAAAAATATTAGGAGGGTAAAGGTGACAGGCTACTGAACTTCAGGAGTAACTGTGTAAGCAGAAAGGAGAAAGATGGGAGAGAGAGATGCATTGGGGAGAACCTCTGAGTGGGCCTTCCAGGAGGATGTGCATAAAGATCCTGGAGGACAAGCATAGTGGGAAGGGAAAGGGAAAAGGAAGAGGAAGAAGACAAGCCTACTGTGTGCTGGGCACCATGTTAAGAACTTTACAAGTATTATCCTACGTAATTCTTGCAATAATCCTAGGAGTGAGGCACTATCATTATCCCCATGTTACAGTTGAAGAAAATGAGACAGACAGAGGTTAAGTGACTTGGCTTAGGGTCAGAATCTCTGAGACCATACCTGAACTCAGGCCTTTCAGAGGTTAGAGTGCCAGCAGGAAATTCACATACAGATTCAGGGAGAGCCAAAGAAGTTGGATTGGAAGCCAAGAGATGCAAAGTCAGACATCAAAGGACACCCTGGAGCATCAGCAGTGTGGAGACGAGCAGACAGAGCCAAAATCCAGAGAGTGGTGCAAAGTCATCAGGACAGTCAGTAGGGGTTGGAATGGGGAAGAAATTGAAATGTGAGCAGATAAAAAATGAAAAGAAATGGACAACTTCATCTCTCAGGACTGGTGGTAGATGATGCCCTTGGGCCATCAGAGTCCCAGCTGATGCCTTCTCCTTGTGACAGCAGGGAACGAGACAAGTATAACAGTGAGGACGGATGTTCTCAATCAAACGCTCCTCTTGGCAGAAGGGTTATTTTTAACATGACTTCCAGAGCAGGTCCTGAATGTTCTTGTGATTGACAAGAGAGCTGATCCTGAAGGTGACAGGAAACCACCAAATAGGGCAGAGACTGTCTACCGATGAGTGTAGTACCTGGCACATAGCAGGTGTTTAACAAATACTTTTCTGATTGATTAATTGGTTGATTAGCTGACAAAAAGACAGGCAGAAAAATAGAGAATATGTAAAAAGCAAAACCCAACCAAAAACTCTTCCTCCTTTGGCCTAACAGAACAGAAAGGCAATGGAAGTGTTGTGGGAGGACTTTGAAGAGAGGGCCTCATACTATCATTCCAATCCATAAGTAGAATCAATGGTCATTCATTCATGCAAGGATTTGTTTTGTTTTTCTTCTTTTAGAAACATTTCTTTCTGTGACATTCAAAGAGATGTGCCACCAAGTCACATTATCCTCCACTTTCAATGAGTGTCTCACAAATTTGCTTTTGACGAGTTTTCCAAAAGAGATACAGAGTCCCCCAAAGTCCTTTGTGCCATGGCACAATTTCTAACACATCTTGTTAGAGGACCTTGGACTTAGAAGTAAAACAATAACTCTTGGTTTCCTGCCCATCTAGGTTGCATTTGCCCACATAGGTCCAAAGTTACATTTTCCTCCCTCCACACAGAGTTTGTCCTGAAGTCTCATTCTGGACTCACAGGACACACACAACTCTCGGGGATACTTGGATTAGGATCAAGGGAACCTTCAAGTATCCTAAGGGAATATTCCTTATCAAAGGTCCCTTCCAGGCTTGAAATGAGTGAAAGGGACTCAAAGAGTTGGATGGATAGAAGCTCTGAAGGTTGGTCTGGATTCCCTGGACCCCCTCCCGGGAAACTTAGACCCCAGTGAGCACTAGATTGGGTGGAAGGAAAGAATGATGAGGCAGAAAAGGGGAAACATTCCCCTTGAGATCATTGGACCTCTTGAAGCTAATCATAATGCCCTAGATTTTGATCTGGAAGGAACATTGGCGTGACCTGGTCCAAACATCTCAGTTGACAATTGCAGAACCTGAAACTGAGAGGTTCATGACTTGCCCAAGGTCACTCAGACAGAAAACAGAAAAGTCCAGTGGATTCAGACCCAAGTCCTCTCTGTGACTTATTGGAAAGAAGGACTTGTTAGAAGTCAGAAGACAAGGATCTGAATCTCTCCTCTCCCTCTTCCAAATGTATATAACCTTCAGCAAGCCACCTCTCTTATTTGGACCTGTTTCCTCATCTGTAAAACCAAGGGGTTGAGTTGGATGACCTCTGAGGTGCTTTGATGCTCTAAGGCCTTTGGACTCCAGAGCCAGCGTTCACTCCACTGCATCACACTGCCTGAAGGGATGAAGCTAGCCCAGTGCGGTTGAGCTCCCCACCCTGGTTGAAGGACCACCCTCCAGACTCATCTCCCTGAAACCTGCCTTTATTTCTCCTCTTTGCCTCTCCCGCTTCCTTTCCCTTTTCTGCTTCTTCTTGGCTGACCTGGGAGCAGTGATGATTTAAGGGCCCAGGACGGTCAGTGGTAACCTGAAACTTCCCAGGCCCCCTTGGGGTTCCTAAAGTCTTAGTTATCCTGTCAGGATTAGCCTGGGAATGAAACTCTCATTCCCTGCTTGCATTTTCTGTTATGTTTTGTTTTATCTCATCTCCCAAAGAGGATTGAGAGCTGGAAGGAATCTCACTCAAGTCCCAGCCTTCCTGGCCTTGGGGTCTCTGAAGCTTATTTAAGCATAAGGGCCCAGCTGAGTCTTTGCAAATATAAACACTCATGCATTTGCCAGCTTTCTGCTAGCTACAGGTAATGACTGGGCAGTCACGCAGAATAATCCTTGTTAAGCTGGTGTGTTGGGTTCTGGAGCCAAATCCTACATGGACTTCAATTAAACCAATTAACATGCCCTGGGAAAGGAATAGTAAGTTGGTTTATTTTCTTCCTTCTTCTTTTCTTTGTTCTCCGTTCTCTTTTATTTTTTTTAGAAGGCATTTTAGAATAGAGGACAAAGACACAGGAAAAAACTGCTCCCTGCTAAGAGGAAAACACAGCTATAAAACAGGGAAACATAACCAGCCATGCTAAAGGACAAAATCTCCCCCCAGCCCTGCCCCCACAGGGAGAATTGGTGCTGAAGCATTTATAAGACAATTACACACTCATCTCCCTCATCCGCTCAGACTCTGGTGTGTGAGAAGAGCTCTGGGTCCTGATGCAGAGACCCGGGGTTTCCATGACAACCAGGCAGGAGGACCAAGAGGAGAAGATGGCCGTAGAGATGAGCTGCAGTGCGCCCTAGTGGGATGGATAATGGGTGAGGGAGGGATGTTTTAAAGTCAGATCATGCCTGCAGGACAGGAGATTCCCTGAGATGGGCAGAGAGAATACTAAAAGAAGCTAACGGCTGTCAGGAATCTTCCAGACCATTCTGGACTCCAAGGTGGAAGTTAGAATGCTGGCCAGCAGAAGAAAGATTTCGCTCATCTTTCCCTTGATGTCTGGACTGAATTCCTCAGCAGAAGAGGCCAGCAGCTCACCAGCTGGTCAGGAGGTCTGCTTCTGAGCTCAGAAGACCATTGAATTGTGTCGGGGTACAACTGGGGTGGGGGAGGGACAGATCTGTTTAGTCCAATCACCTATTTTTTAAAAAAACTCTGAGTCGCACAGATGGGCAGTCTTCCTCAAGGTCATATGGGTAATAAATGTATGAGCCAGGATTTGGTCACTAAATTTCCGAGTTATAAAGGATTCCTGAGGGCAAGTCTAGACTATGCTGAATTTCACCTATGACCTTTCTGATGAGGGACCACCCAATTTATCCTTCAAGACTTTTAAGGAGGTGACCTCCCCCTTCTTTCAAAGCAGCCCATCCCCCTTGGAAGCAGCTTCTGTTGTTCTGAAGTTTGTCTGGAGATCAATCCTGAAGTTTGGTCTTTGCTGTTTCTCCTGTCACTCCTGGCTCTGCCCTCTGGGGCCAAGCAAAACAAAACTCATTTCTCCTTCACTGGACAGTCCTAGAGACACCTGAAGACAGTTGTTAAATGCCCCTGCTTCAATATACCAGTTCCTTCATATGGTATGAATGGATATGTGCTTCTGTGTACAAATGAATGAAAACAGTATTAATGAAATGTTAATTATGGGTCCAGTATTGTGCTAAACTCTGAGAATGTGCTTTTTAAGAGAGAAATTCATGTCCTCAAAAAGTCACATCCTAATAGAGGTGGCTGGTGGTCAGGGGGCGGTACCATGGGTCAATTGATTGACATACTCTTTCCATTTGATTGATGTGCCTGGAATGAGAAGTGGGAAGGAGAATTGGGAGGGGTCCAAGTACACAGGGGCACCAGACAGATGGAACAATAGTGAAGTATCATGAATTAAAGAATGGATGGATGGATGTGGGAGAAAAAGCATTGATGTAGGGTTGACTTTATACCAACCACTGTGATGGCTCAAAGCCTTTCCTGCTGTGTGATATCTATTTTGGGTCCTCTCCACCTTCTTCATCAACAATGGTGCCTAGAGCTCAAGCCAGTCCTCACCCCTATTCCCAACTGATATGTGACCAGGGCAGAGGAGAGAAGGACAGTCACTTGCTTTCTGGAAGCCATGGTTTTCTTAAAGTACTCCAAGATCATATCAACATTCTTGGCAGCCACATCATACTGTTGAATCTTATTGGGCATAGGCGATTTTTTTTTCCCCTGAAAATCTTCTCTCTCCCTGTGATTACACCACTCTACTTTGGTAAAGTTGTTTTCTGTGGGCTATACCAATGGTACATATCCAGCTATGATTATTTGTCCTGAAAAGATTGTCATCTCTCACCTGTGTGGGTAGCAATGCTCAAATTCTGCTTCACTGACTGACTTAGCTGTGTGTTATCTAATGCACACTTGCTACAAACTCACTTCTTTCAGCACCTCTCCCACCTTATAGAGAACAATACTTAATTATCAGGTCCTACCTACTGGCCAGTAATAAGATGCATCAAAATTACTTGACAAGTGCTTTAAAAAAGGATCAGAGGTGGACTTCTGATTTCACTGGTATATGGAACTCCCAGATGAGGACACTCACTCCTCTGAGGCAGGTCAGTACATTTTTGGAAGCTTACAGTCTTCAGAAACTTATGGTGTTGCTAGAACACAGAGAGGTTAAGTAATTCACCCAGGGTCACACAGTCTCCAGGTGTTAAAAGTTAGACTTGAACTCAGGCCAGCCCTCTATCCCGAGACCATAATAATTCATGGATATTTCCTCCTCTAAGACCTTGTCTCTGTCAATCATCTGGACCTTTTCCTCCAAGTTTGCCAGCCTCCTTCCTCTCTCCCAGGTTCCCAACAGCAGAGGAATCCCCTCCCTTTCCATCTTCTCCCCACTTCGAATACAAGTAGCAGGTGAAACTCTTGTTGAGTTAGTCCTAGCTCTATGGCATCTCTCTCCTATCCACTCACTAGGTCCCTATCCTGGTTAAGCCTTTCATGGCTTCTTACCTACACACTTAAAATCCCCTCCTAATCCTTCTCCCTGTTTTTAGCTTGTCTCTCCTTCAGTCTTGCTCACAGTTTCCAGAATATTCTCCCTAAATGTTACTCCACTCCTCAAGAATCTTCCATGGATCCATCTTACCTTGAAGATAGCATGCAAACTCAGCTTGACGTGTATGGCTCTCCAAATCGGACTCCAACCTACATCCCCATTCTTACTTCAAATATTCCCTTCACACCCAAATGGCTAATAAACTCCTTTTTGAACTAGTCACTTCCTTTCCCACCTCCAAGCTATTTCTTTTGCCTAGAATTCACTCCCTCCTCATTTCTGCCTTTCTAAATCCTGTTCTTCCTTCAAGACTCAGGTTACAAGCCTCAGTTATGACTGCTATCTCCCTCCTTGGTTACTTGGGTACTGGATTTATGATATGCCTTTAGCAGAATGCAACATCCTTGAGAGCCAGTCTTTTTTAGCTTATGTTTTATTCTCTGGTCTGTTACAGAGTGGTCCCTGAAGTAAGTTTGTAGAAGCATTCATCTCTCAGTAGAGGGACATGTAAAATCTTAGACATGGGTACATAAAATAAATTTCACCAGTACCAGGTGAGAAAAGCAGGGATCAAGAACAGATTTCTGGAGAAGATCTAGGAGGTGGGGAGGGGGCAATTTTCTGCAGGTCAGATTGGAGTCCTCTGTGGGGTGGAGCTGTTGGAAAGTGAATGTGGTCTGGAGCTGTCTACCTTAACAAGACACACAGCTTCCAGGAATAAAGAAGGGACAATCCCACCAAATTCTAGCCTTTTCAGACAGAATTCAGACCACTGAGCTCAGTTCTGGACGTTGTGGTTTTAGAATGATATTGATAAACTGATAAGTGTCCAGAAGTGGGTTATCACGATAGGGAAAGATCTCAAATATGTGTTATGCAAGCATAGATTAAAGGAACTAGGGGTGTTTAGTCTGAAGAAGAGAAGAGCTAAGGTGGACATGAGAGCTGAATTTAAGTATATAAAGTGATGTCATATGGAAGCAGAGGAGATGAGTTTGGCCTCAGAGGGCAGATTCAGGAGCAGTGAGTGACAGTTTCAAAAATGTAGACTGGAGTTTGGGGGGAAAACAAACAAACTTCCATTCAATTAGAGGTATCCTAAGGTGGAATGGGATGCCAAAAGAGGGAGTGAGTTCCCCCTTTTGGGGGAGTCAGATGACTGGAATGATCAGTGGTTGAGTAAGCTAATGTAGGGACTTCTTTAGTATGAAAATTGAACCCAACAGTCACCAAAGTCTCTTCCCCTCTCACCTTCTGTGAGTCTGGAATTGAATTGGATTGATTCAGAAGATCTGGATTCAAGGTCTGAATGCTACTCATCAGTCTATGATGGATTATCTCAGAGCCTGTCTCCTGATGGTAAGCTCTTCATTCATCACATCCCTTTTCAATCTCATATCTGTTTACTGTCTTTCCTACCCTTCTGGCTTCTGACATGACCTAACATTGCCTAGTCCTATCTTCTGCTTTTCATTTAATCTCTTAAGTAAAGCTAATGCCTGCCCCAGAGATGATTGGATACGGAGGCAGCCCGAGTGAACATGGAATTGTGTTGGGTTCTGTTTATAAAAAAAGACAGTCTTCAAATATCAGCACATATATTGATATCAGAGCCAGCCAGAACCCTCAGTGAATCAGCTTTTCTGCATAGTAGTGTTTCTGGGTAACTCAGAATTTATTCTCCCAGGTACCAAATGTTTTTTTTAAAGAGTAATTGTAGATGCTATGTTGCCCATCCTTTGAATTCTTGAACACAAGAAAGCCAGGGTCATTTGGCTGGCTGGCTTCAGACCATTGTTAGAAAGGCTGGTCATTATGTTAGGCTGAATTCAATGATGTACCTCTCAGTGCACTCACTGACTTTAAACGGCTGAGATTGTGGATCATCTGTATCTGTTCTTTGTTATTTTTTTTAATCTTAGTGACCTCTTCAGCTTCTGTCAGTGAATCTACCTCAAGCAGCCTTTCCCCTTCTAAATAGATAGATGGCTTCTCATCTATTGTGGACTTGGGAACCAGATAATCAGAGAGAATTGCATGTAAAATGAGACTCTGAGTGAAAGACTGAGGGACCCTTCCTTATTATCCCTTCATAGATATTGAGATACTTACCTTGGCTACTCAAAGGATTGTAGTCTGGAAAGCCTTTGAGAGAGGTCAGTAAATGAAATCCCTCTCATTCTAGAGAAAACAGATTTTAAAAGATGAGATGAAGATGAAAGAGTTTGTGATTCTACAACCAATGAAGAGACACTAAGTTTTATCGGGAATGACCTGACTGAACCTGACCTTGAGGGATTTCCATTTGACAGCTGCCTGAAGAAATGGAGAAAATCATGGCAGGGAGATTAATTGGAGGTAATGGCGATGCTCACTGGGAAAAATGATGAAGACCTAGAGTAGGGTGGTGATTGTGTGAGTGAAGAGAAAGGCATGAATTTGAGAGATGTTGTGAAAGGAGAAACTACATGCTATGGCAACTGACTGGATGTGTGGGCTAAGTGAGAGTGAAGAGGAGGAGGAGGACACCAAGGTTACAAGCGTACCTGACTAGGAAGGTGGTGGTGTTTTCAACAGGGACAGAAATGTTTAAAAGAGGAGAAGGTTTGGGGAGAGAAAGATAAAATTAATGAGATTTGCAATGTAGATCCTGGATCATACATGTCTGCTTGATTTGGAAATGACCTCACATTTACACTGCAGTCTTTACATAGTTTTCTTTCCCTCTTAGAATGCTAGTTCTTTGGGGAAGAGGCATTGATTTTTTTTCTCTCTTTTTGAATCTCTAGCTGAGAAAATAATTGTTGAGGCAGAGCCAAGATGACAGAGTAGAAAGACACACATACTATATATCTCTTTCCCCACAGCCCACAAAATACCTGTAAAAAATGATTCTCAACAAATTTTAGAGCAGTAGAAGCCACAGAATGACAGAATGAAAGAGATTTCCAGTCAAAGGTAACCTGAAAGGCCAACTGGAAAGGTCTATCCCATGTTATGCTTAGCAGAGCAGAGCCTAGCCCTGACCAAACAGCACTAGGAGGAACAGGACCAGAACAGGCCTCTGGGGCAAAAGCCCCAGTGAGGAGGGTCTCAGATTCTTCAACCCACAAACACCAAAGAAAGCTTCAAAGGTCAGTGAGAGGGCTTTCCCAGCTGGATGAGAGAGAAGCAGGAATGGGCTTCCCACAGTGGTGGCAGCAGCAGTGAGGTAGCAGCACTGTCTGGCAATGGCCGAATCAGGTGGCAATTTCCATAGCGGGAGCAGTTCAGCTTAAAGCCCCTGGCAGAATTGAGCAGCTGATCTGAACCTTAGGTTGAGCATGATCCTAGGGGGAGGAGGAGCACTAAGACCCTCTTCTTGATAAAGGATTCAGAAGTCAAGTAACTGGCCGGGAAAATGCCCAAAAAAGGGAAAAAAATAAGACCATAGAAGGCTACTTTCTTGGTGAACAGGTATTTCCTTCCATCCTTTCAGATGAGGAAGAACAATGCGTACTGTCAGAGGAAGTCAAGTCTTCTACATCCAGCTCCAGTACCTTCAAAATGAATATACAATGGAATCAGGTCAGACCAGACATTATCTTTCATGAAATTATCAAGGAAAACTGCCCTGATATTCTAGAACCAGAGGGCAAAATAAATGTTGAAAGAATCCACAGATCACCTCCTGAAAGAGACCCAAAAAGAAAAACTCCTAAGAATATTGTGGCCAGGGGCGGAGCCAAGATGGTGGAGTAGAAAGACTCACAATTTGCTAGCTCTGAACCCACAGCCCATGGATTTCCTCTAAAAAGAACTCCTGACAAATTCTGGAACAGTGGAAGCCCCGCAGAAACACAGTGAAGGAGATTTCCGTTGCAGAGAGCCCTGAAAACCCGACCCCAGGGGTCCATCGAGCCCCAGATGGGAGGGGAGCCCTGCCCTGCGGAGTCCTCCACTCCCCCACCTCGGCCACACGAGCAGACCCCAGCAGGTTTCAGGGACGGTAATCTCCGGTGGCCACGAAGGTCCCTCCACCCACAGACGCACAGGTCAGTGAGAGAGACAGGCTGAGAGGGGAGTGGGTAT
>CM053770.1:294319867-294332376 GCA_028658325.1 Potorous gilbertii | reverse complement strand
GTCCTTCTTGACTTAATAGGATCCTTGGTTTTAACCATAACAACTGAATATAGGGACACAAGATGGACAAAGAGCCAGCCTCTAGGCCAGGATGACCTGAGTTCAAATCTTGCTCCTGACTCATACTGGCTGACCCTGGGCAAGCCCCAGGCAGCTCCAAGTTACATAGCTGGAGGAGAATTTCGCTGGAAGATGGATGAAATTGGGCCAGTCCCCAAACCTGAACTTGGTATAGTTATTTACTGATGTTCTCTCATGTGAAGCTCATGATATCTCTGTGAGGTAGGTGCCACGTACTAGCACTGACGCCCCCATTTTTCATATAAGACTCGTGAGGTTCTGAAAATATAAATGACTTACCTAGGGTCATCACACAGTTTGTAAGTGTCAGGGATAGAAGTGAAGTCTTCCTACCCCCCAGTTCTGCCTCAGGGCCCCGTGGATCACGATGTCCCAGATCTAAAGCTACATCATTCTTTCTCCCTCTCCACGACAGCAGAATGTAAACTCCCTGAAAGCATGGACTGCTTTTTAACTCTTCATATTCTGTGCCTGGCATGCAGTAGGTGCTTAGTAAATGCTTACTGAATTGAATTGAGGGTAGAGAGTGTTTCATTTTTGGTTTTGTGTCCCCAGCACCTGAGACCATAGCTAGAGCACAGTAGGCATTTAATAAATGCTTGCAGAATGGACAGATGGACGAATCCTGTCATTTGTGCAAAGGAGGGAACTGAGGGCCTCAGAGATTAAGAGATTAGGGTTATATGAGACTTTGTGGCCTGAGGAAGGATCGATTCAAAGTCACATTTTCCAGGAATCAAATCCAGAAGTATATTGTAAAAGAAAGAGGAGAGATCTGTGCCTCAGATACTTCCTAGCTGAGTGATCCTGGGCAAGTCATTTAACCAGAGCCCCAGTTGCCTCACCTGTAAAATGAGGATAGGGAGCCAGCTGTTACAGATACAAAGCACTTAAATTTCAGTGCGGTATATTTATTGTTATCACCATCACCGTCACCATCATCATTCCTCACAGCTAAGGAGTCAGTCTTCGGGACTATTTCTCTCTAGAGGTGCTCTACCCACTCTGATCCTTCAATTCCACCAACCAAATCCCAGGTAAGATCATGAGAGCCGAAGATACTTTGTTGTGCTTCAGTCATTTCAGGTGTGTCCACACTCCATGACCCCATTTGGGTTTTCTGGGCAGAGACACAGAACTGATTTGCCATTTCCTTCTCAGATCATTTTACAGATGAAGAAATTGAGGCAAAAAGGGTGAAGTGACTTGCCCAGAGTCACACAGCTAGGAAGTATCTGAGACTGGGTTTGAACTCAGGTCTTCCTGACTCCAGGTCTGGGGCACTGTGCACTCTGGCTCCCTCTAACTCCCCTAGGGCAGAGATCGGGACATTAGGGACCATTTATTTCACACCCCTATTTTTAAGGATCAGGAGCTCTTAAATGGAGAAAGAGAGGCTAGCAAGGTGAAGGAAGGAGCTCAGGTGACACAAGGAGTAAAGGTTACACCTGGGAGGTGATTTGATCTCCAAACCCCTTCCCATGGTTTGTTTCTTGTTGGATAGGGCTTCTGTTCCCACCCCCCAGGCAGTGACAGCCCAGGGGTGAGAGCTCCTGTGCTCTCAGCACCAAGGTAGCCCTAGCCCAGCCCACAGTGGGTTTGGACCCAGCAGAGTGGAAAAATTTGCCTTTAGAAATTCACTCTTCAGCCTCTTGGACCCTCTAAGCTGCCCCTATGGGGAGGAAGGCTCTGTTAGGTTGGGGAGAATGGGAGCCTGCAGGACTTCCTGACTTTGGCCCCTGGTGACCTTCCTCCCCTCCACTCTGTGACCAGGGGCAGCGGCTCCTGGCAGGTCTTTGTCCTCCCTCTCTTACCTCCAGGCATGTCCACTGGCTGTCCCCTGGCTCCTCCCCCTCCTGGCTTTCCTCAACCCCCTCCTTTGATCATGACCAATGTGGACGTATAGATATGGCCATACATGGCCATACACACATGCACATATACATACATAGAGACATATATTTATCAGGAGCTGGTTTGTACATAGCTGTCTACATGTTAGACTATGAGCACCTTCAGGGCAGGGACTATCTTGTGCCTTTGTTCTATCCCCATTGCTTAGACCAGTGCCCAACCCATAGTAGGTACTTAATCAATGGTTGCTGACTATTGCCTGGTTGACAACTGACAGCTGAGAGCTGATCCCATCTCTTCTTCCAAATGGGGAAATGATGTGGGGCCAGGGGCAATGTTCTCAAAAGGAGACTCAAGTCACAATTGTCACAGATGATTCCCTCCTTCCCCCCACACTTGGCGGTGAAGGAGGCCAGGAGGAGGCTAAATTCTCAGAAGACTGAATTTGTACAAGCAGAATGTTACCAGTCTCAGCCCAGCCCTCTCTGGCAATCCAGGGCTTAAGGGTTCCAAGAATAGGGTATTTTGAGGCAGGTGCGTGACCTGGGTAATAAAGCAGAGTTTTGGGCATAAAGCTGGCTAAAAAAACCCAACAACATTGCAGTGTCTGCGGCAGGAGATCTCTGCCCTTCAGCAAGTCATTCAGGGTGAACCTGCTCCTCCTGGGCCTCAGGGGAGGGATGGCTGGGGCTGGGGTGTCCTGACTTGGACAGCTTAACCATTTAGCTGCCAAAAACTATGGAAGTCCAGGAGGTGAGTCTGAGTAGAGGTGTCTTGGGGAAGGTGCTGGGCTAGGGGCTATGGAGGAGGGGGTCCCCTGGGCAGAGTCTTGGAGGAAGCCTGAGAGGTGAGGAGAACAAGCTCTAAGGACCTCAATCCTGCCTCTGCCTCTTCCCTGCAACCCTCGGCAAGTCTCAGTCCCTCTCAGTCTCCTTTCCCTTCTTTGTAAAATGAAAGGGTTTTGCCCTGGCTGCTGCCCATGCCTAGGATCACCTCCTCAAAATCCCCTCTTTCCTTCAAAACTCAAACAAATGCTCTCCTGGAAGCCTTTCCTGGTACCCCCAGAGGCTAGTGCCCTCCCCACCCATTCCCATCACTGCTGTAGAGTTTTTTTATATACCCATAGAGGTACGTATGATTTCCCCCATTATAGCGGTAACTTCTTGGGAACAGGGCCTGTTTCACTTCTGATGGGGTATCTCCAGTGCCCAACACAGTGTCTAATGTTGGTTTATCCTCTCTCTCTCTGTCTCTCTCTCTCTCTCTGTCTCTGTCTCTCTCTCTCTCTCTCTCTCTTTCTCTCTCTCTCTCTCTCTCTCTCTCATGCTTTTTCTTTCCCTACCCCTCCCTCCTCCCTCTTCTGTCTGATATTGTTCTATATGCATACACACATAATGTGCTTAATAAATGTTTGGTTGATGGATTCATTATGGACTTGAGGGTCCCTGAGATTCCTTCCTGCTCTAGGCCCTCAGATCCTATGTATTCAATGTTGCCAATGTCTGTTTGAGTCATTTATCTGCAATAGGCTGGGCTCTTAGGGCTCAGCTTCCAGGATCAGTCAGCCCCAAGTTAGTGCAGTCTTAACTACCTCTAATTTAACAATGGTTCTTCCTCCTAGGATTGTTATGAGGATCTAAATGAGATGGTCTTTGTAAAATCACTTTACAAACCTTAAAACTCTGTAAATGTGAGTCAGTGTCTTAGTCTGGTCCATAGGCAGCCCCAAGTGATGGCTTCTGAGCCTAGCACATCAAACCCAGTTCACCCAATGCCTCCCACTTTCCCTCATTCATCCCTTTTGTGCACTTTGCCTTAGGGTCTATTCCCTCAAATCTACATTTAGCTTAACCTCCAAACAGCTCTGCCTCTCTTCTCCTGTTGAGGTCCATGTTATCATCCCTTTTCCCTCCTCCTCTCTGGCTCTTGGAATCCCAACTTTCCTCTGCAGCCCAGCTCAGATGCCCACTCACCCATGATGCCACCTGATGCCCTTCCACAAATCGCCTTCAATTGGACTATATTCTGAACAGTGCACAGCTGTCTTTCCTTCCTTCCTCTCTAACCATAATACAATATAACCTTCCTGAGACCAGGGACTCTTTGGGGTCTTGCCTTGTACCCTCAGAGGTCAAGAGGGGGATGGCATAGTACAGTCAGCACAACCTGGATTCAAGACCCACCACTGACACATCCTGGCTGTGTGACCCTGGACAAGTCACTTAACTTTTCAGGGTCCCAAGCAAAACTCTAAGACTGAAAGATGCAGAATAAGTGCTAGTTCACACTGGTAGAGGGCACTTCCTCATTGGGAGTGATGAAATTCTACACTGATAAAATTCACAAACTAATGATAAAAGAAAAAATGCCTGGGACATCATAGGCTCTTAATCAATGCTGATTGGATTAGACCAATTGGATGATTATGTAAAGAATGCCACCCTTCATGTGTGGATGCAGCTCTTACTAGGATGGCAGGTGAACCCCAGTTCTCCTGGATATGGATAGAACAGGGGCGGGGACAGGGTAGGTACCAAAGACGCCTGGGTCTCTTTCCCCCTGTGACTGCACTAGGTTTTCTCTGCTAAGACAGTTTTCTCAGTTGTCACTGAGCAAAGCCCCATTAACTGTATGTTCCCTTAGAGAACTCCATTCACTGAGTATAACATGGCCTGGAAGATCTACAGGAGGCCCCCTGACTGCTCAACTCAGCCAAGTCACCGGCAGGTCAGAGGAAAATGTTCACTTGCAAAAGAGAACTGACCATTTGTGTTATTAAGTTAGTCTAAATTTGCTTAGGAAATAAATATCATCATTTAGTTTCAGAAATATTTTTACCCAGATGTCTGAAGTCATCTTAGTCTACATTCAATCCATTATTTGTCTCCAAAAGAGCAGGCTTTGAGAATGGTTTGTGCCCTGGGGCCTCAGGAGACCTGTTCTTGGTTCCCACACCTGCCACTCATTGTCGAGGTGACACTGGGCAGATCAGTCTCCTAGGTACTGGGTGGGACAGATGTGGGGATTTGATAGTTGCTGGGGAAAGTAACTGGGGGTATTAATAAAGTGCATTAAGATGTAACTCTGTTATTATGGTGGCCAGGAAAGCTAACGTGACTCTAGATCCGCCTTGAGACAATTAATATCTCTGAGGTTGACAATCCACTTTGTGGGGAGACCACACCTGAAGCTGGGGTCCAGAGAACTAGAAAGAACCATGTGAGTGAAGGACCTTGAACTCCCAACATTAGATCATCAGCCAAAGAGTTCAGGACATTTACATTAGAGAAGGCTTGGGATCCATGAGAGCAGCCTCTCTCCTATTTGAAAGGCTGCTGGGCAGACAAGGGATTCAACTTGTTGGCTTGATCTCAGAGGGAAGAACTGGGAGCAATGGATAGGCATTGCTGAGAGACAAATTTAGGTTAATGTTGGGGAAAATGTCACCACAATCTGAGCTGCCCCAGAAGGCACTGCCTTAGGAAATGATGGCTCCTTCCTCCCAGGTCTTTGAGCAGAGATAAATGACCCCTTGCCCCATATGTTTCAGGGAGCTTCTTGGGTGGACATGAACTGGATGGATGGCCTATGAGTCTCACCTTTAAGATTCTGTCAGGAGGGGAGATCATGTCATTTATGAGATTCTTCCTCACCTTCCAACTATAAAACATTGACAGTGTCTAAAGCTGACCAGCTCCATTCTGACCAGTTCAGATTCTGTCTTCAAATGGATGCTGGAGCTCCACACCAAAGTCTGTTTATTCAGACTAAAGTGAGACAGACATTAATGTGAACAAAGGGATCTGTTCCTGAGAGAACAAGCCTGTGTAGAAACACTGATTTTCTCACTCTTGTGGGCAATTTGTTCAAATGACCCAGATGGTTCAGAATTGTGCTATAGAATCTTGCTTTTTATTGAGAGGCTACAAAAGTGGTCGAATCTATAACAAGTAGAAAAGATTGAAGTAGGGTTCCTCTTAAGAGGAAAAATGGAGAAATCAATAGACCAGATTCTGACTTCAAGATATTTCCAAGGGAATGATATTATCAACTTAGAGAAAGGCCTTCAGCCCTGAGCAAAGTGGGCAGAATTCTATGAGTTAATGGAACTAGGAGTCTTGAGAAACATGATCAGAAAGGAAAAGGGCAACGGGGGAGATGAAATCAACTGTCCAGGGACATGCAGGTGGGTGGCTGGTCAAGTCAACTCTGTTCATAGACGTAAAGGCAGAAGTGACCTCAGGGATTGGCTTGTCATCTGGTTCAACCTCTTCCTTTTGCAGAAAGGGACCTGAGACCCAGAAGGGTTAAGTGACTTGCTCAGTATCATCAACTAAAGGTAAGTTTGGAGAAGCAACTGTCACCCCACCTGGCCTCTGACTGGGGCAACTTGTCCAGCTGACTGGAGAGTGCCACCAAGTGCCTTCTGTAGCTGCCTTGGCAGCCAGCTCAGGAAACCTACTCCACCTTACTTTACTTATCTAGATGGAACTTAGGGTCCTTGATGCTGGCGCCTGGATTTAGCCTAAGCCAGCCTGATGTGATTTATTTGTGGTCACATGATCTTGAAATGAACCCAATCAAAGATCCTCTCATTCTCCACCCTCATTATTTCATTTCTGGTTATTCAATCTGATCTCTTCTATTTTACCCCATTTTTAGCCCTCTGCCCTCCCTTCCTCATTCCCTCTTCCCCCATTAGACTGTGAACTTCAGAGCTGGGACTGTCTTTTGCCTTTCTTTTTATCCCTAGTGTTTAGAACCGTGCCTTGTATATTGTAGGCAACTAATGTTTATTGACTGACTTAGGGAACCATCCCTTATAACAAAGAGTAAAAATGGTGGGGTGGAGAGTGCAACAAATCTCACCAAGAAATCTCCTCAGCCTAAAAGCCGAGGAAAGGATCCCCACTCATTATCCCTCTGTCTGCAAAAAAAGGAGGGAGGTAATGTTCTCCTCTCTCTTCTTCGGAATCAAGCTGGGTCATTCTAATCCTTGATCATTGTTGTGTAGTTGGTCTCTCCACTCACATGGTTGCTTATCCTTCAAATCATTTAAATGGGTCTTTCCAAATGTCTGTATTCTTGCATATGTGTGTTGGTTTCCCCACATGTTGTGAATATCAGGTTGGTATTAGAGATACATGATGTAAAGTTGTTGCTGCCCTCCTATTTTGCCAAGTAGCTTCAGGGAAGTACCTCTGCCCCATTCCCACTGTTGATGGGCTCCTGGTTCTTTATGGAGTCAGTCTGGGGAAGGGGAGAAAGTGCTGGGTCTGCAGTTAGGAGAAAGACTTAGGTTTGTCCCTTCCTGGCTGTGTGCCTGCAGCCAAGTCAGGCTCCCTTCTGGATCCTCTGAATCAATGTCTGTGCCTCCTAGACCAAAGATTCTGAAGCTTGGTATAGAGACTCCCAGGGAATCCATGGCTGGATTTTCAGGGGTGTCTATGAACTTGGATGGAACAAAACATATCTTTATTTCACTGCCCTTAGTTTTCTTTGTAACCTTAGGTATTTCCTGTATTATTTATGTATTATTCTCTGTTCCATAGACAGTATTTTAATTAATGCATTTAAAACCATTATTCTGAGGTGTCCACAGGCTTCCCCAGGCTACTGCAGGGATCCATGGCACCAACAAGAACCCCTATCCTATACAGAAAGGTGGTCATGTGGATTCAAGGAAAAGGTTGTTCAGCCCTCTGGGTAAATATCTGTGGTACTTCCTTCACCCCCATGGCCCATGACCTGGAGGACAGCTGGCATCTCTAGTAGCTGCCCAAGTAACACTGTCAAGTACCTGCTAACTTAGGTCCAGGGTCCTAAAAGTTCATGGCAAATTTCCCCAGTGAATCTCAGCTGCCTTCTTGGCTTTTTCTCTAGATGCCCTGGAGGTTGACAGATAAGGGGAAGACTCTCTAGGGGTCTTTACTTCCCTAGGTGAACTCAACACTAATTGGGCTTTTCTCACTGGTCAATTTATGAACAGGAATCTTGAGAGATTCTGATAAAATTGAAGTAAGATGAGTGAGGATCCCAATACCGCAAAGGATGCAGAAGGATCACACTATGTCCTGTGTTGTTATGGGCACAGGCAAGGGGGCCAGGCTGGGGGATGGGGTCGTTGTGGTATAGTAGATAGTGAGTGATCTTCAGAATCAGGAAGACCTGAATTCAAATCCTATCTCTGACCCCTTCTGGCTATGAACTTGAACAAGTCACATGTGCCACCTACCTGTCAGTAAAATCCACAAGACTGTAAGTGGATCTTACTATCAACCTATACTGATAGATAATGTTTCCTCACCTGGAAGTTCCCTAGTCCAGTGAGATCATAGATCCAAGCTCTTTGCCTCTTAACATGCATAAAAGGATGATTGAGAGGTCACTGGATGGAGAGCTAGTCTTGAAGAAAAGAAGACTTGACTTCGAGTTTTACCAGTGACCACATTCTGGTTGGGTGGCATTTTGGTGCCTTAAGCATCTCACCAAGTCTATCCATTGCAAAGTATGTGCTGATAAAATTGTAGGAGGGGAGGAGAGGGGGAGGCATGGAGAGAAGGAGGGACAGAGAGGGAGAGAAGAGAGAAAGGGGAGACAGAGACAGAAACAAAGAAATAAACAGAGGGAGGATGGGGATGGAGAGGAAGGGACAGAGAGGGGGGAGGGAAAGAGATAGACAGAGAGGGAGAGAGAAAGAGGGAGAGAGGGTGTAGGGAGGGAGAGAAGAGAGTGGGGAAGAGGAAGAGGAAGAAGAGAGAGAGAGGCAGAAAGAGGGAGAGAGAGAAGGAGGGGGAAGGGAGGAAGGGAGAGAGATTTAGAAAGAAAACAAAAAGAGAAGAAAGAGATAGAGGAGAGAGACAAGAAAAGAAAAGGTGAGAAACACTTTGTGGAAATGGATGGACTAGGGTCCAGACAAAAGGTTTGATTCCCAGGAAACCAAACATGTAGTAACTCAGCTCCAAGGTCAAAGCCAGGTAAACCCAAGCTGCTCACTCCAATAGACCACAAAGGAAAACTTGTTCTGCTCAGAAGGTATAGACTTGTCTTTCTTGGCCCTCAAGGTCAGAATTAAGAACAATAGGTAAATATTGAAGAGAGATCAATTTAGGGATGATAGGAGATGGGGACTAGACCTAGGACTTCAAACATCATCTACCAGTGTTTGTTGGTCCCTTCTCCAGAAATTTAGAATCTCAGTTTCACAGAGCCCTGAAAAATGAAGCTATTTACCCAGATCTTGTGTCTGAAGATGGAGTTGAACCTATCTTCCTATTTCTGTGGCCAACTCCTGCCAACTCTTGCCATCCCAAAGTAGAATAAGCTGCCTTTAGGAGTCCTCCACTTTGTGAGGGGTTGGGAGAAATGGAGGGAATCTTCAAAGTCTGTGATTCTTATTCAGGTCCAAGGTTCCTATGGGCTGGGAGATTGGAGGGGATTGAGGTTGCAGTGCCATTTCTAGACAAGAGGATCCACCCACAGCAGGTTCAGCAATCCCAAAGAGAGGAACCCAGTGCTTGGAACAACTATGTCCCTCCCAGAATCAGTCTTGAGGTACCTTCAGCACTTATGAATGGTCATAGGTCAGCCACCCTACTCCCAGAGTGACAATTACTCAGGCATAGCCAACCATTAAATGCACAGAAAGAGCTTTGCAAATCTTTGTGTCTAGAATGACGATCCTCTCCAGAAATAGGGTGGGCTGTGTGACAATCAGCAGTGGTGGTGACGGCTGCCATGGCTTTGTGTTTCCCATGAGACAGTAAGGATGTGATGGCTAAGACTACTGATGACTGTGGGCTTCTCTAATGACTTCAGGATGATGGCCAGCCCCAGCCTCCAGGTGGCTCTGGCTACTTAGAGTTAGTGCTGAGAAGTGCTTTGGTACCTAGGAAGTGGGGGACTCGGGCTCTCAGGATCAGAACAGCAACATTCATTTGTACTTCATGACAACTGCAGACCAGGAATAGTCCAGTTTTTTTTTTCTTTTTTTGTTGTGGCTATTTTTTTTCCATCAATGAAAATCTTTACCTCCTATCAACCTGCTCCATTGAGAAAGACAGGAAAAAAATCCCTAGAATAAAATTGCATTGTCAAGTAATACAAACTGACACTGGCCAGGTCCAAAAGGTATGTCTAACTGCAGTCTGAGACCATCACCTCTCTGTCAGGGGTGAGGAAGCATGCTTCATCATCTGGCATCTCTCTTTTTTCCTGCAAGATGTTGGTATCAACACACCCAAAAAAAACAACTTGAAATAATAATAGCATTTTATAGCATGTTAAAGTTTGTGAAGTGTGTTACATATGTTATTTGAGTTTTACAGCCACCTTGACAGGTAGATGATATTATTTTCCTCGTACAAATGAGGAAACTGAGGCAGTCAACCATTAAATGGCTTGCCCAGGGCCAAACAGCCATTAAGTGTATGAACGCTCGTCTCTGTGACTCCAAAGTCAGCATTTTATCTGACTATCTACCTGAATCTGTTTAAGTTGAGGTCACTGAAACATGACTAAAATTCTCTTCAGCTGTGGCCAGATGCTGCTCCTGTAATAATAGATAGAAGACATATCAGCTTTAACAATGAAGAAACTTCCCCTGGTAAAGGAACCTTTCCCGATTCTTTCTGTTGGTCAGCACCAAGTGCTCTGGTTCTATGTGCCCACGGGATTGTGGGATTTAGAACCGGAAAGAAATTGACCAGTCACTTAATCTAACCCATCCACATTACAGGAAAGAAAACAGTCAGAGAGGAAGTAGGACCCAGAGTCACTGGAAAAGATGTGACTGCCATCTTCAAGTATGGGAATAGCTTTCAAGTAGAAAAGGGAGGAGACTTGCTGCATCTTGCCTCACCCAGTACAAAGGTGTGGAGGTGGGATTGAAAGAAGCAAAATGAAGTCCAGTACAAGGATAGGGGACCTGTGCCCATGTGACACAGATAGCTTCCAGAGGAACAGGGGCTTCCGGCTCCCAAGAGGTCTCCAGGAAGCAGGTGGATGACCTCTTGTGGAAGATGGTGAGAGTTAGAGGGGACTTTTGGGGCAATATAGGTTATACCAGTCACCCTCTGAGGTCACATCCAATGCTGAGGTTCTAGGATTCTGACTTTGGACTCCATAGCCAGGGCTCTTTCTGACACCCCAGGGTATCTTGTTTCTTGCTTCCTTGGAAAATATTTTTCCTTTGCCAGTGAGCCAGCCAAATGGTCCAGACCCATCTGCACCAACCTTCAAGTGATATCTCTTTCATACAAGGACATAGGGACATAGGGGTGGTATTTTATCATCCCCCACTCTGAACAAGAGGAACGTTTCTGTGTGAGTCACATCAGAGAAGAAAGTGAAGAAAATATTTAAGCCAGAATCCCCAGGAAGGGTTAAGGAAATAATCATCAAATCAATACCACTATTTCTTAGGAGCATGGGGTGATAACAGCAATGACATTTAATACTTACCTCTGGCTTCTCGAGGAAATTGAATGGAAATACATTCCCAGTCAGGAGCAGAGATGTCACTTAAAGGCTGCAAGGATTTTCTATATCTTACTTGGTCCTCCCAATTACCATGGGAAGCAGGTGCCATCATCATCTTCATTTTCATATGAGGAAATTGAGGCAGGCAGGATCATACTAAGTTCAGAACTGGAAGGAGTCCTCAAGGCTATCCAATACGACCACTAAGTCTGTAAAATGAATTGGGGAATGAGCCCCACCCAAGAGGTGTCACATGGGCTCATCAGTTCTCATTTAAGATGACTTAACACCTTGAAGTGATTCTGGAAGCCCTGGCTGCTGACCAGAGGAACTGCTCCCAAAGGAGGCCAGGTGTCCATTTGTTTCACAATGAAAAAGGAAATAAAATCAAATGACAATGCATTCCCAGCTAGAGGCCAAAAGGACACTTACAGGGGTGTTTTAAAATGTGAGAAGAATTAATGTGTGACAAGGGTGGATTCAAGCTTGGAAAGGCACAGTTCAACATTTATTCAGCAAACAAAACGCAGCCTGCTCTGCATCAGGTAATACTCCTGTGTCAGCAATATAACCCAACACAATTTAACACAACCTGACACAATATGTCAAAGGTGACAGGATCTAGAGCTGTCAGAGAGACCCCAGACCCCTGAACCAACCTCCTCATTTTACAGAAGAGGAAACAAAGATTCAAGGAAAGGGAATTGACCCTGGGCAAGTCACTTCACCTCTGACTGCCTCAGTTTCTTCAACTATAAAATGGACATGATAAAATAGCTCCTACCTCCCAGAGTTATAGGTAGGATCCAATGATATTTATAAAGTGTTTAGCGTAGTACCTGGCACATAATAGGCATGCTTTTTCTTTTCCCTACTTTTCACTAATTTAATAAGTAAATCTGTACTTTATTGGGGAACAAGATGGGGCTGCCACAATAAATCCCACTTGATGGCAGAGGTCATTATGAGAGTGGTACAATGCCTGTAAACTGTATTATTATAGCACTTTGTGCCCGACCGGCCAACCTCCCTCCCTCCCTCCCTCCCTCCCTCTCCTCTTCTCTCTCTCTCTGTCTCTGTCTCTCTGTCTCTCT
>CM053770.1:294269970-294319767 GCA_028658325.1 Potorous gilbertii | reverse complement strand
CTCACATCTGTCAGTGTATCCTCTAGGCACATAGGAGGGGCTTAACAAATACTTACTGCTTAATTGATGTATATCAACATTAGCAAAGACCTCATCATAGTAGTGTTTTAGAAACTCTGGTATATCCTGAAGGGCTTTTAGAATATAAGCTCCCTGAAGGCAGGAATTAGATTTTACCCTTATATTCTCAGGCCCTGGCACACGTCATAAGGCTAACATGCGACTTTTTGGATACTAGAATAAATACAAGACCATGCCTCTGCTGATCAAGGCTGGGACTGGCTGAGCCCAGGAAGCTGAGTGTTGTAGCTACAGTAACTCAGACTGCAGGCTAGACAATAGGGGAGTGATGGACCACGTCTCCATCCCGGGTTAACCCAAAATCTTTGAAGAGTTAAATCGATTAATCTGCAAGTATTTAATAAGCACCTATTATGAGCCAAACACTGTGTCAGATTCCGGGGATACAAGGGCAAAGAATGAAATGACCTTCAGTGACCTTTCTCTCTTATCCAGGAGGCCTTAAGAACATCTTGCACAAATATGAAGTTGGTACATATGCACATGTGTATACATACATACATACATACATACACATGTACACAGACTGGTCAGATACAAGGTAGCTTGGGAGGGAGGACACTAACATGGAGGGAAAGAGGAAAAGCTTCCTGCAGAATGTGGGGCTAAGAAGGCTCTGTGAAGTGGATATCATGGGGGAGAGAACTCCAGGCATAGGAGGTGGTCATTGCCAGGGCATCGAGAGGGGAGAAATAGTGTTTCATGCTATGGCAAAGGGGTGAGGAAAGAGAGCCATGACTGTGACAGGAAGACATGGGTTCAATTTCTGCCTCTGATTTATACAAGCAGCAAGACCCTGGCTAGGTCATTTAACCTCTCATGGGGGTTCCTCTCACCTCAAACAATGGACATAATGGATAGGTCTTGCTTTATTCTTGACGTATACATATCATATATAGCAGAGGTTTTGCTGGACCAGGCTGGCCTCTCTTCCACAGTCCACATTAATGGGGTTTTCCTGGCATCTCTGCTGAGCAGCCCAGAGTTGTTCTGGAGGCAGGAGGTCTCACCCTGATTTTTTTTAGGAAGTAGCCACCTACTCAGTCAACCATTGAGCTTCTGGTGAGAACAGCAGCCCCTTTGTTTCTAGAATTATCTGGCCATGTTTTGGTGATGGTTCTTCTTGAAGGCAGACAGATGATGCAGTGGATTGAGTTCTGGAGGTGGAGTGCACAGGATCTGATTTCAAATCCTACCCAGTTGCTTACTAGCTGGATGACCTTGGGTAACTCACTCCTACCTCTCAAGTATATAACACTGGTCTCAGTTTCTTTACCTGTGAAGACTGGGAGAAAAATTCCCTTAGTAACTTCCCTACTGTGTTGTTATAAAACTCAAACACGATTTTGTTGGAAGCTTTTGCAAACTATATATTTTGTTGTTGGATAGTTAGGTGGCACAGGGTATGGAGTGCTGGGCTTAGAGTCAGAAAAACTCCTCTCCCTGAATTCAACTCTGACCTCAAACATTTACAGGTTGTGTGACCCTAGACAAGTCACTTCACTCCACTTGCCACAGTTTCCTCATCTCTAAAATGAGCTAGAGCAAGAAATGGCAAATTGATCTTTGCGAAGAAAACTCCAAATAGCATCATGAAAAGTCAGACACAACTGAAAAAATAACTGAACCATAACAAAAACCACACAACTGGGCCTTAATTCTTCTTATCTCCCCGGAGCATTGCAAGCCCAACCCCCACCCCAAGGATGAGTGGGTATATACACAGTCAGGGTGACATGGAGCTCCCATTCTTAGCAAAGCTGTCCTGTTTAGGTTTTGGGGGCAGACAATACCTGTAGGAGGCAAATGACAGCATTTTCCTGGAATTCTCTGCAAAATGAGCCAGGATCTTGTTTCCTAGACACAAAATCACTGTTACTCTTCCAGTATGTGCCTTCCTGATTGTCTTTAAGCACTGAATATTATGCAGGAATCTAGAGTGGTAGAGAAGTGGATTAAGATTATCAATACCACCAGTCAAGCAGCTGCGGTGTCTCCAGTGAAATGATCTTTCATAAGCACAGAGATGGAAGGGAAACTGAGTCACCATCTACTCCAGCACCTTCCCTGACATATGACTCACAGCAAAGGGATGGTCCTCTTTGAGCCCCTCTGCCCCTGGAACTCAGAGCCACTCCAACCAGTCCATTCACATGTTGGATGTTCTCCCTCATTAGGGTCTCTTTCTTGTGGTAGAATCAGAGCATTTCAAAGGTGACCTAGGGTTTGCAAGGCAGACTGACAATCTGTAGATTTTCCCTGCTAGCACCTGGAATTTGGGATGGAGAGGTAAACTCTTTAACAGGATATCTGCTGCTTAGTATTAGATTGTCCTTTTACAAATCCAAGGGAACTCTTCCCAAACAGAGATGGTGCAGAGATAGTTTGAGAGAGAAGTCTGCAGGGGACTAGAGGACATGTGGTAGTAGGATGGTTGGAGAGGGGTGAAGAAAGAGTGACATGGGCCTCATATTTATTCTCAGGGTCCTGGTTGCAGAAACAGAGACAGAGAGATAGAGAGACAGTGACAGAGTGACAGAAATAGAGACAGAGGCAGGGAAGGGAGAGCTATCATGCCAATGCTCCTTGGAAAGATGGCAAGGCATGATGCAGCCTTCATAGTTATTAGGCCATGACATAATGTACCCACCATGAGCTGATCTTTGGAAAATAGACATGAGAGCCTTCTTGGCAGGGAGGGAGTAGGACGCACCCTTCCTTCCTAAACCATCTGAGTACTTCATCCAAGGGGCCTGGTTTTGGTTTTCCTTCTTCGCTCAAAAGAACAGAACAGAAGGGCTACGAGGATGAGGCCCATGGTTCAAAAAGGAGTCAGCAGATCTTAATGCAATCAGGCCTTGTCAGCGTGTCACCAGTGAGGAATCACCTTGGGTGCCCCAAAGCAGATGCTGCTTCTTCATTCATCTACCCTGCAGGTGGAGCCATGTTCATGAACCTTACTGGGGAGTTTTTGTCAAAAAAGGGATGTGTGGGGCCTGTTTCTTCACTGACAGATTTATAATTAGACTTCTGTGGTCGGGAGATGCCAGGTCATTTAGACAATGCAGCTTATAGATCACACCTTACTGTGCTCAGTTATTAAAATAGACAGTTCCATGACTAATGTGAAAATGTGTTTAATAAGAATATATGTGTAGAATCCATATAAGATTGCATGCATTTTGGGGAGGGAGGGGGAGAAAATTTAAAGCTTATGGAAGGGATTGTGGAAACTGAAAACAAATAAAATAATAAAGAAAATAATTCCAACAAACTCGGGAGCAGGGAGGTAGGAAACAAGAATTTTGTGCCAAATCCTGAGCTAAGTGCTCCACAAACATTATTTCATTTGGTCCTCACAACAACCCTACAAATCAGACACTATTGTTATCTCTACTTCACAATTGAGGAAATTGAGGCCAACAGATTAAGTGACTTGCCCAGGGTCACGAAGCTAGTAAGTATCTGAAGCTATATTCACACCCAGGTCTTTTTGACTCCAGGCCCAGCTCTCCATCCACTAGGTCACCAAGCATGGCACAATGTAGTGATAAACTCAGGGTCCTGAAGACTCAGTTCAAATCTGGCTTATGATACATACTAGCTGTATGACTCTGGTCAAGGCATTTAATCACCATTTGCCTCAGTTTCCTCCTCCATTAAACAAGAATATTATCTCTCAAGGTTTTTGTGAGGATGAAATGAGATAATATTTGTGAAGTTCTTAACACAATGCCTGGCACGTGGTAGATGCTTAATAAATCTGTGTTTCCTACCTTTCTCCCCCAGGATTTAACCTATTTCCAAGGAGATTATAAACTGCTTAAAACCAAGGATAAAATGGAGCCTAAATTTTAAATCTCCAGCACCCAGCAGAGATTCACATATTCTAGAGGTTCAAGAAATGATGCCATGGCCCTCTTTGACAGCAAAGTACAAGCAACAGCTAGACTGGATTGAATTGAATCTATAGAAAGAAATGAAAAGGCTTACAAAATGGCGCCCTTTTCAAAGTAGGCTTCTTGTTATTAGCCTAGATACACCTGTGGCTTCATGAGACTGGTCAGTGGGGTGTAATGAACAGAGGCCTGGGTCTGGAAGTGGAAAAGTTGGGGTCCAGTCTTGTGGTGATTCCCATGTGACTTTAAGCAAGTCCATCAGCCTCCTCCAGCTTCAGTTTCCTTATCCACAAAAATGAACAAGTTAGACTAGATCATCTGGAAGCCTCTTCTATCTCTAAGTCCTTTCATTCTTCTCCACTCCTTTACAACGATATGGATTTTTCCTCCTCTCAAAATACCATGACTAAGTTAACCGGTATTAACTTACTTTAAAAATTCACACAATTTCTCCATATCACAGAGTTAAAGGAGAGGTCTCTTGTTACAGTGAATTAAGAGACCACCTTGGAAGCAGGAAAATCTGGAGATGAGTTTCATCAGTCATTTGAGCATGGATAAATCACTCATACTGCCTTAGGCAAGTCCATAAGATTCTAAATCAGAGAGGAGTTGCTGAAAAGCGTCAGTGGAGGGAGTTTCCATACCTGGAGTTCCCTACATTCTTATATTTTAACATATCCAACAGTAAACTCTGGGGACCAGTCCTAATTCTAGTCTTTTAGGCTGTTGACAGCACAAATTGAACCTCTTAGAGAAGGAAAGATCACAGAATCACAACAGAGCTGAAAAGGACCTCAGAGGAGGGATACTTTGACTGTTTTCAGCTTACAGAACAGGAAATGGATACCAGAAAGGGAGTGTGGTTTCCTTGGGATCACGTAGCAAGAGGCAAAGCCAGAATTGGGACTCATAGTGTCTGATTCTGAATCCAGTCACCTCTCCAAGAGATCAGTATTCCTAACCCCTGTGTGTGTGTGTGTGTGTGTGTGTGTGTGAGATAGAGAGGGGGGGCAGGGAAGGGCCTTTCGGTAGTCTGGAAAAGCTAATGGACTCCTCAGAATAATGCTTTCTTTTTTAATGCAGAAAAAAATTCCCACAAAGGATTACAAAGGACACCAATTATGTTGAAGTAAAGATGTATTTTTTAATTCAAGTTCATAAACTCCCTTGTGTTTAGCCACACAAACCTTGAGAGTCCCTGGATCCCAAATTAAGAATCCCTCCATTGGACACTTGCTAGGATCCTGTAGAGCAGGATGCTGCTGCTGTTTCTCTGATGCACGCATTTGACCAAGGCCTCAAATATTTTTTAAGTGGCATTAAACATGAAGAGATTCAATGGATTCTAATTTCTTACTAATTGGTTGATGCTTTCATCACTGTCCATGATGAGGAACTAATTAAAAGGGAGTTCTCATCTTCTTTTGATTGTCCATACCTGTATTTTTGCTTCTTTCTCTCCTGTGATTGAGGTAACAAGGAAAATCCAGTCCCTGGCCAAGAGAATAGCCATCGGCCAGAGCAGAAAAGGAACCGTCCGTCATTCAGCCTTTTGGGGGAGAGGGGAGTGGAAGGGTGGAGGAGAAGGTAAATTAACGTGTCCCTGGAGCCACCTCTTCCACCAAGTGCATGCATGGAGGGCCCTGATCCCTGAGGCTGATCGATGGCAGCCATGGGAACGCAGGACACTGTCCAATTGAAAGCAAGGCTGCTGATGAGTATAAGGAAGGACTCCCTCTTCACACTCTTCTCTCTACCTGGGCAGGAACCAGCTCCTCCCATTCCTCCTCCTTACCCAGCACAGGAAGCTTTCTGACTACCACCCACATATCCACCTCACCCATGCCTGCCTCCCAGTGGCTACAGGTAGGGAATCCCAGCCCCAGGGCCCTGTCCTCTGGGCTCCACTGAAGGGTGAGGAGAGTAAGACAACTTGAAAAGATCCCCAAGCACAATAAAAACTTACCAGCCATGCTGCCTTCCTGTGGAAGTTATGAGAAGGGAAAATTAGGCAATAGGAACAGAGTTGAGAGGTAGAAGGAACTGTGAGATCACTCAGCCTGGTCCTCTCATTTGACAGATAAGGACATTGAAGTCTAGAAAGAGAAAGTGACTTTCCTAAGGTCACACAGAGCACTGTCAGAACCAGGATCCCAACCCAGAGCATTCAAATCCATCCAAGTCAGAGGCTCCCACTCTGCAGTCCTGAGAAATCAATTATCCTTTAAAAAGTAATTTCTTATTTGTGCAAGAAAAAGGTTAATGCTGCCTAATTTAGCCGTGGCATTTGGAAGAGGGAAAAATCCTTGGGGTTGTAAAAGGAAGGAGGAGAGTGAACCAGATGCTACAGAGTCTCTGATGGTACAGCGTGATTATGGGGAGCCCCAGGTACTGCTCCCAGAAGCCAGAGCAGGAGATTTCCATGCCTGTTACTGGGACAGTTCAGTGTCATGGTTCCATGAAAGAAACCTGGCTCTGGGTCAGGGAGCATGTGTTCAAATCCACTTCTGCCACTAACTTACTGTGTGACCCAAACATCCCTGGAGCCCATCTTTGTTGTTTGTGAAGTGAAGGGATGCCTTTTGTGGTCTCTGCTGACCCCAGAACATCATTATAGTGCCCCTCATTTTATGAGAGGAAACTCTCATATTTCACAAATGATTAATTACAATAATAGCAAATTAATTAAGGCCATTCACTGAGAACTCCTTCATTCCTCAATTCATATCACTCAGATGTCTGCCCCTACTATCTCCTCCATAGATACCCTAGTTCCCATCTTCTCCAGTCCAATCCAGTAGATTGTCAGCTACTTTCTCACTTATCTTTAATCTCTTTTAATATCTTTTATCTACTGGCTGCTTTCTTACTATCTACAAACATGTCCATATCTTTCTCATCCTTAAAAAATAAAATCCCTCACTCAATCCTTCTGTCCCACTAGCTATACATCTATATCTCTCTTCTCTTTTGTGGCTAAACTCATTGAGAAGGCCATCTACATTTAGGTACTTCTACTTTCTGCCCTCACTGTTCTCTGAACTCTCTCTGGTCTTAGTTCTGGCCTCATTATTCAACTGTAGCTGTACCCTCCAAAGGCATCAGTGATTTCTTAATATCCAAATTAAATGACCTTTTCTCCATCCTCCTCCACCTTGACCTCTCTGGAGCATTGTCAGTCACCTTCTCTTCCTACACACTCACTCCTCTCTTAGATTCTTATCACTTTTCTCTCTTGTTTCTTCTCTAACTTGTCTGACCACTACTTTTTTCTGTCTTTTCTGCTGGATCTTCATTTATGTCACATCTATTACATGGGTTCCCCAAGGCTCTACCTGGATCCTCTTTCTTCTATATATTCCTTTGCTTGGTCACCTCATCCATTCCTATAAGTTTAATTACGTTCATGTAGATGGCTTTGACATCTGTTTATCCTGGCTATTTTCTTACATTCCCAACTGTATTGAGCATGCCACTAGATGTCCTCTAGGCATCTCAAACTCAATATGTCTAAAAAAGAGGCCATTATCTTCCCCTCGCCCAATGCATGCTTCTTCCAAACACCCCCATTTTTTGTCCAGGCCACCATCATCCTTCTGGTTGCTCAGGGTTGCAGGTCCACTGTCATCTTCTCCTTACTCTGACCCCATGTATCCAAGAAATCACAAAATCTTTCCATTTCCACTTCCATAAGAGTGCCTCCCCTCTGCATTCCATCTTCCAATGAGCTGGTGATCTTTATAAAGGGTAGATCTGACTATGTCACTCTCTACTCAATAAACTTTGCCAGCTTCCCATCACCTCCAGAATCAACACAAATCCTTCATAAAGTCCCACCCAGTCATACTTACCTATTTACTTTTCTTTACACATGACATTCTATCTCCTCTCACCATGCCTTTGCCCTGGCTGTTCCCCATGCCTTAAATACTTGCCCTTCCAAACTCTAACTCTTAGAGTCTGGGCTTCCCACAAAATTCAGCTCCATAATTGCCTCCCTCAGGAGGCATTTCTCAGCACCCTCAGCTGCTAGTGCCTTCCCCTCAAAAGTTACCCAAAATCTACCCTTTTTCTTGTATGTGCCTAGCTGTCTGCAGGTCATCACCTCCATTAGAAAGTGAGTGCCTTCACTTCTGGGACTATTTCCATTTTCTCTTTGTATTTCTAGGACTTAGCATAATAAAGGTGTCTCATAAATCATGTGTGATTGACTAGTTCATTGATGGAATTTCTAACCAAATCAATAGGACTTTGCTCCATTCGCAGTAAGGTAGATATTTGTGGCCACAACAGCTGCTGGGATGGGGTGTGGAGGGAGAGTAGAGCCAGGGAGATAACTTGTATTATAATGACTATTCTGATCTTTTGGGCCAGGGGCAATGAATGAATGACTTCAATGAGGATGGTGGCATACCTGTCTCATAAAAACAAAGTCAGAGAGTCTATCAGCAGTAGACTGTGCGGGTGTGTACACCCCACTGTCATAGCTGATGTTGTGAATAGACAGATTATTCTCAGAAACAAACACATGGCACGCAGTCTTCCTTTGCAGGATCAAGCCTAATGGTCAGAGTTCTGTTCTTGACAGCTGTGATGGAGACCTTCATTGCCACCTGTGGGCTAAGAATTCTGAGTCAGAAGACCTGTCCCACCTCCCTTGGTCACTTTGAGTCAGTATCTTTACCTCCTCTGTAATATCAGAGGGCTAGACTGGATAACCTGAGACTCCTCCCAGGTTTCGATTTACGGTTCTATGGGTTACCTTGGGGAGGTTACTTGACCTCCTTGGGCCTCAGTTTCCTGTTCTATAAAATATGAGATTTGAACTTGATGCTTTCCAGCTGTAGAACTATGAGCCTATGACTTCCTGTTCCCTCGATGTATCTAATGTCCCTTCACATCCAAGATTTCCCCAGTGTAGAAAGTTCAGGGTGATAAATTCCTTCCACCAAGACATATGGGGACCTATGCGGCAACTTAAAATCTTCAAGAGTCACTTGAGTCACTGAGATGGGAAGAGACCTGTCTGGAGTCACACAGACAGGACATGATGCACTAGAACATAAGCCCAACTCTCCCTGCCTCTGTGGCTGGCTCTCTGCCTGCTTCTCCACACTGTCTGCCTGCTAATGAAGTCATGACTGTGTCCACAGTTGTTATTGCAATTGCCCATCTAAGCCACCCCCATACCTGCTTCCAAAGAGGCCTTCAGTCAATGGATCATTTCTCTGTGAGCGCAGGAGCCAATGGCAGCTTCCAAGCAGAGTCACATTCAAGGAGATCTATGCATTGGATTGGGACTGAACTGGGTGACCTCTATAGACCCTTGCAACTTGAAGATCTATATATAGGCTGGCCCTCAATATTGGCTTCACCCAAAAAGGAGATTCATCTCCTTCCATGGTTCTGCCTAAGGGCCCCCTCCTTCAAGAAGCCCCCTTTGATTCCACAAGTGTCTGGTGACCCTCTCATCTGAAGTGTTTGTTTTTCTCCTATATCCATGTATCTTGAATATATGTTGGCTCAGTAAATGCCAACTCCCCGAGGACTGGGACTGCTTCACTTCTGAATTGGTATTTCTAGCACCCAACCCAGCGCCTGACCCATAGGGACAGAGAGTAGGCATGGAGCCTTTGATGTCATTGGCATAGGAGCTTCCAGCTGAGGAAACCCGCCCCCACCCCCTTGCAAGTCTTCTCCTTGTTGGCTACATGTGATTGGAGACAGAGGAGTCATATGGCATGTGTCAGAAAGGTTTTGGACCCAGCCCTTCCTGGCTCCAAGTCCAACTATCCATCCACAGTCTACTTTGCCTGTACCTACTGAGTGTGATACAGTGAGCCCTCCTCGCACTGGCTCTGCTAAAACAAGGTACCTCAAATGAAGTGGGCAGTGTGTTCAGGAACAGTGACCCTTCCCCTTTGTGCATAGGGACCAACCAGAAGTTCCTCTTCATGTATGCCCCTTAGCAAGAGGCCAGAGACCAAGACCCTGGAAATGACGTGGACATCTGTCTTGTACAAATGCTTTTCAAGTGAATGAAAGGAAAATTGTCTGTGTATCTATCTATGCCTTTGTTTCTCCTCCCCTTCCAAAAAGACCACTCAGGATTCAATCAAGTCACATAGTAGCTGTTTACTGATTGGGGTAATATGGCGTAAGGGTCCCCATTATATGTGGACAAAATTGGTAGATTATTGCATTTACATCTTTTAGGTTCTAGAGGACAACCCTTAAAATGTTTCAACGTGCCTCTTTCTAAGTTGCAAATTATGATGAAAATGTAAAGCATGATTATTATTTACCTTTGGAGGGTGCCTCGGGCCACATTTGGTGAATGAGTGCGCCATACCTGTCAATTATAAATCAGCAAAACTATTCACCAAGAGAGGCCTTTCACCTTTCTGTTTAAGCAAAAGGACATAATTCAGCATCCTATAAATCACTTTTAGGAACTCAGAAGAGAAACAACCCTTGTTGGGTTCATAAAGGATCCATTGTAATCAAACAATGAGGGCCTTTTAGAATCAGAACCTATCGCCCTCGATCTCATTTTCAACTTCATTTAATTCACTGAGCTAAGGATGCTGGCATATAGCCTGCTGTGAGAGAATTCTTAACAATAGTGAAATCCCAATTACTGACTTGTTATATATAACTATGGAAGCTTTAGTCAGACACAGCTTTGGAACTCCTGGAGATACATCACTGAAATCTCCATTGCTCTTAGACTTCCTTCAGTTTCCTCCACTGGGATCCTCTTCCACTGCTGAGAGGCTCCCATCCCTGGATCCTTCAAAGCCCAACTTCAAAGCCTCCTCCTTCAAGAAGCCTATCCTGATTCTCTCCCCAGCTCACCCCACTCTCTCTCTCTCCCTCTCTCTCCCTCTGTCTCTGTCTGTCTGTCTCTGTCTCTCTGTCTCTCTCTTTCTCTCTCTCTCCCTCTGTCTCTGTCTGTCTCTCTCTCTCTCTCTCTCTCTCTTTCTCTTTCTCTCCCCCTGTCTCTCTCTGACTCAGTCTCTGTCTCTCTAGAATTAGGGAAGCTTGGAGGAGGATAAGAAGGCAGGAACTGGAGTGAGGAGTAAAGGCTTCTTTTTGGGGCATGCTGAAGATGCCTGTGGGATATGAAGTAAGAGATTTCCAGCTGGTACCCAATAACTCGGGAGAGAATTGCAAAATTCCAAAGTTGCACGCAAACTCAGAGGCCCTCCATCCCACAACATCTCCCCCAACCTTCCATTTGAAGAAGACAGCAGCAAAGAGTGTTCTATGAGTGGACATCTGGAGCTGTCAGCCACTAAGCCGGACAATTGCTTCTCCCATTATTCCCAGATTCTCCTGTGGGGCCAAAGGCAAGTCTAAGCCTTGGGCTTGATGCCTTTCAAGTTCCTACAGGCAGCTCTGGCAATCCTCCTGGAACTTCTCTTCTCTCAAACAAATATTCACTTCCTCAACTCATCCTTCTATGGGAAGAACTTCACTTGTGATTCCTGCTTGCCCTCCTGGTGACATTCTTCAGATTACCAATGTCCTTCCTTCAAAGTGTGACCCTCAGAGCTGAACTCAACACTCCAAGCAAGTTTAGGAAAGTTGAGAACCATAAGGACTGCCTTCAAGAATCTGAGAGATGGTCAGGGAAAGAGGATTGCATCTTTTGAGTGTCCTGGACTTTTTCTGCAGATCCCTTCTCAGAATCATGTTATTAAACGTATAAAATAAAATACACAAGGTTACAAAGGAAACCAATTAATGTTAAATACATTAGTCAAAATATTCTTTAAAATACTAATGTTTGGACCTCAGGTTAAGAGCTCCTAGATTAGAAGTAGGACACATTTCAGCGAGCTAGGGAGGAAATTTTCTTTCCTGTTCCAGGTGTCCCAAAGTAGAATGAGTTGCCCCAGAAGACATAAGGTTCCTGCCACCTGAAGTCTTCAAGCAAAGGCTGGATGCCCAGCTGTCAGGGCTGCTATGTAGGGGATCTTTGTACAAGTGAGGGTTAGACTACCCACTGAAATTCTGCAAAAATCTACGCACTAAATAAATGTCTTGGGACTAATTGAGCAGCTTACTAAAAATGCAAGCTTGATCATTTAGGAAAGAGGGCTTGTGAATAAGCAATATGCTTTGCAGGTCCTCAAGGTCTCTCTCTAATCTAGTCTGAGTCTCCGTAGATGTCTAATCCAAATTATATGCCTATTATTATAAGAAGTCATTAAAGATAAATCAATTTCCTATAGAATCTCAACCAGATACATCAAAGCTCCATTTCACAGGCTTTGACTCTATTGAGCAGGAAAACTAGAAAGGGAGGTCACTTTGAATTGGCTCCAACAGAAAATATTTGCTGGAGCTTAACGCCAGTGTGATGAATTTTTAACCTCCCATAAATCAAACCATAGAAATGGACAAAGGCTGAGCTTCCTGCACCTTAACCAAAATAAGCATGGTCTCTGTCTCTCAAATGGTTCCAATTTCCACAACTAAATCTCAGGGAAAGGAAGAGCTAGGACATTTATATTTGGCTCCGAAGGCATGACATGGAGTGAATGAAAACAGTTTATCTAAGTCAGCATTGGAATTACCTCACTGCTTCCATCCAAAAAGCTTCCATCCAGATATGGCCAAGCCAAAGCACTGTGGAAGAGGGGACTCAAACCCTCATCCTGGGGCCCTGTGGTTGTCTCTAATGTCCTTTGTCCACAGATGATTCAACATTATTCAATTCAATTGAGTATTTTTGTCAATCAATAGACATGCATTAAACACCTGCTATATGCTAGGTAATGTGCTAATCAATAGACATGTAATACCCCCCTACTATAAGTCAGGTTAGGGGTACCAGGGGTACTCCCCCTGAACTAAGTTGTCTTATGAAGTGAGAACAGTTGGTTGTACCAGTGAATCTTATAGGAGGAGTCTGGGAGCATGGGTCTATGGAAAGAACCCTACACTTGGAGTATGGCCTTTGGAGTCTCATTCACCTTTCTGCCTTTTTGTTAAACATTTGTGTTTAGAAAACAAAATGGAGAAGTTTGGTGTTATTTAATGAACTGGACAATTTGCCCAAATCAATAAAGACTGTTCTCTTCCTTTGATTCAATTCTAGACTCAACTTAATGAAGATTAGCAGCCCCAGTCATGGTTATCTACACTGTCAGACTGGCTCTATGGACTGAGCATCCAGCTTCTCCTCATGGTTTGCCCAACAAGACTAAAGATCTTTCGTTTTTTTTCCTAAATGGATTCTTAAGCCAATATCCTTTAGGAAACCAGAAAGAGAGATTTGTTTCTCCATAACTAATGCTTTTGGATTCTTCCATAAAGAAGGTATTTACTACAGGGAACTACGAGGCTGTGAAGGGAACCAGAGGACCTGGCCCTTTCTATTTCTCCGACTTCAGCTGTATTTACCAACTTATTTAATATCACAGGAGCTGAGATTTAAGGCTGAAAGGTGCCCTAGAGGCCATTGCCCAATCTTCTCATTTTGACAGATGAGGGAACTAAGAGCCAGAAAGAGGAGGACATGGCAGTATTATAGCATAGGGTTAGACTGCAAGGATTCTCAGAGGCTTACTAGCACAGCCCCCTCATTTTACAGATGAGGAAACTGAGGCTGAGTGAGGGAACACCATAACATGGGATAGATATAAAGCCATCTAATCCATCCGTCACATTTTACAGTTAAAGAAACTGAGGCCTGGAGAGAGAAATTACTTTTTTCCTTCCCACCTTCTGCATTGAAGTCTCCAGGTATCAAAATGTACATTGAATTGATTTGGAGGCTCTTGTCCATCTCTTTGTGTAATTGTTCTCCTTCATCATCACTCTCTCTTCTACCTCCCTCCCCCATAAAACTAGGTGTCAGTAAATGAGATATTCTTCCTTTGTGAGGGGCAAGCAGCATAATAGAAGAGATACTGAACCATGAGCAAAACCGCTATCATCTCCTCCTGTCTCTAATGCTAACAGCATCCTAATAGCACCCTTGTTCCATCCACCCCCTTTCCAGCCCCATTCGTATGTTGTACTCCTTCATTAGAACATAAGCTCCTTGAGTCCTGTAACTATCTGACTTGTGTTTCTATCCTCCAGACTTAGTACAATGCTGGGTCATGTCCAACTCTTTGTGATTACATGGACCACAGTGTACCAGGGCCTTCTGTCCTCCACCATTTCCCCAAGTCTGTCCAAACTCATGTTCATTGTTTCCATGACATCATCCATCCCTTTTAAACTCTACCATCCCTTTCTCCTTTTGCCTTCCATCTTTCTCAACATCAGGGTCTTTTCCAATGCCTTCCATCCACTCATTGTGCAGCCAAAGTATTTCAACTTCAGTTTCAGTATTTGACCTTGCAGTATTTAAGTACTTAAGTATTGACTACTCTGACCCCCTTTCTGTCCAGGTGCCTCTCTAGTCTTCTCCAGTACTACAATTGGAGAGTCTTTGTGACTCCTGGCCTGGCACTCACTCCAGTGCCATCTAGCTGCCCCTGAACACATAATAAGCACTTAATAAATGTTTTTATCTATCTCTATCTACCTATCTTTCAATCTCCTTGTCTGCCTACTATCCAACTACCCAGTGACCTACCTATCAACCTACCTATTATCATTTTCTGTGTGCATCTAAAGCAGTGGTTCTTAACCTTTTCTGCATCCTGGACCCCTTGGGAAGTCAGTCTTGTGAAGTCTATGGACCTCTGCTCAAAATCATGTTTTTAAATGATAAAGTATATGAGATTACAAAGAAAATTAACTTTACTAAATTACAATTATAAAAAATAAAATAAGTTCACCAATACCAAGTTAAACTCCAGGGACTGAGAAGAGAAAGGGTCTGAAAGCTTATCTATCCAACCTGGCATTTCACAGATGGTGATATTGAACCTGAGGCCCAGAGATGTGAAGAGATTTACCCAAGGTCTCACAGACAGGACGAGAGAAGATGCAGCCTCTCAGACTCATCAGCTCTCTCCTTGGCACCATACTGCTCCTTCTCCCCTAAAGGTTACCTTTTTATCTACACTGGCTTCAGCTGGAGCATTAGGAAGGCCTCGGTCTGCCTCTGAGGGATGGGGATTTGCTTGGTGAAACCCTGATTGGGGCAGCAGTTTCTTGTGGTGCCAGGCCACCTGTGGTTCTTAGGAAAGTGTCCCAGGCTCTTTCTGGGCCAGTGCTCTGGATAGAAGGAGCCAATCACCAGCCACAGGTCTGGGACACACGAATCTCAGAGCCCATATGAAGACTCTTGCAGTTCCAGAAACATTGTTGTGCTGTTTGCCAGCTTTTACCCAAGCTCCCCATCAGAATGTTCAGGAAAAACAACCTCCCCACATTTAGGCCAACACACAAGTCAAGAACAGATCATCCAGGAGGGTGAAGCTGGCATGCAGACATCTCTGGTCAGCCACTGGGCCATCTCGCAGAGTCTGCCCCAGGATGGACTCCATGGATCCACCTTTGGACTGAATGACTTCGAAGAATCCATCAAAAAACATTTGATAAACACTTACAGTATGCCAGATGAGAGGACTGAACAGTCCCTGGATGGTTTAAATTGAATTTGCAAGTGCATGAGTGGTCCCAGAAGCTTTTGGCTGAACAAAATGTTACAATGGCAGGTGACAGTGGAGGAGTTGCTGAAGTGGTCATACCATCCATGACACAGACCAGGGAATTTTCTCGCTGACAGGATCTAATGCCCCCTTGGTGTTAACATGGCCGGTGAATGTATCTAGACTGTGCAAATATGTGAAGCAAGTCCAGATGTAACGATGTCACAGAGCAGTAACCAGCCTTGGGCCAATGGACTCTGTGATGCAGGGGAAAGATTGTGCCTGGACTCATGCTCTTACATAGTCCATAGTACAGCTGGCTCTTGGTGGTCACTGGTACCCTCTCCCAGAGCCTACCTTCTTCTCCTATCTGTGAGGGCTCCAAGGAAAGCACACTAGTTTGGAGCCAGGACCTAGAATCAGATCCTGTCTTGACCCCTTACTATTTGGTCACCTCAAGCCTGTCACTTAATTTATGTAGGCCTCAGTCTCTCCCTCTGCCTCTGGACTGGGTGAACTTTAAGGCCTATCTAGCTTTAAATGTGTGATGCTAGGAATCCCACTATGGTGAGGACCAGGCTTTTTATGAGACAAGCTCCCCACTCACCATCCCACATTCCTCTGATTGGGCAATCCACTGTACTCCCCCATCTCCACCTCAGGCTCACTTACAACTAGTTATAGCTTTGAGATATTATAGGACAGTAATTACAATGTACAAGGTTGTCGTTACTCATATGTAATCTTCAGGTCTTGAACCTGGAAAGGTAAAGGAAAGGGCATTGGACTAAGGGATCTGTTCGGGAATTGCCCCCAGGACTAAACAGTCCTATGACTCCAAGTCAGTCTTGTGCCCTCTCTGAACCTCAGTTAGCCCATCTATCAGATGAAAGGCAGAGGACTAGTTTTCTTTTTTCTGAGTTTCCTACTAGATCTGAAATTCTGACATTTTCCTTCCACTATTGGGGATAGGCTTTCACTGAATTTCCCCTTGTGACCTGGTCTCCAACTTTGGACTGTAACATGAGTTTGGGAGCTGTCCAGTTGAACGTCCTAATAGAACATAATCTCCTTGAGGGCAGGAAATGTTTCATTTTTATCTTTGTACCCCAGTGCCTAAGATGGTGCCTTGCTCCTAGGGACACTTAATGAACATTGGTTGACTTTCTGAGGCATCTTGAGTGGTCCTGAATCCAAGCAAAGCTCATAAGAGCATTGAGTCCATGACCTCAATCTCCATAGCTCCTCCACAGACTTGAGCATAATGACTTGGTGACAGATCTGTGGGTTCTATAAATACTTTTGTGCTATTACCGAGGTACTCCTGAGATTTCCCAGGCAGGGCTAACCCACAAAAGCACGTCTCTTATCAAGAGCACAGTTCAAGTAGAAACATGATGGAGCCATCCCTAACAGGGAGTAATGATGCTGATTTCCTCTAATTGGTTTGAGTTTCTCAACTTCCAAATATTACTAGAGCTACTTCTCAGATGAAGTCATCTGATGATGAGTAAAGGTAAAGAGGGCAGAACAGAAGAAGAATAGGGAATCATGTCCGTTAACGGATTGTCTTGTGGTTGGTCTATGTGATCATAATCTCAAAAAAAAAAAATCAAAGCTGGAAATCATCTAATGTTGCATATATTTCAATACACTGGTGGCTCCATGTATCAGAGGAGAGTTCAACGGATAGTAGGAACATCTACATAGAATCAGGAGAAGGCACTGATGTACCCAATGGATGGTTGGGCAATCACAACCCCTATATATTACTGTCTGCCAGGCTAAGAGTTGGCTGAAGTACTGGGGTTTGCCATGGTCATTCAACCAATGTGCTTCAGAGGCAAGACTTGAACCCAGGTCTTCCTGACTTTGAGAATAACGCTCTATCCACTACAACATCCTGACTCTTGTTGCAAACTCTAATGAGGCAGGAGAAGACATGAATAAGAATCACTCATATGATAAAATCTAGATGGATTGTGCATCATCTTCGCGCAGGGAAAAAGTATCCCCTCTGCTACTGAACCACCTGGGTGCTGCTGGCTCCAAGTCACCCTTTCTTGGAAGTCTTTTCTTGATCAATATGATAAGAGGAGTCAAGTACATGAATATGGAAACCCCTCTGAGCTCTAAATATATGAGGTAATTATGCTACCAAGCTCTTCCGTGACCTCAGGAAGACAACTTTAGGGTGAAAGTAGGCTACGAAATAATGCCCAAGTGAGATTCCGTAGAAATGACTGTGTAACAGTATTTACAACACCTCTATGTACAATTTTCTATACCAAGATCTCAAGGCTGCAGGTTCCCTATCCCTGGTCTAGACCCACCAGCACGACAGCTCAGGACAAATATAGGGCACATGATTTAGCATCCGTTAAACATCTTAAAAAGCATCTCTGGTTTAAAAGGCCGTGTTTAGTCAGTCTCCCCATCCCAGAACAGAACAGACAGATAATAAAGCCAGGCAGATTTGTGGCAACCTTAACAGGAACGATTTAAGACCAGATTCTAAGAGAAAGGAAAAGGTCAGAGCCATTTCCCATGAATACACCAGCCACCCTGGGCTTCCTGTGACAGATTTACTTCCGTTTTATAGGGAAAGAAGAACGGGAATTCTCTCATGCTCAAAGCAGACGCGTCTGGGGAGAGTTTGATTAATTATGCAAGATAATTCCTCACCGAAAAGCTTCCACAGTTGGCTAACAGGAGAACCATGACTCAAGATGGTCCCAGAACTGTAACATGCCAGACAGACTGAGATAGAGAACATTGGGCAATTGGCGCTGAACCACTCCCAAGGAAACTTAGTTATTTTTATTTTTAACGATCTACTGTGTTTTCTTTGGACAGGCAAATAGTACCAACAGAGAATGAGTTCCCCAAGCTGTTTTCCCTGGCCACTGATATTCACAGCCTAGAAGAGGATCCCAACCCCCAGATACCAGGACTGGACCTACTTGCCACTGGTGGGCCAATGGCATGGATTGACACATTCCAAAAAAAAAAAAAGATTTTCTAACTCAATACAACAAACATTTATTAAGTGCTTATAGTATATAAAGTCCTAAGAGTCAGAAGGACCTGAGTTCTTGTGGAAAAAAGGCAGAAGTTGGAGCCTGAGGACCCAGGGTCAAATCCTGGCTCTGACACTTATGACCTCTATGACCTTGGGCAAAGCAAGGCAAGGGAAAGGGAAGGAGTATTCATACAGCACCTACTTTGTGCCAGACACTGTGCTAAGGGATTTGCAAATATGAAGGAGGGTGGTGCTATTGAGAGCCCCATTTTACAGCTGAGGAAACTGAGGCTGAAAGATCACAAATGATTTGTTACACATAGTGTCAGAAAGAATTTGAATTTCAATCTCCCTGATCCCAACTCTGGAGATGTGAAGATACAAAGGTAAAATTATAAAATCATATACTGCCCTCAGGGCACTTAGATTCTATTTACATGGAGGCTGATGTGAATATAGATGAATATAAATAAACTCAATAATTTGAGGAAATAGTAACAAGGAAAAACTTCCCCTGGAACTGGACCCTTGGCAGAGTGAAGGATTATTCTGGGACTTCTGGAAGGATTAGGTTCTAGGCTCAAAGACAGGGAGGTGGGAGGTAAAATACAAGATTGGAGACCAGCAAGGAGGTAATGTGGATAACACATAGAAAATATGAGAAGGGGAAGACTGGAGAATGAGCCTGTAAATCATTGGGCCTACAAAATCCCATTTAACTGTGCCCCATGGGAATAGAGCTCCCTGAAAACTAACACAAAGGCTATTTGGGGTTGAGATGGAGTGGATGGTCCTTCCTCCTTGCCTTCAACATTTATTAAGCACCTACTGTATACCCAGCCCTGTGCTAAGTGCAGAGACTCCAAAGAAAAAAGTCAGACACACCTATCCTATCCTTGGGCTCTCATTCTTCATTGAGAACTGTTGGTGTAACTTCACTAGACGCCATACCATGGCAGGTGGGGAGAGAAGGGGAGGAAAAGAGGGGGTGGGAGTCGAAGGGCCCTGCTGAGATTTGGAGCTAATTGATGCCAATTGACTTCATTTTCCCCTGATGTTTTCCCAAGCTTCCTGGAAGCCCTTGCTTTGCAGATGAGGAGCTGGCAGTCAATAAAGGGAGTGCACTTGACCACAGTCATGACCTCTCAGGAGGCTGGGGGTTTGGAAGCCAATTCTTTACTATCTCCAGCCCCAGAGAGGGACCTCTTGGAGCATGTGTGTGATGCTCAGGGAGGTAAAGGGTGCCAAGGCTGAAAGGGTCCTGGATATAAAGGGGCAGGTCAACAGCATTAAATGGATTCCCCTTTCAAGTTTTCTGGCTTAAGGACAATGTCTTCTCCCAACGCAAACTTTCTATTCCCCTTCCCAAGTTTAATCTCCTGTAAAACTAGAGACCTTGTCTTCAGCATAATGGAATCACAGACTGAGAGCTATAAAGAACCTTGGGGATTCCCTAGTCCTATTCCTCATTTTACCTCTGAGGAAACTGAGGCCCAATAGGGAAAACAACTTGCCCAAAGTCATGCAGGTAGTAAATGACAGAAGCATAGCTCTAGGGCTGACAGGGACCTTAGAGTCATTCTTGACCAATGGTCTCATTTTACAGAAGAGGAAACTGAGGCCCAAGGGAGGACACTCAAAGTCACAGAGCTAGTAAGTGTATGAGGCAGAATTTGAACACAAATCTTCCCCTCTCCAAGCCCAGGACTCTACTTACATTATGCCATATTGCCTCAGATGGGAGATCTGAGATTTGAATCCAGGTTCTCTGACTCATATTCATTCCTTATCCCAATGTAGCTGAGGGCTGAAATAACATTCAGTTTATTCTTTGAATGCCTCCAATACTCCTGTATTCAGAGGCTGGTAGCTGTATCCAGTCAGGATTCTGACCTGGATTCCTTGGGACTCATAGAGACTATCAATGATCTTGGGTTCAGTTCCTTGAAGAATCTTTGACCAGAGAGACAGAGTCATGGAAGAGGATGGAGGCAGGGTCTCAGAGTCATGAAGACCTTCCTGAGTCTAAGATTCACCTCTGGCATCAGGACCTGGGGGAAGCTGGACACATCCCTCAACCTCTCTGTGTCTCAGTTTTCACACTGGCACTAAAGGGTTAAGAATAAATGTACTATCCACCTCACTATGTACTTTCAAGGAAGGTTTTTGTAAACCTCAACGAACCACATGGATCCGACTGATTAGAGGCTCTATCTGCCTTTTCAAAATTCAAATGAAGAGAATTCTCTTACGTGTCAGGTGGCAGGATGTTACCAATAAATAGAGACTGACCAGAAAAATGAGGAACAGCTCTCTTGGATGAAGCCCCTCAAGGTTTGCAGTGAGAGACCATGTGGGGTAGTAGAGAGAGCTGGCCTGCAAGCAACGAAGACCCAGGCCACACAGTGTCGGAGTTGTGATTCCAATCAGGTCTCTTGACTCTAAAGTCCTGCCTTCTCCTCTTTCTAGCTGCAGCCTTAAGTTGTATTTAGTTAAACCCAATGGGTAGGCACAACTCTGTTTTCCCTTCTCTTACTGTGCAGGGGTGGGGTGGGGGGAGTTGTGGTTTTCTGGGAAAGGTATTTCTGGGATCCTGGGATGGGAACTTTAGAGCTAAGGGGACCTTAGAAGTCATCTAGTCTAATCCACTCATTATACAGAGAAGTAAACTGAGGTTACAGAATGGCAACTTCATATCATAGGATTCTAGATTGAGAGCCAGAGGGGACCTTAGAAGTCATCTGGTTCAAACCTTTTATTTTACAAAACTGGGGTTCAGGGAAGGAAAATAATGCCATGGATTTAGAGTTGGAAGAAACCCCAGCAGTCATCCAGTCCATCCATTCATGTTACAAGGGAGAAAACTGATGACCAGAGAGATTATCAGCAGGAAATCTGGACCTTCCAAAGTTACACAGAAAGCAGGTTCTTTGAGGTCGAATTCAGCAATGATTCTCCACTGTACCAAGACACCAAGATAATATTAAACCCCTTTTATGGAGGAGAAAACTGAGGCACAGGGAGGCTATACTTCTTGTCTATGGCTAAGTGTCTAGACTGGATTTGAATCCAGGTGCTCAGTCTACAAAACCAGTGCTCCTTCCCTTTACCATAGCTTCCTCCCTCTGAGACAGGGTGCCATGTTAGGAGCTGGGCGTCACCTGGATGCCTTAGGGCCCAAGTGGGCAAGGAGGCAGTATATCATCTGGTGTCCTGGGCATCATCCGGAGTCACTAAGAGATGAACTAGCCAAGGTTTCCATCTTTCTTTTAGCTAAATGGGCTCCCAACTGCTTCATTCATTCTCCTTGTCATGTGGTAATTCAATCATCTCCCTTCTTCAAGGATGCTCTGACCCTTCCAAGTTCTCCTGGGACCAAGAGGCTCATTTCAGTCACAGAGCAGATAGTTCCTTCCCATGATGGTTCCTTAATTATTAAAGTTGTTATTCATCGTTATCATCATTATTTCAATGACGTTCCTAAGACGATTTGCCTCCTTGAGTTATTGCTGGATGATAGCAGGGGAGAGCTGGAAGGGAGGCCTTGGAGAGCTTAGTGGTCCAACCCCTTCATTTTCCAGGTGAATTCACTGAGGCTTAAAGGGGAGAAGTGACCTGGCCACAGTAACAGAGTTAAAAAGACAGCGATTTGAACCTGCGACTCCTGGTTCTCAGGCTTTAACATCCTCCTACCAGTCTATGTTTAAAAAAAAAAACCAAAAACTGGTCAGCAGTCTAGACACAAGAAGTTAGAGAAAGACCTGGAGAGCAGCTTTCCCCTTTCCTATGCAAAGTTGTAGCAGAGTCTCTCCACAGGGTAAGATGCCCAGTAGGCAATGAACCAGACAGTAAGAGCCTGGCTCTATTCAGCTTCTCAAATAGAGTGTAAGTTCCTTGAGCACAAGGCCAATTCCATTTTTGCTTCTGTATCCCCAGTGCCTTGCATGGTGCCTGGCACATAGTAGAGCATTAAGACATGCTAGCTGATCGACTAATTGTTGGCTCCAATGGGATTTGAAGAAGGGGGAAGAAAGGCCGGGCAGAAAAAAAGACCCTCATTCTCAAGGTCAACGTGTGTGAGCAGGGCTGGTCATCCTGGTGTTCCAAGGAGCCCTGCTCTAGCTGGAAGGACCCCACCCCCCTGCCTCTGGTACCCTGAGTCCCTTTGATTGGCATAGCTGGGATTCCTCTGTCTTCCCCTCTAGGGCCAGGGTTTCCTTCCATTCCAGGCATCCACTTGTCCTACAAGAGAAGCAGATAGCGTGGTGTGATGTTGTGTGTGTTGAGTCAAATTGTGACCCAGAACAACTGAGTGTGGATATTGGCTGTGCTGCTTAATACTTACGTGACCAGGGTCAAATCATTCAATAATTAGGTCAAGTCATGCCTTGGTTTCCCCATCTATCCAATGAAGGTATTGAAGGCTTCTTCCAGGTCTAAATCTATGACTCTGTGGTCTTAGATCTCTTCCAGGTCCAATTCAAAAATTCTACCTCTTTCTTTTCTTTCTGAATGCTTCTTACTGCTTTATAGGTGGTTCAGTGGCAAGTGTGCTGGTCTCGGAGTCAGGAAGACGTGGGCTCAAATCTTTAAACTCAATCTGCCTCAGTTTCCTCATCTGTTGAATGGGAATAACCATAGTGCCTCCCTCCCAGGGTTGCTAAGGGGATTAAATGAAATCACACATGAAAAATGCTTAGCAAACTTTAAAGTGCTATATAAATTCTGATTGTAAGGATCACACACTAGAGTGGCATTTAGTCCAATGCCCTTCTATCCGAGAAGCAGCAAATCACAGTGGACTGAGTGCTGGACTTGATGCCAAAAATTCCTGGGTTCAGATCCTACTTCAGGCACTTTATACCTGACACTGAGGAAGTCAGTGAACCTCTACTGCCTCATCTGTAAAATGGGGCATGTGCTAGCCCTGCCTCACAGGGTTACCATGAGCATCAGGTGAGATAAAGCATGAGAAGTGTCTTTTAGAAATGCTCAGTGTTATCTGAGAGCTGAGTGAACTGAGTCTCAGAGTGTTAAAGGAGAACACCCAGCTTCACGTAAGGAGTGAGTGTCAGAGCTAGGATTCGAACCCAGGACTTCTGACTCCAAATCCAGGCCTCTTTCCTTGCCTCTACATTCCACTGCCTCTTTGCCCTTAATCTCCATCCTCGATGGTCTCTTCATCTGCAGCATTCAGAATGGGGAGACCCCGTTTTCATCCCAAGGCATACAGAGCCCATACGTCTGAGCCTCTGCAGAACAGATGAGACTAAATTGGCTTCTCCTCCTGGCTCATGTTGGAATGTGACAAACAGTTGGAGGGAGAAGGTAGACATCGGAACCATCCTCTCTGCTCCTGCCTCCTCCTTTCCACTGACCTGAGGCTGAGGCCACTGAGGGGACATTCTTCACAAAGTATTTGATCTCCTGATTGGACCTCAGGACAGGGATTATGATGCCATCACTGGCCAGATGCACCCCTCCCTATGGCACCAACACACTATTTGGATTCTCAACTCACCCATCAGAGCAACATGGCTGAGCTATGTGATCATGAACTGATTCTTAATTTCCTCATTTAAAACATGGATACAATAATATCTGTAGTTCCTATGCCTAAAAAGGCTATGAAACTCTGTATACCCTTTGATCCGGCAATGCCACTACTAGGTCTGTATCCTGAAGAGGTCATAAAAAGGGAAAAGGACCCACATGTACAAATCTGTTTATAGCAGCTCTTTTTTGTGGTGGTCAAGAAGTGGAAATTGAGGGGATGCCCATCCATTGCGGAATGGCTGATCAAGTTGTGGCATATGAATGTAATGGAATTCTACTGTGCTATAAGAAATGATAAACAGGAAGACTTCAGAAAAATCTGGAAAGACTTGTATGAACTGATGCTGAGTGAGGTAATAAGAACCAGGAGAACACTGTACACAGTAGCAGTAACATTGTGTGATGACCAGCTGTCAAACTTAGCTCTTCTCAGCAATGCAGCGATCTAAGACAATTCCAAAAGACTCATGATAGAAAATGCTATCCACATCCAGAGAAAGAACTCTGGAGTCCAAATGCAGACGGAAGCAGATTATTTTCTCTTTTGTTTTTGTTTTGTGTTTTTCTTTCTCATGTTTTTTCCCTTTTGTTGTGTTTCTTCTTTCACAACATGACTAATGTGGAAATACGTTTAATATCACATTATATATATATACACACACATATAGTGTGTGTGTACACATACCCAAATATACACATATACATACATATATACATATATATATTCTATATCAGATTGCATGCATCTTGTGAGTGGGAAGTGGAGGAGGGAATTTAAAACTCAAAATCTTATAAAAGTGACTGTTGAAAACTAAAAATTAATTACTTGATTAAAAAACCTTAAAATGAAAAAAAAAACTTGCAGTTCCTACTTTGAAGAGCTATCATGAGTCTCAAATGAGATGATACAACAAGCATTTATGAATAGCTTATGGAATACCAGGCACTGGAGCTACATAGACAAAAAAATGAAATAACCTTTCCAACTGGAAAACTGATATTTTGTGGGAGGATAGGGGTGTAAAGGGGATGGTATGGGGAGATAACACTTTACAGATAAGTAAATTAAAAAGTACCAAGTAAATGCATGCTCTTATTGTGAAGTAGAGGTGAGCATTAATAAATGGGGAAATCAGTGAAAGCCTTGTGTAGTAGGTGGGAGCCAGGGCTTCCCAGAGGTTGAGGTGGGGAGAGACCACATTCCAGGCACCAAGTATGAATTGTTTGTTCTAAGGCATACACCATCCTAGGTGCTGTGGACAAAAATAAAATTGTCCCTGCTCCCAAAAGAAGCGGAGTCGCATCAAGTGACTCACCCAGGTCCATGAGGTTAGTAGTCAGAGCCATACTGGAACCCAGATCTGTCACCTGGTCCAGCAGGCCTTCTCCAGCCTCATTCTGTTTCTCTAATTCTTCTGAGCAATGAATTCACTCTGCATTTCTCTTAAGCACAAAGCTTTCATAAGCTTGACAGGTCCCTGTGGGTCCTCCTAGATGACAACATGGATTCCATCCCATTAGAGGGCATGGAGGGATAGTAAGGCTGACCATAAATCCTCTTTTGATCAGCAAGGCCTTCTAGGACACCCCTTGGTCCCAGTGAGTCCCCAGCAGAGCTTGGGGATGACCCACCAGGACTCAGCATGGAGATATCTCCACCCCTTCTCCTTCAGCTTTGACTTCTTCTGTTGCTTCTCTCAAGTCAGGACAGACATCTTGGCTCCAGAAATAGCCATTGTTTTCCAGCTCAGGGTTGGTTCTTTGGGGCCCTCTCCTTTTTCATAATACCAGGTTCTGGGGTGAGGACACTCAGCCACCCTGGACACCTATATTTCCTGCCATGCAGAGATCATCCAAATATTGACTCAGAGGCTTTTTTTATGAGTCTGTCACCCAAACTTGTTTTCCTTGTGTAAGCTTCAGAGGTTGACCTCAGACCTTGCACTGTGAGTGGGCTGCCATCTATGTCACCTAGGTGGTATGATTTAAGGGGCCCTCACTTTCTACTTGGGCAGAGTCATGGCTCTGTGAATCTCCATGATTCCTGGATCCCCCTGACCACGAGTGCTACCCTCAAACGTCCTTCTCTGCTTTGCATAAATTTGGATGTGGTAGATTTATTTCCCCTGATAAAGTGGAAACCCCCTGAGGGCAGAGTCAGCTTTATTCTTATCTTTGAGTCTCCAATGCCTGGCACAATACTTGGTACAATGAAGGGGCTTAATAATTTTTTTAATTTAATAGATTTTCTTATTCCTCAGTCATATGTTAAAACAATTTCGACACTTGTTGTTACTTGTTTCAAGCTTTAAGTTCCAAATTCTTCCCTCCCTTTCCTTCCTGACACAGTAACTGATCCGATATAGATTATACATGTACAATCATGTAAAACATTTCCACAGCTTCATAAATATTTGTTGATTAATTGATAGCATAATACAAAGATCTAGAACCAGAAGAAAACTCATTTTTTTTTTATTTTTACAGACAAGGAAACTCAGGTAGAGGGGGACACAATAGCTTGTCCTAAGTCACACTTTGATGTGTCACCTTTGGTCCTTAGAGTACACTCTCATCAAAGACAAATTGATTTTAAAAATAAATAAATGAAAGAAAAGCATTTTAAGCAGCACTTCCAATGTGCCAAGCACAGGAATTAAATGCTGGGGATAGAAATTGGGAACAATTAAAGGCAGTGTCTGCTCTCAAGGAACATACAATATTATGGAAGAAGACAATGTCATGAGAATGTCATGTGAATGGAAAAGGACAGGAGTCCTAAGGGTTCAGCAGTGCAGCCACAAGGCCTGGGGGTCCCTCCCATCAGGAGGTTAGATGACAGTGCCACAGGTTGGCAGCCTCTGAAGGCCAGGCAGATGGAAAGGCCTTCTGGTCTCCAATTTCAAGGAATGACAGCCTTGGTGCCTTCCATCTCATCCAAGGTCTGTGAGACATCAGAAAACTCAGATGGAGCCCAGCCAGCAGGGGAGGCAAAGGGGAAAGGGGTAATAAGGTTCCAGCATCAAAGAGAGACCAAGGCCTTTGTACTGATGCAGGTAAAAGGGGATGAGGGCCTAGACCAGGGGGGTGACCCTAAGAAGAGAGAAAAGGGGACAGAAGTAAGGAACTAAAAAATCTTGACCACTAGTTGGATAGGAGGGACAAGTCATTGACTAGTCAATAGAATCTCAGGGTTGGAAACCTGTCTGTGAGAGGATGGAGTCAGTCACTGAGGGGGAGATGTTTGGATGGGGAGTTTGAAATGACTACAAGATATCCAGCTCAAAATGTGCAATAGATCACTGGTGATGTTGGAATGAAACTCACAGGTGAGGGGAGAGACAGACAGAGAGAGAGAGAAACAGAAAGAGGCATAGAGAGAGAGAGAGTCACACAGACAGAGCGAGAGAGAGGAGGGGAGAGAGAGAGAGAGAGAGAGAGAGAGAGACACAAATACAGAGAGAGAGACAGAGAGAGGATGACTTAGGACAGAGTCTTGGGGGATGTGAACGGTAAAGTATGATCTGAGTCAGAACATTGCAGCGCCATAGGGCAGGAAGGTGGAGAAGTTGAGGAGAGCTGCCATCTTTGGGAACCAATCAACCGGCAAGACTTTATTAGAGTATCTTCCATGTGCCAGGCAAGGTGCTAGAGATCCAAAGACAAGAAAGGACCCAATGTCCGCTCTTGGACAGAAGGGAGAGCTATTGCCACAACATCAAAAAATAGGAACAACTGACTATGCCCAAATTTCCACAGCACTTTTGGCTCTCCCAGGAGGGAGGAAAGTTTCTAGTAAGTAGATAGACCAGAAGTATGGTAAATTAGACACATAGCAAGTGTGTTGTTTGGCATGAGGAGAGCATGTGTTAGAGAAAGAGGAATATTTTTTGCATAATGACTGACCAGTAGACATTTGAGAGTGGTGTGAATAGGAGGGGAGCCTTGGTGTTTTGACCTCAAGTCTCCTCCTTTGATGTGGTCCTTATGATGTGGAGGCAGAGTATTCATTGGTGGTGTCAGTTTGAGTCATTCCTGGAATTGCTGGAGAACCCCTCTTCCCCTCTCTCCTTCATAAACACTCAGTATATAACTGTGCAGGGAGTAAGTTATGGCGACATGGAGAATTCCCACTCAGACTCACTCCGATAACTTGAATTGTACTCACCCAGTCTGCTCTTCACTTCCTGCAGCTGCAAGGAGAGAAGAAAGATCAACCCATGAAACAAACATGCCAACTAGACCAGACAGATGGCAATGAGCCAGAGCCACTGGGGTTCATTTGCCAAAGTGAATGGTTCTCACTTCTGCTTTTACTCACGTCAGGGCTCAGAACAAGAGTAGATGAAGTTGGTCTTTGCTACCTCCCTTCTTACAGTCTCCCCCCTTCCTTCTTCACAGCTATTCAGTGACCTCATGCTTCCCTTTTCTTGTCTAAAGTCAACCACAGTCGGGCCCTAGCCATGATACTTTTCTAAGGATTCTCCAGCTAAGAAATTACTCATCCACCTTCCCATCCCAGATATCAATAAAATCTCTTAGCTTGGAGGGGAGAAAAAAGGCAAACTAATTGGATTAACCCATTCTAAGGTATGAATTATTCATAGATTTAATCCTTCTAGAGGATGCTTGTACTTTAAACTAGGATCTTGTTAACTTAAATGATTTTCTAACGTCTAAGGGAAAGGAGTAAGGATTATTTCTTTCACAAAACCATAATGAATCTTCTTCCGTTCCAATGCCAAAAAATAGAGATAAAGTATAGATCTGCTTCCAAGTGAAGAAACTCTCTCTATCAACATAGGTGGACACCTTCTCCTTAACTTTCATTCTTAGAAGATTGCCAAGAACTAATCTTATAAAATAGAAATAGAGCCACTAACCTATACATTAAGATCCCTGCAGACTACATATTGACATAGAAAACCACCTTTGAATATTACCTATGGTTTATGGTATTTTTATTTATTTTGGTCAATAATTCTCAATTACATTTGAATCCAGTTTGGACCACACTTGGGAGTATTGTGGGCCTCATGGGCAATGTGTTTAACAACTCTGACCTGGAGCACTAAGAAGTCCAATGACTTGATCACACAGTCATTATGGTCCAGAATTGGATCTTGAACTTGAGTCTTCACACCTCCAAAGCCAGCTGTTTATTCACTATGTCCCAACTCTCTACCTAAAGAAAAGGGGCTGGACCCAACCCATCACTTCTGAAAGTTTGACATCTGTGGCAATGGGCAACATTATGAGAAGGTCAATCAATTGATAGGCATTTATTAAAGATCTACTATGTTCCAGGCCCTGTGTTAAGTGCTAAGGATACAAAAAGAGTCAAAAGACAGCTCTGCCCTGAAGGAACGCACAGTTTGTTATTACTGTTGTGTTTGTCCTTCATTCTTGAAGAGGACCATGACATCAAGATGATGACATGACTTGTAGTTGAATTTGATTTGAGTGAGGGAACTCACAATCTAATGAGCAAGACAATATGTAAACATATATACATATTATGTGTGTGTGTATGTATACAAACAGAACAAATAGGACACAATTAGTAGAGAGTAGGTATTAAAATTAAGAGGGGTTGGAGAAGGCGATTATGGACCTCTTCCCATCCTCTTAGGATGGAATATTCTTCTAAGTGGGGGAGAAATGATCTCTCCTTTTAATTCAACCAATCTTTAACTGACCATTTTATGCAGAGTCCATGCATCCATCCTTGGAGCTCTTGAGGCAATCTTTCAAGTCATATGATGGTGAATAAAGACTTTGGTTTCTTCTGCCACTATATAGATCCACCTCTTAACATGACTTCTATTCAGGAAATGAAAGACCTAATCTTTACCATCAAAAAGACTTTCCTTTATTAAAACAAAACAGAAACTGATTGAAAGACCATAGGACTGAGTTGCCTTCATTTCATTCACTGAGTGAGGAAAGGTTTAGAAGAACACCTACAGCTTTGGTTTATTTTAATTGCAATCTAGTGTCCCATGAAATGAATGAGATTAATTTGTCCTGCAAAGCCTTTGGAATATACAGAAAAATATTTTATTACTGCAAAGTGGAGGAATTTAAATACTTTCCCAAAATGCCATATTAATGATTAAATAAATAAGCAGCAGAGAGGCATGTGTTTCCAGTAAGAGCTTACCCAAGCTGTTGGAAATCATGATACTTGCCATCTTTGGAATATTATTTTGTGCACCAAGTCTTGATATGGGCTAAAACAGAAGTGACACTATCCACTGGTCTTTCTTAATGATACTTTTCTTCTTAAACGAGAAAGTATTCACATTCATGGTCCTTTGAATCTTTTCCAAGTTTAAAGAAGTCTGCTAAAACCAGACTACCCTTTACTTGATTACTAATGTCTATCTGTTTTCATTTATATGGATATGTAAGGAGAGGACATGGTAGCCTCTTCAGTACATTGGAAGTTCTTTGAGGGCAGAGACTTCTCCATTTTTGTCCTTTGTATTCCTAATGCCTAGTATAGTGCCTGGCAAAAAGTACTTGCTGATTGACCAGTTGAAAGTAGAACACTTGCCATCATAACTGCTTTGGGGTTTCATCTTTGTTTTGGATTCCTCCCTGAAACTTTGTTTCTGTTACTTATTCGCCATTTTTATGAAAAGTTGATCTGTGACTGAAGATAGATTTGATAAGCAACCACCCGGGATAGATAACTCCCACTAGGATACAAAGAAAGACGCTTTTAAAAAAATAACATTTATCAGTACCCATTGATACTTAAACAAACATGAACTTCTGCAATAGGCAATGTCTTGGGACAGTGAAAACCTTTTCTTAAGTGAAATGTGGTCCAGCATCTCCTTTCTTCTCAATTCTGGGCACCTATTTCTGCCCACTTCACTCTGCATCAATCCATGTTAACCAATAAATATTAATCAAGTGCCTACTATATTCCAGGCACTGTGCAAAGCTCTGGGGGATACAAATAAGAAAATGAAAAAACTCTGTCCTCAAGGAACTTACAATGTAATGGAGAAAGACAACACACAAAATAAAAATGGAAAAGGAAGGAGGAGACACCAAGGAACAGCCACCACAGGGACATCTTGTTCCAGAGTTGAAACCAAGATGAGCTGCAGATGGGAGGCAGACTGATCTACAAAGTACCGCTTCTGTCCTCTATAAAGGAAGGCTTTGGGAGGAGTTTAGGACATATCATTTCATCTAAATCTATCCATGTCTCTTTAAAGTCTTTTTCCTCATTTCTTACAGCACAGTAGTTTTGGATTCTATTCACATACAATTAGTTTGGATTAGTGCAAATGATGAATCCCTTAAAATGGATGCATTTTTTTGATCTGGTACTGAATATTTTCATTGGGCTGGAACCAGTTACCATATTTTACATAATTATAAATATAAATAGTATGAATTCAAACATATGTGACCACTTCAGGGGACTGGTTGATTATTCACACTATTTGGAACCTGGTGACTTGTTCAACCATTCATCAATTGATGGTCATCTCCTTAGTTGCCAGTTTTTTGCCTCAGCAAATATGTATACACACACACACACACACACACTATATATATATATATATATATATATATATATATATAGTGTGTGTGTATGTGTGTGTATGTATGTATGTAATTTACAGAGATCTTTTTCTCTTTCTTTAATCTCTTTGAGTATTAGCCTAGCAGTCACATAGCCAACTCTAAAGTTCTATGGTTCTATGAAAAACAAAAGAGGGGGGAAGCATGATGATCAGATATTAAAAACAAGGAATGACCTGGAAACTTTGATCTCAAATCCTATGTGCATTTTGCTGTGCCCCAGTTGCTTTTCTATGGTTATCTACCTTTGAAGAAAACCTAACTGCCTAGTTTTTGTATCATAGAAAATTCTACTATCAACCTGGTAGGGATAACTACTCAAATTCTGGACATAATTCCCATGAGAAATCAACCAGCCTCTCCAATGTGTGCCCTGTGAATTTAGCTATCATAGAATTATAATTTTAAAGCTATAAGGATCCCATGTATCATCCCCTTCATTTTGTATTTCAATACGTAAGAAGATGGGTAAACTAAGGAAAGAGAAATGAGTATGATGGTGATCACTGATGTTTCTATAATGCTTTCAAGGTTACAAAGTGGTGTTATGTACACCATCTCATTCCAGCCTCCTGACAGCCTTGTGAGGTAGGTTTTCAAGGTATTACCAGAGCCCCTTCTGATCAATGCAGAAATGGAGATTCAGAGGCATAGACTGACTTACTCATATCACACAACTGATACGTGTACAAGAAGACTCCAAATTCTATGCTCTCTGCTCCAAGCCAGGCTACCACGCAACACAACAGATAACGAAATCTTGCCAACTGATTCTTTGGAAAAAGACTCTGATCATTGGCTACCATTCACATGGGAGAGAGGAGTGGAGCCAAGATGGTCTGGCAGAGGTAGCAATCCACCTGAACTCTCTCAACATTCCTCTCAAAACAACTTTAAAATAATGCATCACATGGAGTTCTGGAGTATCATAAGCCACAAAACATTGGAGTGAGATGTTTTGCACCCAAGACAACTTAGGAAGTTAGAAGGAAAGGTCTGTACCACTAGGTGAGGGCCAGCCTGGAGCACACAAAACTTCATATTGGGAGAAACTCCTTAAGAGTTAGAGTTGTCCCAAAGTGGAGGGAAGTTGCCTAGGGAGGGAGTGGCTTCCTCCTTACTGGGGGTCCTCAAGCAGGGACCTTTGTTAGGGATCATTATTCAGATGTAAGTTAGACAAGATGCTCCCTTTGGTCCTTTCCAGCTCTGATATTTGATGATTCTCTGCATTATTGACTGCTTTTAGAAATTTACTCAAGCCATCCCCTTTAGAAAAGCTTTAAAATCTCATCTTGGGGCTTATTTTAATAACATTTTCTTTTGAACAAAAGGAAAACAAGGTAATTATTCCTGCTAAGGTGATTATTCACTTCATGTTTTTAATCAGGATCTTTGGTTCCTTTAAAAGAAAAAAGAAAAAACGTGAGTGAGAGGATGGAGGCAGAGTCCTCTGGCATCCCCTCTTTCCTCACCATCTCAAACACTTCTCAGTGTCCATGAGGAATCCAATGGTGATTTACCAGCCAGAATGGATAGTCATGCTAGGTGTCTCAGTTCTATCACTTCTGCCTAAGCCTCATCAATATAATAATTGGGTGGGACTGAGATCTCTTTCAGATCTGCCTGTGAGCCTAAATAAGCTTAGTGCTAAGAAACTGTTATTTCTTAAGCAAATTTCAGAAATAACAAGGAATAAGGGGGGAAGGCCATCTCTCTCATTCCTGTCTGGCCTGTAATGGGAAAGTAGATGCAGGGTAATGTCTTTGCAGGCAGCCTAAACAATGCACGGAAGTCTCATCCACATTGGCAGAACCTTCAGTACTCTCCTTACTCTTTCTTCCCTTTCCAGGGTTTTATCCTCTATTTTGTTGAGACATTAAACTCTCTTCCACCCACATGTGTATGTCTGGAGACATATGTACATGGAATGCAGCCACACTGAGCAAAGGTACCAAAAAAAAAACTTCTGTGATGAAAAGATAGAGACAATTTAGGCCTTTTAAGAGGAAACGGACACATCAAACAACTTGCCCAAAGTCATGGAACTAGAGAAAGTTCTGCTTCTTAAGTTGTCCACATCTACCAGACCCTATCAGACTTGGAGCTGGAAGGATCTTCAAGGTCATCCTTATTTTAGAGATCAGCAGAAGACCCACTGAGAGCAAGAAGAAGCCCAACCCCCTTCCTTTAAAGAGAGTACCAAGGCCCAGAGATGACACAGTTGGCCTAGGGGCATACAATTATTAAGTGTCCGGATCAGGTACCTGAGGTGACTCCAGGCTGATAGGAATCAGAGGGTGTATATTCAAGGTCATCAAATTCAACTTTCTCAACTACAGATGAAGAAACTAAAGTCCTAGTGGCCTTAACTAATTTCCCTAAGATGGCACTGGTGATAAGTAGCATAATTTGGATTTGAATCCAAGTTCTCTACCTGAAAAATCCTCTGTTCACATATGTTTGCTGATGCATGTGTTAAATATAGATATAATGTAACTGCAGGTTTCCAACCTGTACCTGACACAATCTAGTATGTGTTCCTTCTTCCCATTACATCAGAGGTTAAGCAGAGATCCAAGTAAGTGCAAATCCAAGCAGACTAGGATTACGAGACACTCCTAGAAGAAAGCAAGAAACTTGGAGTGGAGAACACAGTAACAGCCTAATAAAATGAAATTTAATCAGGATAAATATCCAGTCCTAGAGCTGGATTCAAGAAATTAACTTCCCCAAGACAAGATGGGGAGACAGAGTTGGTGAGCCATTTGTGTTCAGAAGTTCTGTGAGTCCGAGTGAGTTGCAGTTCGATATGTCAAGAGATGGACGCTCCAGCCAAAAGCTGATTCTCTTCCAAGCTGCACCAGGGAAGACACAGAGTACACCCTGGGACACTGGCCAAGGTAAAACATTGGGAAAATTCTGAGTTTCATTCAACAGCCCACATTTCAAGGACAGTGGGCAACAGACTGCTATCCTGGGGGTGACCAAGACAATGAACCATCTAAAGATTATTCATTTGAAGGACCTGGGGATAGTCAGCCTGGAGTGAGGACAAGCAAACTCTTCATTTATTGGAAGATCTTTACTCTTGGAGAGGGACAAGGCCTTCTAATTGGCCCCAGAATACAGATCTAGGAGCAATGTGGGCAAAGTGCAAAGAGGAGGATTTCTGTGCCATGAAAGGAAACACTTCCTGACCACTAGCGCCTCCCCATCTTCTAGTAGATTTTATATCTGTGGACTCAAAAAAAAAATCTCTCCTATTTAAAACAGTCATTTCACCCAGTAAGAAGATGCTGCATGGCATAGACAATTCTTGCCCTAAAATTGGCCCTGTCTGACTGCCAGCAACTCTGGCAGTGTCTGTCTAACCTAGAGAAAATTGAGGGGGCTGGGAGGAAGAGTGGATATGATAGACTGAATCAGAGAGCACCAAATTCAAACCTAGACTTACATGGGTCTGTATACAAAATGTGCCAGAGAATCTCATGAGTCCTACTCTGGAGAGGACCCCAAGGGTCACTTCATTCAATCTACATAAGAAATACTCTTTCTACAGCATATCTAAAAATTCAACCTTGGCTTAAAGATGTCCAGAGAGAAGGAAGCCATCTAGCTCCCAAAGTAATCCATTCCTTTTTGTTAGGAAATGTTTCCTTTATCAAAATCAAGTTGTATGTATATGTGCATACATATACATACATGCATGTGCAAGTGCATGTACAAATTACACACATGTGGATGTGTTCATGCAGGATGTTTTGTATGTTTATACATGTATGTGTGTGTACATAGATACATATGCATCAGTAGTCTAGCATTTGCTTAAACCTTATTGATCCAGAGAACAAAATGTCAGAAAAATAGTCCCTCCCATCTCAAGACTTACAATAAAGTTTTTACAAGGTAGACAGACCAGAGAGGTAACAATTCTTGTTATATGCTGTCTACATGCTCATGGCCCAGGGAATGGGGAGTGACCTTAGAGACCCAACTAAGCAGTCTGAGAGAAATACTCCCCCTGTGAATATGAGCTTGGTGGGACAAGAGCTATATGGGCACTGAGCTAAGTTGGAGCCCACTCTCCTTTGAGATTGAACTGTTGAGGGGAAGTGTCTGTACTTGTGCTCTTGTTACATCTCTGCAGTGAATATTATTTTGTGAAACCAATGAGGAGGAAGAGGAAGAGGAGGAGGAGGAAGAGGAGGATATAGAGGAAGAGAAGGAGGAGAAGAAGAAAAAGAAGAATAAGGAAAAGGAGAAAAAGAAGAAGGAGAAGGAGAAAAAAAGGAAAAGGAGAAGAAGAAGGAAGAGAAGAAGAAGAAAAAGGAGAAGGAGGAGGAGGAGGAGAAGCAGCTCTCAGTGCTTTATGAGGTTGCACTGAGTGGTCCTGAGGACTTCTTCCAGTCCCAGGGTCTAGCAGGGCCCAGAGGAGGCAGACTTTCCTCTGTCCCTTCCACATCACCACAGCTAAGAACCAAAGAAACAATTCCAACTGTCTCTACCTCCGTGAAAACGATTTCCTTCTTCTCTTTTGTAAACCAGTCTCAAGAAAATTAAATGGCACATTTACATACTTGTCAACTCTGTGTTCGATGTGAATTTTTGGTCTCAGCCTCTGGCCTAGATAAGATGTAGGAGAAACTCAACACAAAGGCTGAGTGCCCATCTGCAGTGCAGGCAGCCTCTGCTCTCACAGGCGAATGGACTTTGCAGCTTCAAGAGTCTCCCAAGCAATGAATCGGAGCAGGATCCTGGAAGTGCCCAGATCCAAACCTTATTCTCTTCCCTCACTTTGCCCCCCATATTTGTGATCTGCCTCACATCCTTGTCTGCCGTCCATCACCCAGTCCAGTTAAAGGTTGTGGACACCATGTCCTGGAAGCCCTGGAGAAGTGAGAGCTGATCTGTCTGTTACCAAGGTGAGGCCGACAGCCATTCAAACCGCTTTCTCCAATTGGCTTTAGATGAATTTTAAAGATTAGGCAGAAGCCCGCAGCTACTTTTCCTAACACCCACCTCTGCCTAATGAAAGGGCCTTCCTGGGACTTCCTACTGCTGAGGCTGTTGAGAACTTCCCTGCTTAGCCCGGAGGCAACAGGCTTAGAAATCATCATCATTTAATGATTCCTCAAGGGCACAGATTGCTCCAGGTCTGCCCTTGCTCCCCAGCACCTAAGACAGAACAGTCAGAGTATCCAGGCTCAAACCCTGTGTCACTTAATGTTTTGAGCAAATCCTTGCTCTTCTCATCTGTAAAGTGGGCCACTTGAACTAGGTCAATTCCAGATCCAAACTTAAGGTGCTTCAGATTCCCCACCCCTATGCTAGAAGGTGCTGACTTTCTTCTATTATCACCAGCAATACCTGCTCACTGCTACCAACAAGCAAAGATGCAGGAGGGCACATCTTAGACTGTCAGTCCTGCTCGTAGTCTAGCCTTCAATGCCATCATCTGGGGAAGCGGTTCCTTAAAGAAGGTGTCAGCCATACATATATCTAAAAAAACTGCCCCTGCAGGGCCCTGCAGTAGCAGGGGTCAGACCACATCTCCCCAGGGCCTCCCAGGAGGAGCATTATTGCCAAAGCTCTAAGAAATCCTGGGCTGTCCCTATCAGAGTCTGAGGTGTGGTAGTAGTCAAAGTGGTGGTGGTTTGACCTGCCTGTCACATACTAACTTTCATTTCTCCCTCATAGAGTAAGAATGTAAAAAATGTTTATTCATTCACAGGATCATAATTGTAGGGCAGGAAGAGACCTCAAAAAACATCTAGTTCAACTCCACTATTTGCAACTAAGGAAACTGAGGCCTTGAGACATACTCCCTCTCTCCTTTCCTTCCTTCCTTCTTCCCTTCTTCCATCGGGGCTCCCTGGGGGCTGAGAAGGGCTGAGCCCTGGATCAGCCCTGCTCCACTTTCAAGAGTAGGAAAAGACAGAGGAGGGTAGTGGTCTGAGTCTGACTGGTTTATGTTACTGGAGTTCACCCAAGTCCCAGCCCCAGACCCTTTGATTCATCCTAAATCTAGTGAAAAGGGAACACAAATGCTGAAAAGAAAGGAGAGAAACTAGGGTGACCTAGTATGGAGATGGACAAGAATTTTGATGGAAGCCTGATTTTCCGCTAAGATGGAGTGAAACGAGTCCAGAATGCCATTGGGAGAAAGATTTGCATGATGGCCAGAGAACAGAAGGCACAGAGAGGAGACAACAGGAATTTTCTTAAGGTAGCACTTAAGATTTCTTAAATGGCTGAACAAGTTGCCAATAACTGTAATGGAGCACTGTTGTACTATAATGATGAACAGAGTGATTTCAGAAAAAAACTGGGAAAGCGTATGTGAACTGATGCAAAATGAAGTGAGCAGAAGCAGAAAAACATTGTACATAGCAATGGCAACATTGTACATAGCAATGGCAACATTGTATACAGCAATGGCAACATTGTAACATGTTACAATGAAAGATTTAGCTGATGGACACAATGATCGAATACAATTCCAAAGGACTGGCAATGAAAAATCTTTTCTATATTCAGACAAAGAAATAATAGACTTTGAGTACAGATTGAAGCACACTTTTTGCCTTTATTATTTTTTCTGTGCATCTGTGGGTGTATTTTCTTTTGTAACATGGCGAATATGAAAATGTTTTGCATGATTTCATATGTACAATCAATATCATAATGTTTGTTTGCCTTCTCTAAAGGTAGGGGCAAAATGGGAGGGAGGGAAAAAATTTGGAACTCAAAATTTTTAAAAATGAATGTTAAAATTTTTCAATGTAATTTTAAAACATTAAAAAATAAATTAAAAACATTTTTAAATAATTTTAAAATATAGTAGATATAATAATGCAAATTAATCATGTGTATTTTTTCTGTTTCTATTACCCTAGCAATCCAGACTGTATAATAACAGTGCTCACCTAAAGAAATAGCACTGATAAGAACTTTTTGTATAAAGACATTTCCATTAAAAAGTCAATTCTATTTTGGTAGAAACTGCAATCTTCTGATCTGAGTTAGTCTTTTAATAATAAGTCTTAAGATTTTTGCACCAACCCCAAGTACAGTTTAAGTAGTATGTGAATTCTCCTGAAACCTGCCCACCTGTAACCTATAATTCTACCCAGAATCAAGCTCGGTTCCAGGCAGAAATCTTGTAAAGGGAAAAACCTGATTTAAAAAACTGCTTGTTTTTTTTCTTTTGCAATATTTTCAAAGGAAAGGATTTCCTCTTTCCCACCCCTGTCCTTCCCCTAAAACAAAAACAAAAACTTATGCAAACAATTGAAACAAACTTTGAGATATTCCTCCTTTTTTTTTTTTTAACCATAGCGAGATCCATGAACATATAACAAAGAATCACTGAAGGCCAGGAGAGACATCACTTGCCCAATTCATTCATTCATTCATGAAAAAGTGATTCAGTACCTACTATGTTCAGGTACAAGAAGTTGCTCAATTTAGTAGATAAAGAGGTAGCATTCAAGCCAGGAAGACCTGGGTTCAAGGTTCACCTCTGGCATACTACCAAAGTGACTCAGCTTTCTAGGCAGCGCTCTGGATTGATAAATCGAAGGAGGGATGTGGTCCTGTGTTAGCATGGGGTTATTCTTCATACTGGAAGATCCTGAGACCAGTGAAATCATGGCTCCCATCCTTGTGCCTATCCCTGTGTACAGGACATTGTCTTGGATACGTAAGCATTCAAAGAGAGAAGTTAAGTAGCCATTGCTCTCAAGGGGCTGACCTTCCACTATGGGTCTCCCTTCAAGACTTTGCTTTCTTAAGAGCATGACTAAGAACAGGCAATCAATCCACAAGCTGTATGCCTGACCCTGTACTGGGCCCTGAGGACACAAAACTAAAATGTAAGTAGTCCTTGTTGCCCTCAAGGAGCTGACATTCATTGTCCTTGGAGGGCATGGGGAGCACACGAGGAGGATCTTCAGTGGTTCTGTGGCTGTGAGATTACATTGGACAAAGAACAGTGGGCAGGTTGAGCCAATGTGTGTGGCATTTTTGGGGGGACACTTCCATTTAGAACAAAGGAATGGTCGAGGTTGCTGAGGGGTCTGGTCAAGCACCCAGTATTATCATCTGCTGAGAAGAAGAGGGGTGGCTGACTGACAAGAGAATGGGGAATTTCAATCAATAAGTATCTATTAAGCGCCTTCTGTGTCAGGCATGGTACTAAGCTTTGGGGATGCAAAAAGAGCTAAAAGACAGTCCCTGCCCACAGGCAACTTATAAGTGAAAGGGGAAACAACATGCAAACATGTATATAAACCAAGCTATATAGATAAATAGGAAATAATTCACTGCGATAAGACACTGGAATTGAGGGATTGGGGTAGACTTCCTATAAAGGATGGGATGGTACTAATGATTTAAAGGAAGCCAAGGAAGGTCTGTAGTGTGAGCAGAGGAGGGAGGGCATTCCAGGCATGGGGGACAGTCAGGGAGGACACCTAGAGATAAGGGGGAGAGCATCTTTTTTTGTGGAACAGCCAAGAGGCCAGTTTCACTGGATGGAAGAGTCTGTATCAAGGAATAAGGTCTGAGAAGACTGGAAATGTAGGAGGGGCCCAGGTTACAGGAGGGGCTTTGAATGATTTTGTATTTGCTCCTGAAAGTGTTAGGGAGCCAGTGGAGTTTACTAAGTAGGGGGTGACCTTGGTCTGACATGGCTTTGTGTGTATTTGTCCAAAGAAGACCACACTATCAGAAAAATAATGACATGATTTGCACTTGACTTTGTTTTGAGTAAGGGAGGACTGTGCAGGTCACCAGCCTCACTTCTCCTCCAGAGTCATCTGACTCCAGTGACCAGATATTCATCAGGATGACTGGAGATGACCCAGAATGAGGCAATTGGGGTTAAGTGACTTGCCCAAGGTCACACAGCTAGTGAGTGTCAAGTGTCTGAAGTGAGATTTGAACTCAGGTCCTCCTGACTCCTGCACTGGTGCTCTATCCACAGCACCACCTAGCTGCCCAAGAAGAAGAGTCTTCCCAATTCCAGGGAACTTCCCCTAACTCCATGTCCAGTACTCTTGACATGACTTCAGTGGCTGAGTAGAGGATGGACTGGAGGGAGGAGAGATAACTGGTACGTGCTCCATAGATATATATATATATAGGCCTGAGTTAGAAAGATAGAAGGCCTGGATTCCAACCATTCCTCCAACCCTTACTATCTATGCTACCTTGCACAAGTCACTTCCACACCCTGAGCCTCAGTTTCTTCATCTGTAAAATTAGAGACATTGGAGCAGATGACCCCTGAGGGTCCCTTCTAGCTCAAGCTCTGTGATTTTGTGAGCCTGGATGCTGAAGGCATTAAGATCTCATTGATGACGAATCTACAGTCTATTTCCGACTCAATCTTGATCCTTCCATGAGTGCCTCCTGCTGAGGGCACCCCCTGAATCTCCTCCAGTTTGCCATGAGGCAGCCCAGCTGTGACTCTGCTTGATAATCAGCAGCTCAGAAGACCCTGGTTCAAATCTGGCTCCCAAGAGTATGGACCTCAGGTCCTGCCTTGGGTAAGTTATTGAAATTCTTTGGCCCTCAATTTCTTCATTTCTAAAAGGAGGGTGGTATCTGTCCTGTCTGCTTCATGGAGTGATCACTAGGGTGGAATGACATAATGTAGGTGAAAACACTTTGGAAAAGGCAAAGTAGCAAAAACTGTAATGTTTTATTATTGCCACCATGATGAACATTTGCGAATATATGAGACCTGTGGTAGCAAGCAGGTAGTCTGATGTGGAAAAATACAAGGGGTTGAAGGAAGACTGAGGACAGAAAGGCAGCTCTGCTCCTGCCGAAGTGTTGGTCAAGAAACAATTCCTCTGAGCCTCAGTTTCCTCATCTGTAAAAACTATGTAAACTTGAGTAAGTTATTCTTCCCTCTGGGCCTCCACTTCCTCATTTGTAAAATGAGAAGGTTGGACTGCACAGCACCTGAGGTTGCTGCTAGGTCTATATCAAGGATCCTATGAATGGCAGAACTCAGTGGCCTTCTGCTTCAACTCCATCTGGACAAAAATCCTCTCTGTCATACACTTCTGCTCACAGGTCATCATCGAGGGAGAATCTACTACCTTCCAAGGAAGCCAATTCCTTTTCAACAGCTCTCATGACTGAGAGGTTTATGGATTTTATTAAGCAAAAATCTACCCTCTCTAAAACATCTACCCTCTGTCTCTACTTCTACCCTCTGACTCCAAGTGGAAGAATTCCATTTGATGGAATAGCCCTTTAAATACACAAGGATAGCTGGCATGTTCTTCCAAGTCTCCTAAAATAAAACTAAACACATAGATCTAGACCTTCAAGTTCATCACGTCCAACTACCTCAGAGAAGTTTAAATGACTTCCTCAGGGTCACACAGATATATAAGTGCCTGAGGCAGAGTTCTAGCCCATGTCTTACTGATTCCATGTCCAGTACTGGGTCACCTGTCTCCCCACTTCCTTCACCCAGTCCTTCTATTGTCTGATCAGAGGCTCTTGACTGTTTTGTCTTTCTACCAATCAAATTTAAAAGTGGGAAGATGGTGGGAATAGTAAACAATTTGATTAACTAATTAATGCTAGATTTAACATCTGTGAGAATAAGTTTCAGAAATTATATAATTAAATTTCACATGATTGTATATTTAGGGGGAGGGAGAGAGAGTGAGAGAAGAAGAAGAAGAGGAAGGAGAAGAAGGAGAAGGAGGAGAGAGATAAGAAGAAGACAAAGGAGAGGAGAGGAAGGAAGAGAAGGAAAGGGAAGAGAGGAGAGAGAGAAGAGAGGAGAGAGAAGAGAAAAGAGAAGAGAAGAGAAGAGAAGAGAAGAGAAGAGAAGAGAGAAAAGAGAGTGAGGGAGACAGAGACACAGAGAGACACAGAGGAGATACAGAGAGAAAGACAAGGAGAAAAAAGAGAGAGAAGAGAGAGATTTACTGATAAATACACAAATAGTCAAGTCAAAGTGGGAGGAAATTCATTTAAATCAAGGGACATTGATCAATAATATAAAGTGTGAAATGATTCACTTGCAAGACACACCATGACTCCTGGGAAAATGTCATGCAAGCCTTTCATCAGACACTGTGACGGGAAAGCTATTTGCTCAAATCATGAAATGCTTCAGGCTACCGAAAAGAGAGGGGACACATCCCTGGCCCCTTTGTCATTGTCTCCTCTAGCAGATATGAAAGCTTTGGGAGCTGAGAATTCTGAGTTTTCTTCAGTTGACACCTGGCTACAACTACTTTGCATAATTTTCTCTTTTGTTATCTGCATACGTATTCAATCTCTTTCTTTTGAATGTAAGCTTTGGGAGGGCAGACACTATCCCTATCTTGAGCACCTAGGTCTGTGCTCAACCCACAGTAGATGCTTAACAAATATATGTTGAATGACGCCACCGAGAAAACCAGCACCCCCAAACCTCAGCATTGGTAGACCCTTTTTTCTTCTATCTACATAGTGCTGAAAATCCAGTTGGACAGATAGTTTTTCACCGGATTTGTCCAGTTCTAGGTGGAATCAGCTCTTGGCTTCACCTTCTCATCATCCTAATTTTAGGAGCTGCTCTCTCTTTTTGGTCAATCAACAAACTCCCTTGCAGTCTCCAACATTTTGTGAATCAAAACAAAGGATTATCATTCTTGTCATCTGGTTCTGTTCTGTTTTGGAGGGGCTTCTGATGGAAGTAGTGCTACTGCAAGTCAATATTCTTTTATTCTATATTGCACATGGAGATAAAATAAGAGATGTTTATAACTGAATAGTAGCATTCTGAGGTGAGCACATTCTCTACAGACTCACTGAAAGGGTCCTCAAAACAATCCAAACAGCCAGCAAGATGACAACACCACCAGGCATCTCTTCCTATCCCGAAGTGATCTGGCTTTCTTTCATTTTATCTCTTCAGAGAGGTGACTATATTTTGAAAGTTTTCATTTCACATAGCTTGAAGGTTGTGAGTATTTGAGATGGTGACTCTATTAATATTTTTAATCTTTTCTTAAGGATTAATTTCTATCTAGATGGTGGGGGTGATAGTTCAGTTTGCGACAACAGCCTGGTTCCAGTACAGTTTGTTGATTTTCCAAGAATATTTTGACATCTGTATTTGCTTTGAAAGATATGCCACCTGTCATTCCATGAAAGCCAGTGAGCATCAGGCTGCAGGCAAACCCTGAAGTGTTTTTATAACTTCTGTCAAACACTGGGGGAGAATGTGTATGTTAATGATGGTTCTACCAGATGCCAGCTTTTTAATAGTACTCTGTTTTGGAATAGTTCTTGTGGTGGTTAGATTCAGGGCAACAAACTCAAAAAGGTCTTTTCTAAAATTCTGGTCTAAGGATGCCCATCTCCTTTTCAAACTCTTCGGAGACTCTCGTGCTCTTTCAAGCGTTTGCTTTGTTGTTGGGTATCACGTGTGGAATTTTAATTCTTGGGGACTTTCAGTGACATCAATGTCTTCAACTTCTCTGCTAGATTTTAGCAGGACCTCAAATTCATCGGATCCAGTCTTATAGGGTTTGTTTGGGATTTTTTGAGTTTTGCTTGTTTTACTCTTGCCCTGCTATTGTCAGCAGTAGATTATGAGGTAAAGGAAATTAAGAATCTCATGAGAAAAAATGCAGAATGAAGCTCTTGCCTGTAGCTGATGAGTTCTGCTTAGCAGATACCCCTGGGGTGTAAAGAGAATATTTGTTCCTTTGACCCATCTCACATACACTCCTCTTTTTCCTGCTTTAGTGGTCAGCACCACCTGTACCACAGCACTTCTATCAGGGGGCACTGGGATCTCTCATTTTTCTGGTGTGCATTTGATTATGGTGATTATTAATAATATGAATATTAATGGCTAGGGTTAACATTATTTATTATTATATTATATATAATATTCTATTAATGTCAATAATATTAATAGGAACTACCATTTACATGTAGCCTCTCTTCTGAGTTCCCTTTCCCAGCTAAGTAATCTCACTTACACATTGAATGCTCAATTAGTGTTGTGTCAAGAGTTAACTGTGAGCAGCCAAGGTTTCCAGCATCCGGTGAGGTCCTTCAATATTAGTTTATCAGTTAGCATTAGTTAGCTTCTCTAAATGAAGGTTTGCTAGAAAGGATGTAGCAAGGACAGTAGTTACCAATTTTTTTTCCCCAGTGCAGGACACACTCTCACACAAGGTCCTTGTTGAGAGTGGACCCAAATTTAAAGTACAGTAGGAATGAGGCACACATTTGAGAATGCATGTGTCTATGAGACACCTCCCAACTCATAATGGAAAAGTTCATTAGTCTCTTCATGGAGCACTCATGAAGCTCCCTTAAGGGGTAGCTCTCTGCCAGGTTTGGAGGACTGGTGCTTTTCTATGATTTTAGAGCCAGCGCTGCTTGTTGTTGTAAGGGGTCAGACTATCTGAAGCTGCTTTCAACCTCCAGGGACCGTTTTTCCATCTCTCTGTGACTGCATCCTCTCTCGCCAGTCACAGCTGCGCCAAAGGAACTTTTGGCCAACTCAGTCCCCAGGGGTGCATCTCTGTTGGTGTAGATGGAACTTCTGAAAACATTGGTTACTTCCATTTTAGGCTACTTGTTTTTAGAAGATTGGCAAAGAATCAACATCCTGTCCTCAGAAACATGGTAGCAGAGGTGGTGGTGGCGATGGAGATGGCACAGAGATCTGCAGGACATTAAATACATAGGTATGTGTGCATGTATGAGCTCCCGAGTTCCTGACTTCAGTTTTCTCATCTGAGCCTATGAGACAGCTTCTATAGTCATCTTTCAGATGAGGACGCTAGAGCTGGAGGGGTAATGTAATTTGTCCAAGGGCACTGAATAAGTGGGCACACCCCTCAAGGTTCTTGCTTACATCCTCTAATGCCAAGACCAGTGTTGCAAGCATACTGATTCCCTTTGCACCCCTGATTTTTCATTGAACAAATATTATCAAGCACCTGCTGCAGGCAGACTGGCATCCTGCAGGAGATACAAAGTGTGAATAAAGCATGTTTCCTGCCCTTATGGAGGTTATGCTCTATTAGGGGTCACAGAAAATTAAAGAACAGTTTTTGGGGAATAAGATTTGACAAGTGCTGGAGATGTGAACACAGTAGTGTTCCAAGAGGCCTGAGAGGAAGCAGGTCATTACCAACAAGAGAAATCTGAGAGGGCTTCCTGGAGAAGGTGACCTCTGAGTTGGGCTTTAAAGGAAGGAAGAAAATTTAATAGGTGAAAAGAGAGAGAAAGGTGGACATTACATGAACAGGATCCTCAATTCTGAGTTGCAAAGGACTTTAAAGGTCAATTTAAATCAATCAATCCAATAAATTTATTAAGTGTATACTATGTTCCAACCTGTATCATAGACTGGAAAGAACTTCAGATGTCATCTAACCAACACCCTTATTTTACAGAGGAGGAAAATGAGGCACAGACAGAGTAAGTAACTTGCCCAATGTCACACTGGTAATAAGTGATAGAAGCAGAATTTGAATCAAGATCCTTTTGGCTCCAATTCTATCTCTCCTTTGACTGAACCATCCTGAAGCAAGAGTAAATATCTAGAGGCAAGAAAGTTTCAGGAAATGTCCAGAGCACTGAGAACAGAATCTAGTTTGGATCAAATGAAGGAGAATGGTATGAGATAAGACTGGGGGTGGAGGAAGAGGGGACACAATCATGAATGGTCTCAAACGTTAATCAAGGGCATCTGAAGTTTATTAAGCAGGAAATATGGAGTGACTGAAATCTATCAGAAGAGTGACCAGGATATAACCAGGTGGGTACTTAAGGAGAAGGCTGGACTAGGGCATAGAGGAGAGGCTACTGAAGAGTCCAGGAGGAGGCAACACAGGCTGTCTTTGGGTCGTGGCAGAGGGAAGCAGAGGGGCTCCACATGCTCACCATCTGGTCCCCATGTCTCCAGACAGGCCACAGAGGCCCCAAGAATGGAAATGCCTTGTCCGTTGTCAAGTTGGAAGTAGTCAGGGTCAAGTAGCCCTCCAGGCAAGGATGAGGGGTGGGGGACCACAGCTCTAAAAAGCAAACACAATCTTTAGCAGACAATTAAGCCTAAAAAGAGGCTTTAGAAAGTCCTTGTGAGGCATCTGCACAGACCTGGGCATCTCAGGTACACATTGCATGAGTTCTAACAGTTGAGTGCAATGGGAACAGCTTTGGCCCAGCTTAACACCATTCACCAAGCAGTGATTAAGCACTCATTGTACCAGGCACTGTGCAGGGATTTGGGGATAGAGAACAGAACACGCAACCCTTAACCTCAGTGAGCTCCCCAGTCTAAGGGAGGAGACCCCGTGGTATGTACCAGGTTTGTACCAGGTATGTACCAGGTATGTACAGGATGTCTATGGAATGGAAGAAGGTATGCTGAAAGGTGGAGGCATTTGCTGTGGCCGGGGAGGATGGGCAAAGGCCTCCTGATACAGGTGGGATCTAGGCTGAGGTGTGAAGGAAGCCAAGGAAACAGATTGTGAGGTTAGGGGCAGAGTGTTGCCAGAATGGATCACCATCAGTGTAGCGATGGAGGTAGAGGGCAGCACCCTAAGAACTGAAAGGAAGCCATTAGCACTGGATCAACAGTAAGCCATCCTCCCCTCCCAGAAGGTTTACATTCTGCAAGTCCTCCTTTGTATCAACAGCTCCCCAACTTCAGGGTGAACGAGAGCACCGTACCAGGGTGGGAAGATTTTTCAAAGGTCCTATAACTGACTGCCTGGCCTTGCTCGGTGATCCTACAATTCCCACAAACCTTGCTTGTCCCTGGTTACACTCTGGTGCCGTGGATGTAGAGAAAATCTCTCATGGAAGACAAGCTCTTTGAAAACAGGTCTGCTTTATCAATCTGTATTGACTTAATGCCCAGTCTAAAGCAGGGACTTCTTCATAAACTTTGCCTTGTTGAGGTTTGGGATGCTGGGAATCCTAGAATACCAACATGCCGAGTCCTGCTTGAATGAATTCAACACAAGCCTTCTTAAAGTCAAAGAAAAACAAAGTTTATTAAAGATTCATCATATTGAGTTGGCTCTTCAGGAGCCTAAGCATTTGTAATGCTTGTATTAACAAATGGGCCAGATAGTATCTCAGCTGGACTGAGTCTGAGCTGGATTCAATCTGCCTTCGTGGAGGCAGATGGAATGTAAATACGGAAAAAGACTGAGGGAAGAATCCAGGTGTTGCCAAGTCATCTGGGGCCCCAGGGATGGTCTTAATAGGAAAGGTCAGCCTGGAACATAGATCAAATCCAAGGAGGATCTTGATGGGAGTAGCTGGTAACCTGGGGAATGAGATTTTGATAGGATCAAGGGTGGAAAGTAAAAACAAGACCTGGGCACAGTGATAAGGACAAGCCCATGGGCCTCAAATGGGAAGATTAAAGGAGAATTCAAGGAAGTTCCCAGAGTCTGTACCCCATCAGCCTGACTGTGTGCTGCTTCTCATAGGATCTGCCATGGAAAAGGGACCTTAGACATTGTCTAATCTAGTCCAACCCCTCCATTCTACAGATTGGGAAACCAAGACACAGAAGGGTTAAGTGACTGGCAGTAGCAAAGTTGGGACTCAAACTCAGGTCTCTTTGGAGTCCAGATACAGGGAGGACTCTCTCTGTCTTCCCCTCCCCCACCCTGGCCACCTCCTGGGTGATGTGGCAAAAAGAAGAAATCGGTCCTTAAACAGGGAGTGATTTCTCAGGGACAGAATTGACATTGTAAGGTGAAATAAATTCCCTTCGAAGGCCACATCAAAATAGCAAGACAACTGCCCCAAATAGAACAAAATAAATAAAGAACTTTGATAAATTAGTTGGAATTTCACTTTTCCTGGCCCCAGTCACGTTCTGAAGTCCAGTGGAGTCACCCTGCTCTAGACTTCTCTGGTAGTATGTCAACTGACTTAAGAATGGAAATTTTTAGTCAATGATGCCTTCAAAATGCACCAGAAGGAAAGATAAGGACCTGATTAGTGTTGGCTTTTTACAAGTGCCTGCCCCCACCCCTGACAGACACACACAGAGGACATTCCAGGCTCTATGTTCTTCCAAAAATAAGGTAGGAGGGATGGACCTTGGGTCCTCAAAACTTCTTTTACCAAAGGGACCTCCCCTATGTGTGAATGTTTTCTCCTCAGGTCTATTTCTAGCTCAGGGAAAGTCTTAGTTCTTTCTCTCATCGGAATTCCAAGCCCTTCCCCTGACACCCTGAATTAGCTCCTCCAAGAGAAGTCTTTTCCTCTTATCTTAGTTTACTTCTACAGCTATGGAACTCACCCTCGGTGCCTCTTCCCCTGGAGTCACTGCCTATCCATCCCCACCAGTGCCCACTCTCTGCCCAATTTGGGCCTGTCTCCTCCTCTGGACACCATCAACAAGACATATACCCAATAAGCATTTGACTGTCTACTCTGTGCTAGACCCTGGGGATACGGAATCCAAAAAACAGGAAATATCTCCTGCCCTCAAGGAATGCAGCATGTGGCCAGATGAGAACAATACCAGGTGGTGAGTGTTGGAGGAAGCTGAGATCCAGACCAAGGGTTTTAGAGATATTGGAGGAATTAAAAAACACTTGGGAAGGGATTGGGGGAGGGGGATGGGTCTTGGAGCCTTCATGGAGAGGGTGACGCAAGAGCTGAGCTGTGAAGAAGGAGAAGCATTCTGAAAGACAGAGGTGAGAAACAACTGTGTGTGATCTCAGGATAGGAGAAGAGAGTTGAGAGATGCAATGTCTCCTAGCTGGTCACGTCAAAGAGCATTTGTAGAGTGATAACAATCCTGGGCCAGTCCCTGACCTCAAGGAACACATAATGTAGTGGCAGGTGGGGGTGGGCACCTTACAGACAACTATGTAAAAACAAGACAGAATAAATGGGAGATTGTCTCAGATGAATCTCAGGTCTGACAAACTCTGAGTCCACCTCTATCCCCAATTCCACATTGTCTCTCCCCAATATTTCATAGTAGATTACTATAAAGGCAGCTCGATGGGGCAGTAGATAGAGTACTGGTCCTGGAGTCAGG
>CM053770.1:294236535-294269470 GCA_028658325.1 Potorous gilbertii | reverse complement strand
TTCCCCCAGATGGAAGTCCTGTGCTAGCCATTAGAAATACAGGCAAGGAGACCGGAAATGAGATCTTTCTGATGTTCCTGGGATGGTTTCACTGAATTATAGACTCAAAGACTTGGAAAAGTCCCCAGAGGCCATTTGAACCACCCCTCATAGCCTAAAGAAGAATCCCCACCCCAAAATGGTCACCTCCTATATATCCTTGAAGACCTCCAGGGAAGGTGTGGCCATCACCTTTTGGGGCAGGCTCATTCTATTCTCATACTTAGGGAGGGTTTTTTGTTTTGTTTAGTTTTCTAGACATGGAACCAAAATTGGGCTCTCAGAAACTTCCATTGGTTGCTCTTAATTCTAGGTGCCAGGCTCTGGCCCAGAACTCAAGGAATAATAAGTAGAAAGAATGGTAGTCCTTGCCTTTGAGGGGCTTATATAGAAGATAGTAAATGAAGGCAGAAACAGAGGGTGGTGGAGAATACACTCCCGTGAAGAAAAGATGGGGAATGTCCAGAGTCAGGATTAGAGCCCAGAGAGCAATGAAGCCAGCTGGACAGATTTCCATAAAGCTCAGAATGCAGAGAAGAGCCCTCAAGGAGGAATAAGGACTTCTACAAGGAAAACCTTACTGTGCATGGTGCTGGTTTCCTGGGGTGACCATTGTTTTTGTTTTCCTTCCCTTCCCTCTGGAATAAGTGACACCTGTCTTTTGGGAGAGTCTTGGCCTGAGACCCAATAGGATCTGATGGTAATGGATGATGGGGGAATATTAGCGGTGGGAGACAGCTGGAATGGGGAGCAAGAAAGAAAGAGCTAAGGAAATACTTAGCTATGCACATGGATAGGTGACCTCAGAGAGAGGTATTCCCTCAAACCATTCAGATCCCAAGCCCAGGCCAGATCCCACACCTTTTGCAGAGCAGTGGGCCACCCTGCACCTCACTCTGACCCAAGCTCCCCTCCAAGAGAAGCTGTCCCCCCATGAGGGCTCTCCCCAAGAAGTTTCCCCAGGTTGCAGGCTACATGTGTAAGCAGTTCAACAAGGTCACAGAGGACAAAGCCAATGTTCACCATCTATCCCATTGTAGACACTTAATAAATGTTGACTGACTAACTGATTGACTCTTCCTTGCCTTCCCATCTTCTGGACCTCTTGTTCATGTCTTCCCATAAATACAATACTGATGGACCATCCACCATATCCATGTCCTTCTTCTGGAGAAGAGGTTCTTAACCATAGTGCCTGCCCAAGGAGTCTAGGACACACAAAGAGCTTAGAACATCTACTCTAAAACTCTTGAAAACTCAAGTATCAATGGAAAAATCCCCTCACTGAGTTATCCTTCAATGTCTCTGACTCACCTGAAGATAGTCCAATCTTTATTCAACATCTCCTATATAGTCAACTGGACCCAGATTTGAACAGCATGAGGAGAGATCATTGGACTGCCTCTAAGAAACTGTATAAGGTTTATTAAGATGCCCAAGATTCTCCCTGAAACAACAGCTCATTTAAAAAAAAAATCAGTATTCTTTCAGTGAAGCTGAACAATTGTGAGTCATGAAAGCCAACCATTTTCTGGAGAATTAAAACCATCAGTCACCTCAAAAGCTGTGGGCAGCACTGTGGACATAAGTAGGCCATATAGCACATGATGAGTGGAGTAAGGAACTAGGACAGAAGGAAATGGTAATGCCAATCTAGGATTCCCTGGTCCACCAAGATGAAAAACATTTCACCTTTGACAGGGTCATGTGGCCCCAGAGAAGAAACTGGGGTTTGAAGACCCTGGGTGACCTGGACATCCCCAACCCCCCAGACCCTAGAGGGTGAGAGATGTACATGCCAGAGTATTCTACCTATTGACCTGGCCTCCTGACTCACTCAATGGGAGCTGTCCAACCTCAAAATCCAAATGAGCACTTAAAAGCACTCAACCCTTGTTTCCTGGGGTAACTCAGTGGCTTCTCTGGCTAATGAGTAGTGAGGCATCCTGCCAGGACAGTCTGACTTGTCCCCTTAAGCTTCCAGGACAAATGGAGAGAGGGAGGTGGCCCTAGTGAAATGAGTTTCTCTTTTTCTGTGAGTGAGTGACTTCTCTCAGGAGAAAGACCTGACTCTGGTGGATCCTGGATTCTCAAGTTCCTTCAAACTGGCAAAGTAGGCCAGTCTTCATCCTATTTCATGGAAAGGGAGTGGTAAGAAAGGTAAGATGAGTGGAGGTCAGGGAGAAGGTCAAAGCCCAGACTAGGATCTCTAATTTCCTGGAATTCTTTTCCGATTCATCACAGTCCCAGCTCCTGCAGTGATGCTGAAGGCTGAGGACTCCCTCAACTCCTGGTGGGGGAGCACAACCTCTTTACAGTTTATAAATTTATACAATTCATAAAATCATAGTCTGTTAGGCTAAGAACAATTACAAAGACTATCAAGTACCAAAAACTGATTTTCTTTTGCTAAAAGAAAAGTAAATTTGATTGAGATCTTTTGTTTTTGTTTAACTGTCATTTCTGGATATAACCCTGCAACAGACCAAACCCTCTCTCATGATAAAGAAAGTAGTGAAGTAAAAACAATAAGGTTCCTTACCATCTCTGACTTTGTATGTGACATCTTGCTCCTGTGGTCCTCCACCTTTCTGCCAAGAGGATCATAGTATTAGAGTGGAAAGGGTTATAGCATGGAGATGTAGAGTTGGGAGGAACATCAGAGGTCATTCTGACTCCAACCCCTCATTTTACAGATGAGGAAACTGAAGTCAAAGAGAATAAGTGACTTGCCCAAAGTCAAACAAGTTTTGCACAGAATTTGAACTCAGGTCCTCTCACGCCTAACCCAATATTCTTTCCCTGATCAGCTAGGAGTGATCGTTCTTCAAAGTTTGGCTTCCTCTTGTTGTCATTTCCATCACTGTATGTATTGGGTGCGCCCATAGTTCTTTGATTCCTATTGATTTGCTCTGTTAACTCCTTCTTTTCCAGAGGAGAGGAAGACTCCCCCAACACCACTCAGCCAATAGCCAATAGCAGGCCCAGGCCTATAGCCCATTCCAGGGGCCTTCCCTTTCCATCACTGTCCCTCTATCCAAAGTCTCATAGACTTGGCAGCATCTGTAGAGAGGGGGTGTTAAATTTCGGTGGGTGCCCGGTTCAAATCCTGCCTCTGACAATTAACCCAACTACTCAAGTCAGTTCCCCTCCTTAGATCTCAGTTTCCTCCTCATAAAATGAGAGAGGCTGGGCTTAATCTCTCCTGAGAGCCTTCTCAGAACTAATCCATGATCCTAACTTTCTGCTCAGCAAATTGACAGAGTTAGTTTGTGGGGAGAGGGAACAGAGGGGGAGAGGAAGCTAAAATTCCAGCTCTGTTACTGAGTTATCTTGAGCCAGTGGCTCACTCCCTGGGCCTCAGTTTCCACTTCTGGACCAGAAGAGGTTGGACTATTCAATGCCCCTTTATTGCAACCCCTTCCTCCAGAATGGGTTGTGCCACCTGGATAGATCTGGTACATCTGTCCTCATCACCTCATTAATACCAGTCAGGCTGGTCTTGCTCAGATGGGCAGGATTCCTTCCCTTTATTTGACCATGCTTACACAGACAGAAATAGTCTAACTTCCTTTCCCTTCAGAGTTGGGTTGGAACTGAATGTGGGTGAAATTTAGGAAAAGTTCCCCACAAGGACCCTCCCCCATCCATGAACCTTCCTTAATTGCACCATGTAGTCTGCTTTTGGAGGGATAGATGGGGGGAGCTGACTACTAGACAGGGTGACCTTGAATTTTACTTCTCTCCTCCCCAAAGGGAAGTTTTATGTAAAAGGAACAAATTAGACCAGATGGTGGCTAATTTCCCTCCCAGTCCTAAATTCTGTCCTCAGAGGTCCTGTCCTCTCTCATTTCATCTCTTGGTGGGCACTGAAACCTTGCTTTCTCTAGCACCTCTCTGCCCCGTCTCCATGGTCAAGTGCTCCTTCTCTCCCATCCCTTGGCACATAAGGCCAAGAAAAGTCAGTGGATTCCTGATTCCTACAGACCCTTTCAGTCCCTCCATCTATCCCCTCAATTAGCAATTCAATCTCCTCCATTAAGGTCATTCTATCCTGCTCAGACCCATGTCGCTGGCATTTATGGGCATCCAAGTAATTCTCCCTCCTCCCCAATAAATTCATGATCTGGTTCAAATCCTTCTTCTCCACTCTAGCCCCAGGCTCAACCCTTTTAAACATCTTGGTCTCCCAATTCCTAAATCTTCTCAATTTGCATGATCTTGTCTCCAGTCCAACTCACTAATCTAAGTCTGGTTGTACCTGATCTCCTACCTCTTCTCTCCCTTCTCACTTGAAGCCCATTTAGCTGTCAAAGTTCCTCTTAGGGCATTGATTGGTACTTGTGTGACCTTGGGTAAGTCCTTTCCTTTTGGTAAAAAGGCTTTCCCAAGGTCCAGATGTGTGTATGGGGGGGAGGGGAACATTAAGTACAATAGCAGCTAGAAGGCACCTCAGAGGAAGCTGAGAGTAACTTCCTCTTTTTGTAGATAAGGAATATGAGGCACAGGAAGATGAAATGACAGGATCCTAAGCCTAGAGGTGGAAAGGAATTTGGAGGCCTTGAAATTCAATCCCGCATTTTACAAGTCAGGAAACTGAAGCCCACAGAGGTTATAGGAATAGAGGTTTGGAGCTAGAAAGGACCTGAGAGTTCATCAAGTTCAAATCCTTCATTTTACTGGTGACTAAATCACCCAGCTAACAAGTGGCAGAGCTAGAATTCAGTCAAATTCTGCCAGCCCTGAGATACTTCTCTTTCCATCACACTGTTCTGTGTCACGCACTTCCCCTTCACTCTCATGAATGTACCAGAGTTGCCATTGATGATCTGGCCTACTTCATTTCCTCCCAAGCCAAAACAGATCCCTAGGATTTTGAACAAATTGCATTTATGTGGTGACAAGCAAGGTGAAGAACATGGGGCTGACACAACCAGGATAAATCCAAGACCTCAAAGGGAGCAATTCATTGATTTCATGTGGTTTCTGAGACCTTTGATCAAAATCAGTGAGATCAGAAATGATTCAGGGTGAACAAAATCTCAGTTTCAGTCAGGAGCATGGAACCATGGGGATTCTGCTTTGAAGGTAGATGAATCCAAATGACCTTGGATAGAATTGGAGCACTTACTCTCCTCTCAGAAAGAAGTTCCTCCAAAGACCAGTCAAGAAGAAACCTATTACCATGTAGGACCATTGGGTCATAATCAGGCTGTCCCAATCATGGGGTGACTCACCAACAACTCTAGACCTAAGGAAACCAAAGCTTATTCCATAGGACTCTAAGATAACAATCCAGAGTTTTAGCCTATCTATCTATCTGTCTGTCTATCTATCTGTCTATCTATCTCCCTCTCTCCCTACCCACCTATCTACCTTCCTCTCTCTCTGTCTCTTTCTCTGTCTGTCTGTCTCTCTCTGTCTCTCCATCTATCTACCTACCTAATTACCTATCAGTCTACCTCTAGCTATGTGTCCACCTAATCTATTTCTGTTTGTGTGTGTGTGTGTGTGTGTGTGTGTGTGTGTGTGTGTGGTTTATAGTCAATTCTATTTGAATGTAAGTTTCTTGAGGGCAGGAGATATTTAATTTTTCTCTGAGTATTCCTAGTACCTGGTATATAGTAGTTGTCTAAGAAAAGCTCATTGATTTATCTATTGACTAATGAGATGGTGTCTGAGGAAAATGACACACACAGATTAGTCAATCTGAAGGGGATGGACAACTAGGAACAGGAAAGATTTCCTGTTGCAGCTGGAAATGAGTTGAGTTTGAAAGGAGAGAAAGTTTCTAACAGGTGCAAAGGAAAAGGGAGGGCATTCTGGACACAAGAAACAGCCTATGCAAAGGCAGAGAGAAGAGGTGGCACATAGAGTTTGGAGAAAAATGAGAAAGCCAGGTTGGTCAGAATATGGAGTTTGTGAGAAGAAGCAATGGGAATAAATAGGAAAGATAAAATGAACCAGGTTGGGATGTCTTTCAGTGCTAGGTTGACTGTCCCTAGAGGAACTGGGGAGATTCCTGAATGTGATTTGCCAAGAACCTTTTGGAGTTGCTAATAAGACTTAAATACCCTTCCTCCACTACCTACTTCCAAATCTAGTTACTTTATTTCTCCCCCCAAGAAACACCCCACCATGATTCAATTCAAACATCCTTCTATTCCAGAAATGTACTTTTCATTGCTTGGCTATGAGGTGTGGTAGGACTACAACCATCAATTATCAGTCATCATCAATCAAACAATCACCAAGTTGGCAGAACTTAGGAACAATGAGAAGAGGTAGAAAAAGGCAAATTTAGACTTGATTGTCAGGAAAGACTTCCTAAGTGTGAGAGGTGTCCCAAGGTGAAGTGGACTGCCTTTGGAGCTGGTCAAGTCCCTACTACTACAGGTCGTCAAACAGTAATTGAATGAGCACTGACTCAGTGTAAAGGTGGAAGGGATTTGGGGTGTATTATAGGTTGGAATAATGACCACTGAGGTATCATCTAACCTTAGAGAGCCTGAGATTCTAATCCTGATTCTGCCAGCTGTGAAATTGCAAGCAGATCAATTAGCCTCTGGGCCTCAGTTTCCCAATTTGTAAAAGAAAAATGGGATTCAATTAGGGTTCCCTACAACACAGAAATTCTTAGAGCTCTGGACTTGAGGGTCAAGAAGACCTGGGTTTCAATCTTGTATCACTTTGTACCTTTGTGACTGACCTCTTAAACTTTCCTTAACACATTTCCTTAGCACATTCCTTAACCTCTCTGAGTCTCAGTTTCCTCCTCTGTAAAATAAGAATAATAGAGTCTGTGTAGGGATTATTGTGCATATTCAAAGAGATAAAGAATGTTAAGCCCTTTGCAAGTAATAAAGAGCTGTTTATATGTCAGTTTTACTGAAGACAAGGCATCATATATCGTTGTGCTGACCAGTGCTGTTCATTTATATCTGTTTTTATGGTGCTATGCCCTGAAGGACTTGCCCTCATTTTCTTTCTGGTACTGTTGCTTTGGAGTTAACTGTTTCTTCTCCAACATCCTCCTCCTTGCCCCAAGTCTTAGCTCCATCTGACACATTCTTCCTGCAAACAACTCCAGGAAAATGATTTTTCTCTTAATACTCAGCTGACATCAGGCTCCCAGAGGAAGGCAGTCTGGTTTGAGAATTCAGGAGAGGGGAGGGAAATGCAACATTGCAGCCTGGACCTCTTAGAGGGGAACAGACATGGATGAGGTGATCCAGTGGATGATGTTGGCCAGCCCGAGGGCATCTTGAAATACCAAATGTTTGGTGGGGTGGGATTCAGTGAGGGACATGGTAACCTGCTGGGAAACACAAGTGGGAAAGTACCAAGTAAACACCTGAAGGTAGCATTTTGCCCACGATCCATGAAAACCATCTCTCCTGCTCACTCTGGTTCATCCCTCTGCTATAGGCTGTTGATATCTATAGCAGCTCATTTCTATATCAAGGTCACCAATCTATATTTTATATGGCATTACTGTATTCATTGGAGACATTACCAAATGTTTTAATAAGGGAATTCCATTGGGGTAGAAGGGTCAGTCATGTTCCTGGGTTGCTGTCGTTCCTCATTTCTTCCTCCCGGCTTTCTCAATTTCCCTGGCTTCCTCAGCCAGCTAAAATCTGACCTTCCACAGGAAGCTGTCTCCAGCCCTTCTTAATTCTAGGACCCTCCCTTCATTATTTCCTATTTCTCCTACATTTAGCTTGCTTTGTACATATTTCTTTGCCCATTGTCTCCTTGAGAGCCTTGAGAACAAGGACTGTCTTTGCTTTTTTTGTATCCCCAGTATTTAGCACAGGACCTGGCACATAGTAGGTACTAAATAAATATTTATTGACTGATTATATAGTTATAGATTATAAAATTTATTCAAGATGGAAACCCTTTGGGGGAAGGCATTAGAAAGTGGCAGCAGGGGAGTGTGTCAGGAAAATTCTTATCAAGAAAGTGTCTTGAGTTGAGTTTTTAAGCAAACTAGGGATCCTGTCACACAGGAGTGAGGAAGGAATGCATTGCAGGCATGGGGGAACTGCCTTGTGAGTGCACAGAAGTGGGAGTGGAATGATTCTCTTTCATTCATCTTGGATCCAGAAAGAATAGAAGAAATGTGACTAACAAGGAATTCCAAGATAAAGGAGAAGATGGTAAGAGGTACCTTCTCTGCCCCAAAGAGTGCAGGTTCTCAGGCTTCATCTGAGGACAGAAACTCAAGGCCATTGGTGACAAGTCACCAGCGAAACTCCAGAGTGTGACCCAACCAGATTCAACTGTAATTGGGAAATATTTAACAAAATAAACAAAAATACAATACAAACTAAATGATATTAGCTTGTGGTTTTTGAAGTCTATGTGAGGCCAACAGGGATCCTTTTATTTCAGTTTGATACCACTGTCATAGGGAACTAAAACACATGGACCATACCAGTATTGATGATGGTGAAGAAACCTGGAGAATGACAGAAATGTCTTAAGATTGGAAAAAAGACATGGATTATCTCAGTTTAAAAGAAAAAAAGGAAAGCAATCGAATGTGCACACTTTAGATTGCTAAACTTGCCTTGGACTCGGTAAAATTCAAGAACATAGTATTAAAGGGATGGTTTGTGAGCACTTAGAAAGGGAAGCAATGATCACTAGAGCCACAATGGGTTCACCAAGAACAAATCAAGCCAAACTAATCTCTTTTCCTGTTTTTGTACAGGGTAATTAGACAAGGGAGGCAACTTGGTGTAGAGGAGTGAGGATGAGGCAGGACTACCTGTTCAATTTCAACAGGGTAGCTTCAAGCTGAAGTTGAATAACCATCATCACTTCATTTACAATACAGGAGATTTGTGCTCATTTTGGGATGAAATTACCTTTGTCCCCTTTTTCAGTCCTTTACTTATCCTCCAACACTTGGTGAGATCCTAGGTAGGCCATAGAGAAGTTGATGTGCAGGAACTTTCCCATCTATCCAGAGAGCTGTTCTCCTCGTCACTATTCCAATTCTAGATCTGGAATATATTTCCTCTACCTTCCGCCTACAGCTTTTCCTTTAGAGTCTATCTCCAGCCCCCTTCTTCCAAGAAAGTATTTATTTTGTGAAAGCTCCACCACTGGCTATTCTCTGCCTCTGAATCCCACTGATACTTTGCATGCCTGTACTCACCATATATTCACTGTGTATTTGTGGGAGGGTGTTTGATCATATGAGACCTCCCCACTGGAATATACACAATTGAGTTGGGATTTCAAAACTTTGCTCCTCAGTGGCTCACCCACCCATCGTGGGGCAAATAAGGGTATACTACATGCTTATGTTGTTAAGAAGTTAAGGGTACCACAGCACCTGGGCACTGGGGCTGGTATCAGGAAGATCTGAATTCAAAATTTTCTAGTCTCCTGCCTTCACTTGGCCCAGAGAAGGGGTGACTCCCACCCTGCTCCACAGTAATGGGACTGGGACCAAAATTCAGGCCTCTTCTTTGCAAGCTAGCTGTTCCTATCCTACCATCAGCTAGAGGGTGACACCATGCATAGAGAGTTATCCTGGAGTCAGGAAAAACAGGGTTTAAATCCACTCTCGTTTACTAGTGACTAGTTATTGTTTAATAGTTTACTAATCACACTAACCATGTGACCAGATTGGACTAGACTAGACCAGACAACCCAGACTCAATTAGACTTAATTAGATTGAATTAGACCAGTTCAGACTAGGCCAGTGGAGAGAACTGAACTGTACTGGACCAGACTGGGACAGATTGGATCAGACTAAAGTGAACTAGAACAGATTAGACTGAGCCAGATGATTTTTTTTTTAAGTTAACTGTTTTTCTCTAAGACTGTGTTTCAGAAAAGCTGTGCTAGTTAAGAACATTAGACTCCTCAACACTGGGGGTGCGGTAGGGAAGAGAATTGTTTCCCTACTTGCTAAGACCTCTGTTTTGTCCTTCAAAAACAGGTTAAGACTAGAGTGAATTTTTCTTACTTTTTTCTTTTAACATCTGGTCCTTATTTCCATTTTTCTTTTCATACTGGTAGAAGATAATTAAAAGATATAACAACTCCTTGCTTGGTTTTTCTACTCCTGCCCAACCCATGATAAATTAATATTAAAATTATTTTTTTCTCTAACAACTGCTGACAAAAAATATATATAAATCCTGTAATAATCTACCAGTATGTAAATTACAACCTTTAGTGACAGATACATTTCCACAGTACTGCTGGAGTGGAAAAGGTTGCTTATTGGAAGTTTGTCATAAATTGAAATTTCCTGTGCCAAAAACTAAAAGAGAGGGGAGCTGTTTATTTGAATTTATAGAGTGAAATATCCTCACCTGGGAGGTCTAGGCCTTATCTCCAGTACATTTCAACAATAAGAATAAAAAAAAATTATCCAGGTAAATGATAATCAGTCAATGAGCACTAATTAGCCACTTACTATGTGCCAGGCACTGTGCTAAGTGATGGGAATATAATGTGAAGAAAAGACAAAACTGCATGAATTTAGGGTTTCTAGAAAAGAATAAGGAAAATGGTTATGTAATTTGGGTCAATTACAGACATAGGTGGTGCTATGGTGCACAGAACCCTGGGCCTGGAGTCAGGGAGACTCATCTTCCTCAGTTCAAATCCAGCCTCAGACACTTCCTAGCTGTGTGACCCTGGGCAGGTCACTTCACCCTGCTTGCCTCAGTTTCCTCATCTATAAAATGAGCTGGAGAAGGAAATGGCAAACCACTCTAGGATCTCTGCCAAGAAAACCCCAAATGGAGATACGGAGAGTTGAACATGACTGAACAACAACTAAATATTTTTACTAAATGTAAAACTCAGTGTGAGAGAAGGTAGAAAATTTGGTCTAATTCCAAAACTATTCCTTTACTTCCTCATGAACATTCTCTGTCTAAAGAAAGTAATACCATTGTATCCTAAAAATAATTTCCTACAATAATATCCTATGTCTCTTCCATTTCAAAGGCTTTTTAATGATAAATATCTTCCAGCTATGATGCAATCTTGACTGACACAAAAGCCCTGAATTCTGAGGGGTTCAGTTTCCTGGAACCAGAGCAGATCCATAGGTCAATTTGGAGGTAGGGTCCCTGTGCCCAGCAGCCTTTCTTTTTTTCAAAGTATTGGCTGACCTTCATATTTGCTCTTGTGATTAACACTCCTATCTTGTGACTGAAGTTTGACAAATCTCTCAAGTTGGTGAGATATCTGCTCCCTGAGGGACTTGACCAGTCAGCAGTTAGAATGGCTTCAATATACTTTCAGTAACCCTTGGCTCAAAGGGTGTAAGATTCTCCTCATTGCTGGAGATTGATTACTCAGTGCTCCAGTGTGTGAAGGGTGGAGCTGCTAAGAGCTGAAAAGAGGACAGCTCATGGTTGTCAAGCTTCCAGCTTTAAGAGAGAAGACACCAAGTTCTAGATTCTTTTCAGACCCCTCCAGGGACGGAGAGACTCTGGGCAAAACAACAAAGTCCTAACGTGGAGGAGTCAACCCCCTCTATCCTGGCCTCATCCTCAGCTGAGTACACTGGAGACTTCAGGGAATTTCCCTCCAAGGGATGTCTGAGACTCTTGGTTGAGCTGAGTTATCTTGATTCCAAAGAATCAATTCAGTTGCTTTGTCTATATATTTTCCTTTGTCTACTTCCTCTGATTTCTGTTTTCTCTTGGTTTGAATAAAATGGTTTATTTGCTATTTGTTATATGCGGTCATTGTGTGATTGGTGTTTGGTGGAAAGGGAGTCAAATCTAGCTGAGGACACTCCTTCCCCATTAAGGGATATCAATCAGAAGTGTTGCTTGAATGTAAAAATATGTCCCCTAGACCAACAATATTTAAAAGTAGACAGCCAAGCAGGCAAATGTCCTTTTATCACACACCTCATTTGACTGTGCTTTGCTACATGGCATTTTGCAGATACTACATTATTTACAAATGCAAGGCTTGTGGCAAACTTACATTGAACAAGACTATCAGTGCCATTTTTTCCAAGGGCATCTGCTCATGCTGCGTTTTTGTGTCACATTTTGGTAATCTTTCAACAGTTTCATTTGTTTTCTTTATTATTATATCTGTCCTCATGACCTGTGACTAGTGATGTTTGATGTTTCTGTTGTAATTGGTTTGGGCACCATGAATCACATCCATATAAGACAGCAGACTTAATCAAGAAGTACTGTGTGTGTACTGACTGCTTCACGAGGGGCTGTCTCCATCTCTTCTGCCTCCCCATTCCCTGAGACACTACGATATTGAAATGAAGCCAGTTTACCAACCCTCCAATGACTTTTCAAATGAAAGGAAGAGTCAATTAATGGGGCAAACTTCTTTGTTGTCTTATCTTAAGAATCTGTGTAGCCACCCTGACCTTCAGTGACCATCGCCCTGATCAGTGAGCAGCCATCGACATGAATACAACTTGCTGAAGGTTCAGGTGATAGCACTTTTTAACAATAAAGTATTTTTAATGAAGGTATGTAAAATGTTTTAGATATAATACTATTGCACACTCAATAAACCATAGTATAGTGTAAACACAACTTTGATATGCACTGGGAAACCAAAAAATTCATGTGATTTACTTTATCGCCATATTTGCTTTATTGAAGTAGTCTAGAACTGAGTTCACAATATCTCCAATAGTTCTATAGTTCTAGATAGCCTATAGTTCTAGCCCAGTGCCCTTTTTCTCTCAAGGGAGTAGAGGGGTCACCCTCTGACCCCAAACTCCTGATTCTCTCTCAAAAGAATCAAAGTCTGACTTGAAGAAAGTTAGGGGAAGGGGGAGGAGACTATAGAGTTGTATCTATTCTTGCTTCCCTGTGAGTCAAATCTGGACAGACCCATGCGGGTCCACATGACTTACATGGGCAGTTCCCCACACACCACATATCCCTCCTATTTCAAAGAGCAGATACTTCTGCCAATTCTTCCAGAGGCTGTAACCCATTCAGCCCCAGAGGATTTGGGAGTCCCATCTGTGCACACCCAGCTGTCCTGCAGATTAAGTCATAAGCTACCATATTGATGTGAAATGCTATTACCAGACCCATTGCTATTCAGCTCCTTCCTCTCATCCTTTTGTATGTAGTTCAGATAGGAACAGCTGGAAAATGTGTGCAAATCTTTGCCCATGGTGTTTACTAGGTGTGACCTTGAGTCACTTAGCCTCTCTGTCTTAGTCAATTCATCTATAAAATTGGGGGAGGGGGCGGGGAGGGAGCTGTCTTCCTACCTCATAGGGATCAAAGGAGAAAATATATGAAAAATGTTTCATTATAATCATTGTGGTTTTGTGCAAGTTATTGTGTGTCTCCAGGCCCAGCCCACAGAAGGGAGTGACCAGAGCTGACAGGGAGTAGGGAGGCTAGAACCTATTACCAGAGATGTCTCATGCACTAATGGTCAGAAAAGTTATTACCTATGGCAGGCATGACTGGCAAAGGAGGTGGGACAGTCATATAGAAAGAGGGAAAAAGAGCAGTTGGACAGCCCAAGGGTTGCACACATCTCAGCAAATCACTAAAAATCCCCTCCACACTCATATCTATCTATCTGTCTATACATATATACATATACATATACACACACATATGTTCATATGTGTTGGTGGCTTGCCATTTCCTTCTTCAGCTCATTTTACAGATGAGGAAACTGAGGCAAGCAGGGTGAGGTGACCTGCCCAGGATCACACAGCTAGGAAATGTCTGAGGCTGGAAATAAGGACGATGAGTCTCCCTGACTCCAGGCCCAGTGCTCTATGCACCATGGCACCACCTATGTCTGTATTTGATCAAAATTGCATAAATATATACATATATATATATGTGCGTGCATGTGTGTGTGTGTGTGTGTGTATATATGTATATATACACACACACACATAAATGTAGGATTTTTGGAGTACTTGGATAAAAAGCATTCAGGACAAGAGGATGTGAATGGGCTCCAATTTCACTCAGTGGAGGGAGTATAGACGTGGGAAGACCTGAGTTCCAATCCTCCTGGGTGACCCTGAGCAAGTGATTTCATGACTCCAGGCCTCGGCTGCTTCATCTGTAAAATGCAGATAATAACGTCTACCTCACAGTGTGGTTGTGAGGATTGATGGGATCATTTTATAACCAGTCTCAAGCTAGAAGGGGGCTCAGGGACCATCCAGACCAGCTTTAGAAGTAAGAAAACAGATACTCAGAAACATCATCCTATTGTAGAGACAGAGCAAGAAGGGACCTCAGTGACTCTATAGTCCAAACCTCTTATTTTTGTAGATTAAGGCACTGAGGCCTAGGGAGTAAGGCAAGGCTGTGCTAATCTCTCCAAAGACTTGGACCCTAGATGCACATTTCAGCCATCACTGGCGGCTGGTCAGTCTCTGAAGCCTGCCTTGCCTTTATTCTCTTATCTCTAGAGTAGTGGTAGCCAGATTTACCATTTCCCTATCTGAAGGGATTTTGTAAGGATTTCTCTCCCTCTTTTTTCTTTTAAACTGTTAAATATTGGTGGTTTATTATGTCCTTCCAGGGATAAACACCCAGAATCCCAATGAGTAGGCTGCCACTGCGGAATCAGCTTGATTTTATCAGTTTCCAGATAAGCGAAGTTAAAGCCCAAAGGCTGTTTGTTTCTCTCCCCCTCTCCATTCATATTAACTCAATTCGAGGGAAGACTTCATGGCCAGAGAAACTTCTTAAAGAGATGGAAAAGTGTGATCGCTGTTGATATGAGCACAGCCTAAAAGGAGTAAGAGAGGATTATGGTGGAAGGAAAATTAGCACGTAACTGAAAGTTATAGGAGATCAGAGAGAGAAAGAGAAAGAGGGTGAGGGAGAAGGAGGGATAATGGAAAAAATATCTGAGAGTTCAAATATTCAATCCCTTTAATAAAAACATAAAAATACCCCTAGGCAAAAGCAGTTCTTAAGATGGTTAAAAAGCCAATCTCAAAACTCAAAACAAACAAGAGCCAAGGGCAAAGACAGTCAGAAAAACAGCTTTTGGAGTCTTCTTGACCTGTGGCCCTCAGCTGGGTTTCATCAGTAGAGGGGCAGGAACCCCAACTGCTCTGGGTCTGCTTTGAAGTGGGAGGAGAGGATAACTCACCCTTCCTACATCCACCAGGACAAGAACAGTTTAGAAAACAAGGTTACAAAATGAAGCCAATCATGAAAATTTCCTGTACCAGGTTTGGGAATAAGAAGGTGGGGGGAGGAACAGGGAGGCTTACAGGAAGGGTGCCCAGGGAAGGGGCCCCAGGAGCCATGCTCAGTCCTTTCTGGACCAGAAATCTGTAGCTACAGGAGGGTCTGTACCCAGTAGGTAAGCATGTGTTAAAGTGAACACTCAAGATCACATGGGTCTGTGTCTAAGCCAGGATTTCAATTTGGGTTTTCCTGACTTCAAGTCTGGCACATATTTTGCATCGACTTATCTGCACATGTGTTGTTCCCCGAACTCCTGCCTCCCCACCCTCATTTCAGGTAAACTCCTCAGGGACATGAACTGTTTAATTCTTGTCTGTATCTCCAGCACCTAGCACATTGTCTGACCCACAGTAGGTATTTAAAAGCTTTCTTTTGATTCAATGACTGAGTTGAGCTCCATAGGTCTTCCTTGATTACCAAGTACTCAGCTGTCCTGTTTCTGGCCTTCTACTTAATTTTGTAAATTAGTGCTCTAGTTTGCTTAATCGTTTTCATAGTTCTTTCTTGGGATTTTTTAAATCACTTCTTTCCTCTGTGTGTGTGTCTCTCTGATTTTCTCTCTCCCATTGTCCCTCTGTCTCCCTCTCTCCATCTGCCTATCTGTCCCTTTATCTCTTTCTTATTCTCTCTCTTTCTATCGTTGCCTATCTGTCTATCATACCTGGATAAATCATCAACATCAAATAACCTTTGTAATCTCAATTTGATGAGTGTGTTGAAAGTGTGAATTGTGTTTTCTCTTGAAGCAAATATAAATACATATTTTTGAATCGAAGGAGAAGCCATATGGTGAAATGTCAGGCATTTAATCCTAGTGAAATCAAGTTAAATGAAGACCCCTCAGGCATAAACTCCCCAAAACCCCCACCCTTCCTACCAAAGTTAAAATAACTAAGTATCCCCCTTAGGCAAATAAAATGCTCCAGGATGGTGGAGAACCACCAAAGTTCTGGTCATGTGACCATTGGTGACTGAGAAGGCACGAGAGCTTTGTCCATTATCCAGAATCTGGGCAAACATGCCATCATGAAATTGACATATGTTATTGATGAACTTCTCTGGCAACCAAATTTTGACATAATTTTCCATAAGCTCTCTTGACTAAGAGTGTCAAAAACCTTGGTCAGATCTACAAACATTGTGTACAGAACTCTGTTCTGCTCCTGGCACTTCTGGAGTTGTCGGGCACCAAATACCGTATTGACTGTTCTTCAGCCCTTTCTGAATTCACACTGGCTCTCAGGTATATGCCCATCTTCCAGATGATGGATCAGCCTATTAAGGAGGACTCTAGCAAGAATTTTGCCAGCAATGACTAAGAGAGAGATCCCCCTGTGATTGTCGCAGGACAATCTATTCCCTTTACCCTTATAGAGATGAATACCAATGGAGTGAAACAGGACTGTGTGCTTGCTCCTATGCTTTTTAGCATGATGTTTTCAGCCATGATGACAAATGCTTTCAATGAGGATGATCACAGCATACTGATGTTAAGTTCTTCAATTTGAAAAGGTCAAGTCAAGACCAAAGTGTAGGGATTGTTGGTGCATGATCTTCTGTTTGCAGATGATTGTGCACTCAATGCAGCCTCTGAAGCTGAGATGCAACAAAGTATGGATCATTTCTCTGCTGCCTGCACTAATTTTGGCCTCATAATTAACACCAAAAAAACACAGGTGCTCCATCAGTTCCCACCACACCATCCATATGTGGAACCATCGGTTTCAACAAATGGAGAAGTTTTGAATGCTGTGAATAAATTCACTTACCGTAATAGTGTACTTCCCAGGAATGTACACATTGACAATGAGGTTGATGCATGCATTGCCAGAGCTAGCTCTGTGTTTGAGAGGTTCTGAAAAAGGGTTTGGGAGAGAAGGGGTATTAGACTGACTACCAAATTGAAGGTCATGTGACCTGGTGTACAATCACCTCCCTTCACTTCCCCTTCACCACCCCCTTAAAGCCATATCAGCATTCTTCCCTTAAGTTTCATATTTGGTAACAAAAACCCTCATTGGTGATCCTTTCCACATTCTTTGTCTCTGGGGTAGATTCTTGTATATAGATTGTACTCCTGAATTCCCAGCCAATGGGAAAGCTGCCACATTAGGGACTATATAATGTTGTACTCCGCTTGGCTCAGGTGCGCTCCTTTGCTGACATCATCCATGGGCTCTGGAAAAGTGCCCCTTCTCATGAGATTATAATAAATTCCTTTTTGCCTTCTACCTTGAGAAACCTCTGAGTTTAATTTGAGTAAGTGTCACTGTATCTCACACAATCCCATCTCCTACAGTTTAAACAGTGGTGACCTGAGGCCATATGACTTTCTAGAATATTAGGGAGTTACATACATTCCATAACAGAATACAAAGATGGTGGAACACATAAGCCTAGGTCCAGGCAACTGAGGAAAAACATCATCACTAGTTTTTAGCCATAGGGCCAGAGTACCTGGCAAGGTACAGTCTTGCATAGATGAGGTAGATTTGTTTTTTTCTGTCTTTTTCTTATCTATATAATAAAGACTAATACCTCTTCTCTCCCAAACTCCTAAAAAAGTTTGGGAGAGAAGAGGTATAAGACTGACTGCCAAACTGAAGATCTACAGAGCCATTGTGTTGACCTCATTGCTATATGCCTGTGAAACATGGACAGTCTACCAGTGCCATGCCAGGAAACTGGATCACTTCCATTTGAACTGTCTTAGGAAGATTCTGTGGATCACCTGGCAGGATAAGGTAACCAGACACTGAAGTCCTTGCTTGAACTGAACTGCCAAGCGTTCAAACTATACTTCCGATGGGCTGGCCACGTTCGAATGCAAAATATACACTTGCCAAAAAGACTACTTATGGAGAACTCACATGGGGCAGGTGATCATATGGTGGTCAGAAGAAGTGATACAAGAACACTCTCAAGGTCTCTCTCAAGAACTTTGAATTTGACTATGCAACATGGGAGACACTGGCACAGGACCACTCATCATGGTGTGTTCCCATCAGAAAGGATGTTGTGTTCTATGAGCAAAGCAGAATTGAGACAGCACAAAGTGAATGTAGGATGGGCACATTTGGAGTACCCACCCCAAATATTCATAAAGACTATCTGTGCCCAACCTGTGGTGGAGCATTCCAAGCTCCTATTGGTCTGATCAGCCACAGTCAGAAACACTGAAATTTCACTTTATCATGGTGATGTCATTTTGGTCCTCTTTGAGAATGAAGGACAACAGCCAATAATATGGACTAGGAAAAAGAGCCTTGACCTATATAAGTAGGGCACTTAGAGTCACATCTTGTCTCTGATGTCTATGGGCTGTCTAATCCAAAAGCCTCATCATGAACTCTCTGGAACTCAATTTCTTCATCTGCAAATGGGAGGTAGGATAGTGATAGTTGTCCTACCTCCCTTATATGACTAGAAAGGAAGGTGAGGCAGTCACATAGAATGAGGAAGGGACAATCAGTGAACAACCCAAGGCCTTCATTGGTATTGTTTTACTGACAAAAAATCTAGAAGGAATACAATCATGTGAGGATACACCCAAGAATCCCACAGGACAGGCTTGTATGGATGGGTTGCAATCTGCAGCGTAGGAGAGAGTACCCACTCCCATGAAATGGCAGAGATATCAAAGTATAAACATATCAAAAGAAATTAAACAGTTTTTTTAAAAGATGGCCATAAAAATTGTAACCCGGATTTCTTTAATTAAGGATTTGGACTTCCTGCAAAGTGTTTTGTTTCTACCAAGGGATGCATTTTTATCAAACAGTGGTCAGATCTCAGATCTAGCTATAGTATTCTTGGCTTTCCCTAAGGACTCCATTTGGTACCTGTTATTCTCTGGAAAAAATAATCCCACATGAAGCAGGGCTGCTGCTATGGAAAAAAGAGTTCGGGCCAGAACTGATCACAGAGGTTTTTGTGCATTTGATAAGACAAGGTTATTAGTCACAGAATGGTTGAGTCCAAAGAAACCTTACAGATTCAATTAATTCAAATAATAATGAAATTCGTATGTAGGATTAAGAAGCCAAGAAATTTAATGGTAGTCATAAAAAAAGTGAAAAAAAAGGGAGTCTATCAGTATCAGATTTCAAACAGTATTATAGAGCAGTAACCATTAAAACTATCTAGTACTGTTTTTTGAAATTATAGAAGTCATACAATAAAACAGTTTCGTACACAATGTAACAGAAAAGAAAATATATAACACTGTCCAATGAACCCAAAGACCCGGGCTATGGTTGGGGAGAGGGGAACTCCATATTTGACAAAACCTGCTGGGAAAACTGAAAATCAGCCTGGCAGAACTTAAGTTTACAGTAGTACCTCATATTGTATGCCATGATGAGCTCCGAATAAATGCATGACCTAAATATAAAAAGTCACATCACAAACAAATTAAAACAGGGAAGAAATCACCTTTTGGATCAACAGGTAGGGAAGAGTTAATGACTGAACAACTACGAGAGGATCATACAAGAAAAATGGACAGTTGTGAATATATAAAATTGAATTTCTTTTCCCAAACAAATCTAATATAGTTAAAATTTGACAGAAAACAACCTGTGAAGGATTAGGCTTGCTCATCTTGGCCCCAGTGGCCAGGACTAGCCTTGGAAAGTCATGGGATTAGAGAGTTTGAGCAGAAAAGGACCTTGGAGGATACCAAGTTCAACATTCACCTTTTACAGATGAAGAAACCAAAGTACAAAGAGGTTAGGGTCCCCAGGGTCACACAGCCAGTCAGTGAGACAGGATTTTAATCTAGCTCTTTCTGACTCCCAATCCAGTGACCAGTAAACCTCACTGTGGTCACATGATCATTTGTTGGGGATGGTTCATTGAGATCCAGGTTGGAATTCATGTCCCCAAGATCTCCTCTGTCGCTCCTAGAACCTGAGATTCTCTGAATCTAAAACCCTTCACTCACTCTAGTTATGCAGTAGGAAAATTCTACTTAAAGCTTATATAGACTGACAAATCTGACTGAGCTTCACCAAGTATGATCTGGGATGCTCCCAAGAATTTTGACCTTCTTAGGTAAAAGCTAAACCCTAAACCATCCTAAGACTTAGAAGCCATCACTGAGTAAACTTCAAGATGAGTTCGATCAGAAAAGAACTGGAAATCATATGATTAGAAAGAGCGATGCATTTCCTTGAGAAGAGAGATGGTTCTATTTTGTATCTATATCCCCAGCCTAGCCCCTTGCCTGGTAGACATTTAATAAATGCTGCTTGGTGGATCTCTTGGTCCTCTGTGCCTCCAGTAGGATAAAATGTTCCTGTGGGTAAGGACTGCTTTTTTGATTTCTAACTTCTACATGTCCAATGCCCATCACGGTCCCTGGTACATAGTAGGTGCTTAATATATGCTTATTTATTAGTATTGATTGTTACTATCCTTATGAAATAAACTGAAGTTTCCAGCTGGAAGGTCTTTAGCAATGTTCTCCTTTAGACCTTTGTCTTTTTGCTATGCTTTCTCTCTCTGTAATCTTATAGATTCTTTTGGCTCTGGGTTAGTGCTGGGTGATATATTTGAACTGACCACCGGTATACGTTAACCCTTTTGATTCTGAGCTGCCTGAGTGTGGGGACTGACTTTCACCTCGTTTTGTACCCCCAGTCCTCAGCACAGTGCCTGGCACACAGTAGGTATTTAATATGTTTGTTGACTGTTATCCCTGTTTTTCAGAGGAGGAAACTAAGACTCAAATCTTGACTCCGAACTCTCTGTTGCCTATACCCCTCTCTATCTTCAAAATGCCTTCATACCTGTTTACTAATTTTCACTGAACTGAATTCATTCATTCACTCAAGAAAGATTTGTGGGGACTTGCTCTGCACATGGATTCACAGATTTAGAGCTGGGACTGTATATATTACCTAATCCAGCCTCTGTGTTTCATGGGGTGACATAATTGTAAGTAACCAAACCAGAATTTGAACCCAGGTCCTCTGACATGGCACTGTGCTGTATGGTATGGGGCAGTTTGAAGGATATTCTCAAAGCTTGTAGCCAAGCCACTTGACCCAATTGTGTCCAGGATGAAAGTACTATGCCTTCAAATTTCCAGTGACTGCTCAGGACTTCTAATCACGTCCTCATTTTTTCCATATATGATTAATATTTTTGATAAAAAAGCCTGTTCATAATTTCTCAATGGAAGTCTACAATACCAAACCATAAAGAAATATGATAGGAAAAATTAATTTAAAAAGCTAATTGGAATAGTTTCCCACCTTCATCAGATCTCCATCAGTTATGACATCTTATTGGAGGAAGGTATAGGGTTCATCATTGCTGGGGTAGATCATTGCCCTAGGGGGAATGACAGTGATAAGCTGATGAATTCTCAGAGGAAGCAAATTCACTCATTCTTATAGGTTGGTTTTATGCTAGAGGAAGAAATTAATTAAATGCCTCCTAATCAGAAAGAGGTAGAGAAGACATACTTGTAGATCCACAGATGACAGATAGATGGAACTAGGATGTACTAGTGCCAATGGAATGCTAAAAGAGTACAAAGATGGTTTCATTTTTGTCTTTGCATACCCAGTGTCTGGGCAGCTAGGTGGCACACTGGATAGAGCACTGGGCTGGGAATCAGAAAGATTTATCTTCCTGAGTTCAAATCCAGCCTCAGACAGTTACTAGCTCTGTGACCCTGGGCAAGTCACTTACCCTTGTTTACCTCAGTTCTTCATCTGTCAAATGAGCTGGAGAAGGAAATGGCAAGCCATTCCAGTATCTTTGCTGAGAAAACCCCAAATGGAGTCACAAAGAGTCAGATATAACTGAAAAATGACTGAACAACATATCCAGTGTGTAGGTCACAGTAGGAGGGAAGCTTACTGGGTCTGATTGATGAGGAAACACTGAAAATTGTTTTGTTACAATAGGGTTGAACTACCATCCTATTAATTCCTGAAGATAAATGTCCTTCTGAAGACAGGAGAAACATCAAATTTATCAGTGGCACTTTTGATTCCAATCAGGGAGCCTGCAGGGTCAAGGACACATGTGGCCTTCTAGGTCCTCAAGTTCAGCCCTTTGACTGAATCCAAACGCCACATGTGGCCTTGCAGTTTTCCCACCCCTTGTAGGACAATACCTGGAACATACTGTTTGTCCTTCATTCTTAAAGAGGACCATGACATCCGGAAGATGATGCCATGACATGCAAGTGAATTGGATTTAAGTGAGAGAGGACTGTGCACCTCTCTCCTCCAGAGTCATCTGAGTTCCCTGGCCAGATATAGATCAGAATGACTGGAGATGACCCAGGTTGCAGTGGGAGACCTTGGTTTTTTTAAGTTAAAGTCTTTAACAGGGCTCATTTAGACTGAGGTAACACCTATTCATTGATTAAGTCTTAATAAGAAGTGAGACAAGGAATGGCCTTTTAAAAAAAAAATAGATTTTGGAGAGGAAGACCCTCAGGATTTCTGTCCAAACCAGCAACAATTGCTATTTAAACTCAGTCTGAGCCAATCATGGGCCAAACACTGACCAAGTAGGGCTTGGCCTAGGACCAATTATTATTGGTCAATCAATGACAGCTAGAGTGATTAGGGGTTAAGGATGGTCTTTAAGAGAAAAGGTGGAAAAAGTTTCAGATATTAAACATTTACATTTCAAACTCTGCATGAAAAGGAAGGAAGGAAGGAAGAAGGAAGAAAGAAAGAAAGACTGTGTTGCTCAAGTGGCCAGTGCCTGGAACATAGGAGACACAAAAAATGATTGTGAATTAACTTAGGAAGCTCTCAGATATGTAGGCCTTCTATAGTGGATTAATGGAAGTCTGTAAGTAGGAATCACCCAAGATGAGAAGGCAAAGATGGGTCAAGATCTACCCCAGTGAAGGATATTCCCACATTGATGAGATCACAGTCCCATAATGTCCCCAAATACTCACTCCTCCAACTGTAGTTCCATCCAAATGTAGCCTAGACTAATGTCAAAAAGTGTATCTTTAAGAGGGTGTGTCTGATTGATGAGAAACATTGAAAATTGTTTTGTTACAATAAGGTTGAACTACCATCCTGTTAATTCATGAAGATAAATGTCCTTCTGAGGAAAGGAGAGACATTAAATTTATCAGTGGCATCTTTGAAAAATGGATCACAGCAAATGTAAGCAAACCACTCATTTCTTTCCAATAGGAAGATGACACCTTGGTAAGCTGGACTCCTGCCATTGCCCGTAATGTATTGTCTCTAAGATGCTTGGGTGAGTTGACAAATGAGAAGTCATTCACAAACCATCCCATACTCTATTAGAAGGGCATGTGAGGCTCTGGGGTATGGAAACCTTAGTTAATTCCAATAAACTCCTTTGAGCAATCACAAACCACAAATAACTCTCATTTGTAAACACTAAGGTTTGTGAGGTATCTTCCTGGAAATTTAAAAACAAAATTTCAAGCATTAAAGGTATTATCTTTCCCAGGTATCAAAGGATCATAGATACAGAGGCAAAAAGGAGCTTAGAGATCATTGAGGACCTCCCCTTCATTTGATAGATGAAACCAAGAGACCCAAAGGTTGACTCACCTAAGATGAGCCAAGCAATTCAAACCTATCATTTCTTTGCGACTTTTTTTTTTACTATACTTGTCATATTCTGATATTAACATATTAAAGTCCCCTGCTTGAATTATTTGTCTGTTTCTTCTTATAGTGCTATTTTTCTCTTAAAAGTTGAATTGTGGAACTATTCGTTACATTGAAATTTTAAATTATTCTTTTGTCTTTCCATTCCCAGTGATGAGCACAGTTGTTGGAATAGAGTTAGTACCTTCTACATAGATCTGGAAGGATGTTAGATGCCCAGGTGGTAGTTTCAATAAACCTAACAAGTGCTAGCATAAGCTTCGGTCTTGAATCCCCCTTCCCACTCATGCACAGCACAATCTCCTAATGACTAGGTTCTGTTCAGTGGCAGAACCAAAGAAATGAATAGTTCCCATCCTTTTTACCGGCTACTGCTAAGTAATGTACATCACTGAAGTCTGTGATGAAAAACCTAGTATGACACTCAGGGCTACCAAGAATGCAAATCTGAGACATTACTGTTACCCTCCAGGGTCTCAAGGTGCCACTGGGGAAAACAGAGCACACCTAGAGGATTGATTTAGAGAAGGAAGGGACCTTGAAGGTTATTTAGTTCAATCTTCCCATTTTAAAGATGAAGAAACTGAGGGTCAGAAAGGTTCCATGACTTGTCTAGGGTCACATAAGAAGAACTAACATCTCAACCCTGATCCTTGAACTCACAGTCCAGCATCCTCTTGCCTACACCATGCCATCTTCTGAGGCTAAAAACGATATCAGGAATTTGTTCATTCTTTCCTGCCACCACACAGCCCTGTCATAAACCAGTAAAGAATCATGGGAACACTGAGAAGGAGCTAAAGTATTAGAGGTAGACAGGACCTTAGGGATCATTCAGCTTAATTCCATAAGCATTTATTAAGCACTAACTGTATGCCAGGCACTGCATATAGGCTTGGGAGATGAAGATAAATGAAACAGAACCTGCTCTCAAGGAGCTTATATTCTCGTGAAGTGAGGGGGGAAACTGAGGTCCTCAGAAGGGAAGGGATCTACCCAAGGTCACATGTGTAGTAAAAGGCAGAAGCAGCGGTCAGACTCAGACTCTTAATACAGTCTTGTCTGTATTACATTATCCTACCTCAAACTTTACCATCCCTTTAGGGATAACCCAGAAGCTTCTGAAGATTGTCTGAGAACAGCTCCAACTCCAGTAGGTCATGCTAGTGTCCCTCAATCATCTGCTCACTGGGTTTTTTAGCTGGTTCAAGTCTGAGGAACTGACAAAAAAAATCTGAAGTCACTTCCTCTCTCTGGGCCCCAGCTTTCCCATCTGTAAAATGAGGGGGGTTGGACTAGGGGGTTTCTGAGGTCCCTTCCAGCTATTAAGCTGATTCTCTGATTGGGAAAGGAAAGAGTGGGGGCTTCAATGGCGATCCTTCCCTCCCACAGAGAAGGAGCTGAACCCGTCTTCATGGCCAAGGACTTCTGCTTCACTGACATTGGGAAGAGCCTCTAGATGTTTATTTAGCTCTGGATCTCTAGGAATTGTTGGTCTCAAGCCAGTCTCCCCAGTGAAACTCTAAGCAAGTAGAAAATCCATTGGGTGAGTCAACTTGTGTTTGTGTGCAAAGAAGAGGCAGGGCCCAGAAATACACTGCGATGTCTGTGTCTTGCTCAAAGAGCTGTGGGAAGATCCCCATCACCCTTTTGTGCTGCCTGGATGGGGCTTTAATAATGACTGACATTCAGAAAGCATGTTTCAGATTGCAGAGTACTTTATAGACATGAACTCACAGCAGCCCTGGGAGGTAGGTTCCTGCTTTACAGATGAGGAAATTGAAGAGTAGTGACTAGCTCAGGGTCACACAGCAAATACACAAGAGGCCAAATTCAAATTCAGGTCTTCCCAACTCCAGGTTCAGCAATCTACCACTACCCCCTATTACCCTTATAGGTGGCATTCCCCGACCCACAGAAATGGGACCAAGGTGTCAAGTTCTGGGGGAAGCACCCTCCCAACCACTTGACCCCAGAGGGCAGAACTAGAGCAATGGACAGAAGTTAGAAAGAAGTCATTTGGCATTTGATGGGGGGAACAGAGAACTTTCTAATTAAAAAAAAAAAAACCAAAGTAGGGTGGTATGCCTTAGAAGGTAGTTAGCTGCCTGACCTGGATGGTCTTCAAGAAATCACTGGATGATATTGTTGGAGGTTGTTGGGGGGTGGGGTGGGGTTTCATGCCTGAAGAAGTTTAAAATATATGGAATAGAATGATTGAATGGAATATTCAGAAATCAAATGATTTTATGGAAAAATGTAGTCATTCTTCTCAAGGTATATTATTTAGCATTGTTTCTCCTGCTAAAGCAAAATAAATCTGATATTTAAAAATAGCCCTCATTCTCAGAGAAGGCTTATGATCCATCATAAATCTATGATCCTCTCATCCTGTGGTGGTTATTATACCTCTATTACACTCTTATGCATGATTCAGAGTTTTCTTTCTTTATCCCACATGAAAAAGAAAATTAGTCAGGTTTTTTTTCTGGCTTCGGGGTATCATTTCTCATCAGTAGCCATCATCACGTTTAAAGATAAACATGGGAGTCAATGCCTCCATGGATGAACACATCAGGTATTGACTGAAGAACCCACTTCTTGGTCCTCTATGTTTTGTATCCTGCTTCCATAGTAAAATGGTTTACTTGCAAAAGATTGTGGGAATGCCTGTTAGCTACTCTGAAGACTTCTTTTGGCCACCACCACTCTCTTCACATGGCTCCATGATTTCCTCCAAGGCCTCATAAAACACTAAGGCCCTTTCTGCTTCTCTCCCCATTTCCTCCCGATAGATTCAGAAACCACAGAACTGGCCAAAAATTATTTCCCTTAAATTCTCTGCAAACAAACAAATTCTTCCTTTGCTGCCTAAAGGCTATGACTCCAAATCCCAGGACTGAAGAATAAATAGCATCTTTATTTTCATATTCAGATATGGTAAAAAAAAAAAGCATTTTCTTTAGGACAGATAAATAAGACAAGCAAAATATCATCAATTCCTAACTGGAGAATGCATTAATGAGTCTGATTCCTCCGTGCTGCTTTACCGTGGTGTCCCAGAAAGTAAGTTGGTACACAAGGCAGCCTTTTGCCTTCACATAACCCTTGTGGCAAAACAAGAGCTAAATATGCCTTATTTTTTTCTTCCCTTTGTAAGAGGGTCTAGGGTGGGGAATGAGCAGCTCATTACTGCATGCTCTACAGTTAGGAATCAGTGAAAGTTTGCTCACATCTCACATTCATCCATGCCAACATAATTATTTTCATAACATTTGAATTGGCAAGTAAAAATCCAGTTTGTTCTTTTTCTGGGATCCAGGGTCTGATCTCATCTAAGAGGAAAAGAAAGAAGCCTCTTGTCTTATGAGAATTCAGAGGAACAGCTCTTGGCAAACACTAGGGTTCCTAAGGCCGGCAGGAAATCAGAGAAGAAATTGCACAGGGGTCTGAAAGAGGGTGATAGGAGAACAGAGGAATGCTGTGCTGTGGGGATCAGTTTACCTCTGAGGTATTTTCAGGTAAAGAATATCACCTGACGTAGACAGGTAACAGGACGTGGAGACTACTCTGTTTTGCATCCAGTGCACAGTCTAGGAGCTCTGCAGGTTACAGTATTTTGGAAGAGAGCTGAGACAACAAGGTCAAGCCCCAAAGTCACAGTGTCCTGATGGATGCTTTCTTTTTCATCAACCCAATTCGATCAGTATTCATGGAGCTCCTATTATTCATTAAGGCATCCTCCAGGGGAATTATTAAGAGAGAGATAAAACAAACGTAACCCAGTGCCCATCTCATAGTACTCTACATCTATTTGAATGACCTCAAACCAATGACTTGTGAAAAAATGCTGAAAGTGATCAGGGGAGGGGAGGGGATCTGAGTGGACCATAAGTTCAATATGAGTCAAAGTGTGATGTCAGCCAGAAAAAAAGCCATTATAACCACAAGCTAGATTAAGAGAAGCACAGTGATGCCATGCTCTTGCCCTGGTCAGGTTGGAATGCTATGTCCATTTCTGGGGGCCAAAGTTTAAGACAGACATTCTAAACTAGAGCAGATTCAGCCTAAGGTGACCAGGAAGAGGAGGACAAGTAATGAACTGGGAATGTTTAGCACAGAGAAGCCTCTGAGGAGCCATGACAGCTAGCTTCAATTATCTGAAGGACTGCTATGTTGAAAGGGAGGTGTAATAGAAAGAACTCTGGAAAAAGAACCTTCATTTCAGAGGTCCTGAGTTCAAATCTTAGCTCTGCAATTTACTACCTGTCTGATCTGAAATGAGTCACTTTTACTGTCTTTGTGCCTCAGTTTCCTAATCTGTAAAATGAGGACTAGATGGCCTCTTTCCTCCTCCAATTCTAAGCTGATGAACTTTCACAAAAATGCATGGGAACTAGTAAGTGACTTCTCCTAATAGGTTTCCAAGAAAAATCTAGACAACCACTCGTCTGGAATATGGTAAAGGACATTTTTGCTAAGACCAACTCTGAGCTCCCTCTGACTCTAAGACTGTGGTTCTTTGACTTTATTTTCTGAATAGACAGTTGTGTGTTTGGGGATGCCATCCAAGAATGACACCCAGGTGTCATTAGACTTAACTGGACTTTTGGGGAACAGGGTTCAAAGATATTCAAGGTAATTTTTGTCATTTCTTTCTTTGAGCCCCAAATCTAAAAGCAGTGTTTCAACATCACCCCGCCCTTGGACACCAAGCAGGTAAAAGCACATAGCAGCCAAACAAGGCTCTGGTCTTTGACAGTTTGTTCCTGAGATAAGACTTTCTCTAGTAGATACAATATAAAAGGACTAATAACATCTTGCAATGATGTTGCATGGAGGGATGGATGTTGCATGATGGATGGACTAGAGCCACAGGAATCCACTGAGAGTCACCAGTTTTCTCTGACACTCAAATCCTCTAAGTCTCATTTTAACACATTTCAAACCAAGAGGTTGCTCAAACCACAAAAGATGCTGTTCAATTCAACCTCAACCTTAACATATGCCAGGATGTGCTGAGGCTACAAAGAGCAATATACAACCACAGTCCTGCCCTCAACGAACTTGTATTCAATCAGTCATTCAATGAACAATCATTAAACACCTCCTGAATACCATACATAGGCAAAAAGGGAACAGTCCTTGCCCCCAGAGGTTACAGCACACTCTAAGGAAATAACATTTATAAAATGCTCTCATATACACATAAACAATCACAGGGGGCACTAACAGCTGGGACTCCATTGTACATGTGGACCTCAGACCTCAGAAATCATCCCTCTCTAGAGAGTACAGCCAAAGGAAGTGAGGCCAGGGAGCCATTGAGGAAAGAGCAGCTGTGTAGGAGGAAAAGTTGATAAATAAAGACATGATGTAAATCCTGAAAAAAGAGCCAAGTAATGGTTTGGGAAAATGCAATGTGATGGTCATTTAGATGAGTAAGTAGATAGGAATTCAGTACAGATGAAGAAAATAAATATTAAGGGTAATTATTCATGTTCAGTAGAGAACTTTAGCCTGAAAGTGAGTAGTATAGCTATGACTATCTCCATTCTATAGCTGAAGAAACTGAGACCTCAGGAGATTGATAATTTAAGTACTTTCACAAAGTTGGCAAGTATCACAGCCAGGATTGGAACCAGGTTTCCTACCTTCATAGAACACCATGCTGAGAAAATGGAAATAACACTTGGCAATGGGGATGGGGGAGGGCTGCCATTTGAGCCAGTGGAGGGAATTACAAATGCCCAGAGGCTGGAACCAAGAAGCAAACTAGGCTTAATTTAGGGGAAAATCTCTTAACTGTGAGCAGTATCCCCAAGTAGAATAGATTACCTTGAGATATAATGAGCTCCCTATTACTGAAGGTCTTCAAGCAGAGGCCAGATGCCATTTTCTTGGGCACCAGGTGTGTTGTAATTCAGTTTAAGCTACTTGAAGGCAAGGACCACTTTGTTTTTCTCTTTGTTCTCCCTCCTCCCCCTACCCCACCCAGCCTAGGTGGAAGGCACTTAATAACTGTTTAAGGACTGATTAGTTTCATAGAGCGGATGTTTGTTCAGATATGGATTAATGGCCACTGAAGTACCTTCCAGCTCAGAGAGTCTGAGATTTAAGGATCCAGTTAAATTCTTGAGAAATGCCTAGACCAATAAGGGCTCAGCAAAGTAGGGTGGGGGTTAAGCTGTCCCAGTCAGTTCATGACAGTGGCCATCCTAATCTATTAAGAGCTGCTCTCACCCCTATCCTCTTCCTTCATTAGATGAACTTGGGTGAGCACAGGGACGATGGGGGAATCCCATACAGGAGGAGAGGTCCCCATATTATTCTTTACTGAGATTCAAATCTCTAAGTTTCTGCTGTGAGCTAGGGTAGCAGGGAGAAAAATATATATATTTTCAGTTATATCTGACTCTTCATGACCCCATTTGGGTTTTCTTGGCAGAGATACTGGACTGGTTTGCCATTTCCTTCTCCAGTTCATTTTACAGATAAGGCAAATAGGGTAAAGTGACTTGCCCATGGTCACACAGCTAGTAAGTTTCTGAGGCTGGATTTGAACTCATGAAGATAGATGTTCCTGACACCAGACCTGGCACTCTATCCATTGTACCCTGTAACTGACCCCCAAAATACATAAGCTTCCACATAAAATAAGACATACTAGACTGGGGTCATGCCCAAAGGTCCAATGGAAGGTCTATTTACAACAAGGTCTAAGCAGAGGGGCTACCTTCAGAGGGCAGAGGATTGGACTCAGTGACCTCTCATGTCCACCCTGACCATAATGCTGAAATCCTACTGGTGCCCATAACTCAACCCCAGGAGAGCCACTAAAGTTGAATTTCCAAATTATGCTGTTGGTGCACCTTCTCTCTGGTAAACAAAGCTTGATGTATAAAAATAGTGTTTAGGGTTTCAGATTTCCTATAACTACAACAAAGGCATTAATAATAGCTGGATTCCCTCCCTCCTGGGGCCATTTTAAGGACAGAATGAGATAATAATGTGTGTGAGGTTTAGAAAAGGAGGCCCTTTTACATAAAGATAAGGGTAGTTTACTATGAGTCTCCTTGAACTCATTCAGAAAGACTCCATCTCTGAGTCTTATGAGATAGGTCTGAGGCTAGAAGGGGAACAAAGACCTTACAGATACCATAAGAAGTTCCAATGAGATAACTTTTCTAAAGCTTTTAGCCTCAAAGCCTAGGTGAGTGCTAACTGTGATGTCATCATAGATGTTAATGGGCCTGAGAGAGAAAGAGGGACCTCCTGGTCTTCAATGCTTGTTGAGACCACCACACCAAATATAATGGAGGTCTGGGACTCCTAAGAGCTATCTGACTCCCAAAGACAGTTTTGCTCTAGAAGAAAAGTTATTTCATAGAGATTCCTCAAGGAAGAAATTCTTCACTCAATAATGAACAATTACTTAGCATTTAGCGCACACACACCTATTTGTGCATTGATAAACCCCATCTTCCTACTCAACACAATGCCAGTCTGGCCAGATTTAGTTGGTAGGGGCAGTGATGGCCCAAAAATCCCCTGCAGGAGTTAGGAAAGTAATCTATGGAAGGGATGGGGCGCTCCTTAGGTTTACAGTAAAGTCAACCAGAGGCAGGTGAGCTCTTCCTGGCCGCTACACAGAATCCAAAGAGAGAGTCAAGAATCCAAGTGAACAGGGCAAAGTTAGCCCAAATTCATTTCTAATATCTGCCAGTTATGGGACCAGAGGTAAATGGTGTCACCTCTCTGAACCTTGGTTTGCTCATCCATATAATGGGGAGAATAATGTCCATAGTACTTCTGCCATAGGGTGGTTGTGAGGAAAAACTGTGATGCTGTACACAAAGTGATCTGCAATCTTAAATGTGCTATATGGCTATTATTATTTATTACCATTATTTATTCTCACCCTCATCATAATCACCATTTCAAACTGCTGTGTTTTGCCAGAATTTCTATCATTTTTTTTTTGCATAATCTTCCTTGATCTACAAGTCCAGGATCCTAAAGGGATGGCCTTTCTCTAATTCCTGGGCTCCAACCGCTATCATAAACTCATTTATTCCTACCTGAGTTAGCCTGTCTTGGCCATTTTTTTGATGACAGGGATGACAATTACTAAAAAGCCCCACAGATTCTCTGGGAGTCAAGCATCATTTCAAGTCCTAGGACAACAAACACCTAAGGAGCACTGAAAGCACCTTGATGTGTCTTGAGACCACGGCATTTCCATAGATCTGCGCAGTCATGGAGACAGGGCCCAAAGATAATCCTCCAAGAAAACAGAATATTTCTAAGGTAGCATATCCTTAACCCTAGACTCCCTGAGCTAGTTTAAGTACTTCCACAAATTAATCCAATTTATACCTTCTTTTGAAAGGGAAAGCTGCTTTAGAATGGCATTAGTACTGACAAATGACTGTGAATTACTTGAACCTAAATTATTTGGATAGGCTGCGTTACCAGTCGTGACTTCTAGGACAAAGTGACAGTCCCAGTAAGTCGTGGTCAGCCCATGGTGGAGTTTGTTGTTTAGGCATGGACATCACATTTTAGAACATTGACAAGGATAGAAAGCAGGATTATAGGTCAGGATCTGGAAAAAAAATTGGACTTCATTTTTTTAATTTTATTTTTCCCATAGTTACTTGTTAAAATAATTTTTAACATTTTTTTGAAATTTTGAGTTCTATCTCTCCCTTCCTTCCTCCCCCACTCCCTGAGACAGTAAGCAATCAACTACAGTTATACCTATGTAATCATGTCAAACATTCCCATATTAGTCATTTTGTACAAAAAAATTCAAATAAGAAAAATAAGGAAAGAAAGAAAATGAAAAAATGCTTCAGCCTGTATTCAGACAATATCTTGTCTTTTTTAAAATTTATTTATTTGTTTATTTAACTTTTTACATTTGTGTTCACAAAATTTTGGGTTCCAAATTTTCTCCTCATTTGTCCCCTCCCCCCACCCCAATATGCCAAGCATTCTAATTTCCCCTATCACCAATCTGCCCTCTCTTC
>CM053770.1:294204896-294236035 GCA_028658325.1 Potorous gilbertii | reverse complement strand
AAAAATGTCTTTGGAATATAAACATAGAAGTATATGTCTTTATTTTACAGATGAGGAAACTGAGGCCAAAAGAAGTTAAGATTTGTCTGTGGTCATGGAGCTACTAAGTGATGCAGGATATGAATTCAAGTCATAGGATCAAAATCATAGATTTAGAGCTAGAAGGGACTGAGAACCAGAGAAAAGAAGGAATTTCTAAGATCCTAGGGTCATAAATCTAGAATTTGAAGGAACTTTTAACGTCATCTAGTCCAAACCGTTCACTATGTAGTAGAAAAAACTCTTCAGAAAGAGAGAAATGACTTGCCCAAGGTCACACAGGTTACAGAATTCAAACTCAGGTCCTCATCCTCTAAATACTGTCACTTCAATCCCTCCATGCACTTATGGATGCTCTTTGTAGCATGCTGTGGCTACAAAGTATCCATCACATTGTGGTCAAGTGGATGTTACACATCTCTGAAATAAGCCAGGCTGGTCTTAGGGGAAGAGTCTCTCCTTGGGCCAATACCCTAAGTCATTGGTAGGACATGCCAGAGCTGTCATTGTGCTGCTGCAGCCCTGGAGAGTCATTGTTCCATCATAGGAGATCCAGGGGCAGAACATCAATTGGGATGTTGTAAACCATTGTCATTTCTGCCTTCATTGAATCATTTGATAAGCTTAAAAAAGTCAATGTCTTCCACTGCATTCTGGGCCATCTCCAGTCATCCTGATTTTTGTCTGCCCATTGACCTCAGATGGTTCCAGAGGAGAGAGTGAGACTGGTGACTTTACACAGTCCTGCCTCTCTTAAACACAATTCACTTGCATGTTGCCCACTGCCCTGGTCCTGGTCCTCCTCTAGAAACAGCAATGACAACATTTGATGAGTACCTTATTTATGTGAAGCATAGTGCTTACTACTCAGAGAAACACCACAGTAATTAAGGCTCCAGTCCTGGCCTTGGGGGTTTATAGTCTTCTGATATCATTGCCACAATGCACCTAAAGTTAGTTCATATTTTCCTTGCCTATGGTCATACGGGAAAACTGGGTTCTAGAGAGATAATATCAATTACTTGATAATATGTTGTCCTCCAATAGGATGTAAGCTTCCCAAGGACAGGAATCTTTTTCACTTTTCTCTCTGTCCTCAGTACAAAGCAGTGTCTGGCGCCTAGTAGCAGTTAACAAATACTTATTAATGGATTGACTGATTAACTCACTCAACTGCTGTCTCCCCAGGAAGGCAGGCTATGTGCAGTGGGATTCTGGTAGTGGGGGATAACAGGATAAACATTCGATGGGATGACTGAACAAATAAAATAATGAATAAATGGATGGATGGATGAAGGGAGTGAATTGTTAATTATCTTTAAAACCAGAAGCAGGGGAGCATTAACCAATCTATCACCCCTCCTTTCACTCACTCACCCAAGCATGAGATTTTTCCTTGCAGGGATTATGATTTTGCAATAGCATTGCTATCAAATCATGAGAACCTGGCTAGAAATGAAGCTTGTCTACCTCCCCTCACCCTGTGTACCTTCAGAGATGATGTCATCCATCCCCTTAATTCTTCAGATAAGGACACTGAGGCAGGGAGTGGTGCTCAAGGCTGAATAGTTCATTAATGACATGGCTAGGATTAGACCCTACCTGTCTATGAAGATATTAAACTCTTTGAATGCTATTATAACCAGTCTACAATTTCTGATTATTATTGAAAGACAATGTGGTGTTATGGATAGAATTCTGATCTTGGAGTACAAGAGCTCTGGGTTCAAATTCAAGTTCTGACACTTAGATTGGTGATCTTGACAAATCAGTTAACATCTAAGAGCCTCAGTTTCCTCACCTACAAAAGAGGAATAATAATACCTTTCAGATTTATTCCCACAAGGTCGTTCAAAGATTCAATGAGAGAATGTATAAGCAAAGCAGCTTCCAGGTCAAAGAATTATGCAAATGTCAGCTTTGATTCAATTCAAAAATTCCTGTCCAAAGTAAACACTGGCTCTCCACAGCTACATTTTCTTTCCAGGTAATAATTCAGCTCTTACATAACTCAGATGGAATGTGGCCCCCAAAGTTCAGGGCTTTGAAAGTCCTTCTGCCAAACATGTTCTCCACTAATTTTCTAATCCAGCAGAATTCCAACATCTGTCCAGGTTCTTTCCAACCTAAATGCATCCACATGGTGATTTCAGCTAACATGTTCCAAAAAAGTCCCTAGCCTTCCTCCTTTCAACAAGAGTCCCATTTTGGCAGGGCTTTCTAGAAATTACTGCCAGAACAAATATTCAAGTTCGGTTACTAAGTTTAGAACAATTCAGGCTCTGAAACTACCCAAAAAATCCCTTAACACCAGAACATTGAAGGAATCGGCCAATGGACGGCAATTGGATTTGGAGTGAAAATGGGCACTGGAGGTCTGTGGGCCGCTCGGAGCCAGGGAGCAGGGGACGGGGAGTGGCTGGATCTGATCCTGGCCACCTACATCAGAGGGAGGTCCCATTTCTTTCACCAGCTGGTTGTACTCGCTGAAACGACCCCACTCCCACTGAATGAAGAGTTTAGAGGTTATTTCCTGCCCTTCGCCAGGCCCCTTACAACAACATCCAGACAAATTCCAGGGATGCTTGTGTTCAGTTTAATGTGAATTAAATGCAGATGAGGAGATCCAGCCCAAAGAGAAGGAAACTATTTGGTTTGACTTAGGGGGAGACCTGGGGATGTGTGTGTGTGTGCTGAGGTTCACAAGCAATACAGAAATCATTGGTCCTTCAGGTTCTCTCTACTGCAGAGGGACTTATGCCACAGGGCATGGGGTGGGTAAGATATCAACAAACATGTTGATACCTTACAAACATGATGACACCATGATCAGTTGTAGGAACTAAGCCTATTTAGTCTAGGTAAAGAGAGTATGGAGGGGGTATGTTGACTGTCCTGAAGGATTTGAAAGTTTTTATGGGGACAATGAGTTTATCTCCTTCTTCCTTCCCTGCTACCTGCAAACTTGCCCATGTCTCCCCACCCTGAAAGAAACCTCACTAGTCTCTACAACCCCCTACCCTTCACCCAACATCTCACCTTCCTTTCTCAGTCAAACTCCTAGAAAAATCAGTCTACACTCTTTGCCTTCACCTTTTCTCTCACTGGACTCTGCAGTCGGACAGGACACCATTTCCTCACTCAGTTGAAACTACTCTCTCCCAAGATAACCAGTGCAATCATATCTTAATTGCCAAATCTTTTGTCAGTCCTCATGCTACTTGCTCTCTCTGAAGCATCTGACAGAGTTGACCACCCTTTCCTCCTGAGGATTTCAGTCCCTCCTCCCTGGGTTTTGGGAATGCTCTTCTCCTTTGGGTCTCCCCTAGCTGGCTGACTGCTCCCTCTCATTTATTTATGAGATCTTATTCATTTCATGGTTTCAATAGTTGGTGAAGTCCAACACTGTGCTGGGTCAGTTTCTTTTCTCCCTCTACTCTCTTACTGGCCTTAACCCCTTACATGAATTAATTCACTCTGTGCAGACAATCCCCTTATTGGTGCATCCAGCCCCAGGCCCTCTCTTTGATCTCCAGCTGTCTATGGGGCATTTCAAATATGTGTCACTGATATTTAAGGGTTGGCATATCCAAAGAGGAGCTCACCATCTGTCACCAAAAATCTTCCCCCTTTTCAACTTCTGTATTTCTGCTGAGGGTCAATCCTTCTAGTAACCCAGGTTTGTAACCTAAGGGCCTTCCTTGCCTTCTCTCTCCCTCATTCCACATCCTGCCTTTCCTTCACCCAGCTAACTCTTCTAGTTCAGGTCCTTAGCACCTCTCAGGATGTGCTCCTCGCCTCATGATGGGTCTCCCAGTCTCCAGTCTTTTCTTTCTCTAATCCACCCTCCTGTAACTGCCAGAGGATTTTAGCCAAATTGCCAGGAGATCTGATCACTCCCATCCTTACTGAACAAGCTGCTTTGGCTCCTTAGTAACTCAGAGACCATGTCTGTTTCCTCTACTGGGTGTTTAGCGCCTTCCCAATAGTATCCAGTTTTCCTCCCCAGCATTCTCATACATTCTCCCTACACAAACTCAAAGCTCCAGCTCCACAGGCCCTTTTGTTGTTCCTCACACACTTGATGTCTCATTCCCCCCATCTGCCTCTATGTCTCTTCTTCTTAGCATCCCGGACTTCCTTCCAGCCTCAGCTCAAGTTCCTGCCTTCCACCAAAGTTCTTTCCTGGTTACCTCCCTTTACCATTAGCAGGGGTCACAAATTCATGCCAACAAGACTATTCCAACCTTCAGTGATCTTAGGTTCTGCTGGGGGAAGGCATCACATAATTCAGGAGGGAGAAGGGGAGTTGAGGGTCTTGGACTGGGAAGAACAGAGAAAGATGTCTGTTGAAAAGATGGAGAAGTCCCAAGTGTAATTGGAGCCAAAGGTGAAGGGAGTAAGCTAGGCCCTCTGGGTGGTTGTGGCTTGAATCTCATCAAGCAGGAGAGGAGAGCTCAGGGTAAAGGTGGCCCTGAGTGGGAAGGTCAATGACGAGGCAATGGAGAATCAATTTGAGAAATCTAGGACTAGTGAGGGAGAGCACCCAAAACATGACATTTGGTGTCCAAGGACCTAGTTTTAAATCTCAGTTTGGGCACTGGCCTGGGTGACCTTTGGCAAATGACTTCCCTCCTCTAGGTTTCAGTTTCTTAGAGGTAGCTAGGTGGTAAGGTGTATCACTCCAGTGATCCTAGAGTCAGGAAGACCTGAGTTCAAATGTGACCTTGGGTGAGTCAATTAACTTGTTTGCCTTGGTTTCCTCAACTATATAATGGGATGGTAAATAATAACATTTACCTACTGAGATTTTTATAAGAATACAGCACAGTTAGTAGGTATACATATACACATAGTAGGTACTATTTAAATGTTAGCTTCTCTCCTTCCTCCTCCTCCTTCTGCCCCTCCTCCTACTACTACAAGACCTTGAATGTCTCCTTCAACTTTCAGTCTCTGATCCTACAAAAGATGAAGTCTGAGGCTGAACATAAAGAAAGGCTTTCTCGTAACACATGTCCCAAAATAGAATGGGCTACTTGAGGGTGATGGTCAAGTCCCCGTCACTGGAGATCTTTAAGAAGAGGGTAGATGACTATTTGCCCTCCATATCATAAAAGGGATTCAAGTATAGATAGACTCAAGGGTACCTATCAAAACTGAGATTTGGTGATTTTGAGAAAACCCAATACACATAGGCCATCACCGTGCAGGAGAACGTAGGGAGCATTCTATATTTCAGGATGCACAGACCCCCCACTAGAGGTATCTTCCTACCCTGCCCTGGCTCCTTTTTATTTTTCTGGATCTCTATAAAGATGTTGAGTACTTCCTTAGCACAAATTTCCTACCAATGGCCCCGGAGCCCAATGTCATAGATACCATGTTCTGTTTTCTACGAGGCTATGCTAATTATGATTCCAATGTGTACAGAAAACTATGTGTTTTGCCAACTGAATTTATCAGAGAAGCCTATAATTGGCCCGAGTGAGTCATTGTAACTCTAGGCTATCAATATAGGCTTGAAGCAAAGCGTGTTCTCCACGGGAGGAACATAGTAATCATACAAATTGTTTCTAATGGGAATTGTCATTAAAGACGCCAAAGTACTTATTAGGAGTCAGCCAAAGAAGTGAATGGAATGTGTCCCAGGCAGGATAAAAGCTTAGGTAAAGCATCGTCATTTCAGGAGTTCAGCCATTTGGGACTCTGCCTGTTCCCCTCTTTAGCTGCTCCGCTACCCTTTTATCCCATTGTTTCCAAAGCCCCCAAAGCTCTCGTTCTCTCTCTGCCAAAGAATATGTGCTATCACAAGGCTTAGTCACAGACACGGCAATTCTATTTTTGAACAAAGGCTTTCTAAGAAGTCAAGCATGGAATGACTGTGATGGGCGTAACTTATCAAATCCTTCACTGCTCTTTTTAATAAAGTGAAGCTTGAAATACTCTAATACTTAAAGTCCCCAACCTAGAGATGCAGCACAGCACTCCTTCAGTCACTGCAAATCAATCATGTTTGCCTTTCAATTGAAATAGAGAGACCAACTAATCAATCAATCAAATACTTTGTGTCCTACTCTTTGTGACCCCATTTGGGGTTTCCTTGGCAGAGACACTGGAGTGGTTCACCATTTCCTTCTCCAGTTACTTTGACAGATGAAGAAAACTGAGGCAAACAGGGTAAAGTGGCTTGTCCAGGGTCATAACACTAATAAGTGACTGAGGCCAGATTTAAACTCATGGAGATGAATCTTCCTGATTTGAAGCTGTGTTCTCTCCTCTGCACCCCTAAACAATCCTTAGTAAGTACCTAATGTGTGTCAGGCGCAGGGCTAAATACTGAAAGATTCTCCCTGGTTATTTTATTGCTTCTAGGCTACCCAGGCAGCACAAAGGCTGCTCTCTCTCCTTCTTAAGAGACAATCAACCCCTCTTACTTTCTACTTCTAGTGCCTTTTGGACTCCTCATGTCTACAGTGTGGTTGGAGGGTGATACTGCCTGCTCACAACCATGTATCTTTCCGTTGCTTTTTGGATTATATATAATCACTATTCTTTTATCATTGTGTGTCATGACCCTGAGGAATATCACTGGGGAATGCATGAGATGAGCAATTGTATCAGTAGGCAATGTGTGGTCATTAAAAGCACTGGGCATGATTAGATAGCCCACTTTCCTCTTTCTGTTCATCTCTGGTGTCCAGTTACTATCAATGCACCATGGTGGGTGGAGGGCTAAGACCAGGGAGCCTGGGGTCTAGATTCTTTTTCAGACACTTGGACCTGGGCAGATTATTTAATATCTCTAGGACTCTGTTTCATTGCCTATAAAACCTATGGTCCTATTCTCTTTCTAAGCTACAGGTAGCTATAGAAACATATCTATAGAAATATGAGATCTATTTATAAATGTAGCTATTTAGATATAAGTATATACATGGATTTACTGGATAGAAGCCAGTCTTGGAGTCAGGTTCAAGTTCTGACCCTGGACAAGTCATTTTACCACAGAGTTCTCTTGTCAACTCTCTCAGACTATATGTTGTTGAAAAGATGTTTCCATACGTTGGTATAGGGAATTTTCTTACTAGGATCACAGGTTTGGGGTTAGGGTTAGTCCCTATCTGTATGTAGAAGGGAAAGAGACAGACAGACATAGAGACAGAGAGAGACAGACTTAGAGTCAGAGAGAGAGAGAGACAGAGACAGAGACAGAGACAGAGAGACACAGAGACAGAGTTACTTCTTAGATAGTCCATCTAAAATTACAGTTTATTTTTTAAAATGACCCTTTCATCCACTGTGTATTTACAGGATGGATGGTTAGATAAATTTCCTTCACAATGAAATGGATTTCTCTGAGGGGGTTTTATAGTCTTCCAGGGATTATAAAAATTAATACAATGGAATAATTGCATAGGAATGCTAAAGAACCTTCCATAGGGATTTTGATTGTTTAGATTCCATTCAAGAAATATTCCAAGAGGACACAAAAGGATTCACATTAGTGAGTAGCATGACTCCATGATTCAGAAGTCTTCAGTGCTGCACTGTTTTGTTCTAGTGAATGAGTTAGAACTTAAAAGAAAATAAATAAATGAACAAGATCACAAGATCAGATATGTTCTATATTTCTGTTTAGTTGTGTGAACAATAACCCCTATTGTACTGTTGAAAAATATCTACAAAACTTCACATTTTCATAAAGGATCCCATCAATTCATTCAAAGACCATTCTTCAAAAGATTTTGTAGAAATGGAAAAAAGTAATCTTATGACTCCATCATTGTTGATGTCTTCTCAATCACCTTTTTGTTTTATGACTGAAATGTTAATCATAATCTTTTATGTTCTTTAAAAATCTTTCCCTTTCTGAGATATGTTAACAATCCTTAAATGTCTTTAAAAATAAAGCTGGTCACAGCATGATTTCTTCTGTATTTATGTTGCCAGATCCAACTATTTTTAATGACTTCATCTTTTTAAGGGTCATTGCTAATTCCTCACATCACATAGTAGGGGCTGAGGGGTTAGAGTCCAAATGTTGTAGCTTTTCTTGCCTCTCTGTGCTTCAGTTTTCTCATCTGTGGAACGAGTGTGGGTCCCTTCTGTCTCTAAATCTATATTTCTAAATTTGTTTTCTACATGTTTTTGCTGTCATAAATTTCTCAATTTCACACACACACACATTTACATATGTATATATGCTAAGCATTGGTCTGTACATATACTTGTACAAGTATATACATATACTTGTGTAAAAACCAATGCTTAATATATGTATATATATATGTATATTTGTGTATTATATAGATCTATATTTGTGTGTGTATGTGTAGTTATAGCAAAATGAGAAATCTCATGGGAGCTAAATAAGCAACATAGCTCAGGAATCTTTTGTCCAATATGTCATCTGAGATAAATTGTCATTACAGCTCTGCTGATGCTCCAACCCATGTGTTTCATGGTCCTTAGTAAGTGTTCAATAAATGTTTATTGAACTGAATTTTGCCTTGCATACAATACTTTAACATGTGAAGTTCCTGATCTAAAAATTAAAGTGGGGGGGGGTGGAGAGAATCAAAATAGCACAGTAGAAGCATGGACCTGCTCAAGCTCTCCCCCAAAGCCCTTAAAATACCAGTAAAAAACCATTCTAAACAAATTCTAGAACAGCAGAAGTCACAAAATGAGAGAGTGAAACAGATTTCCAAAGATAGCCTGGAAGGCCAACAGAAAGGGTCTATCACTCTAGGCTCAAAGCAGAGCCCAGCATGGGCTGCACTGGCACAGATGGGACTAGAGTAGGCTTCAGGGTAATGAATCATGGGCAACTGCTGCAGATTTCAGATATCTCAACCTAAAATGCCAAGGATAGCTTCAAAGGTTAGAGGGAAAGTACTTTCACCTGGGTGAGAGGGGAGCGAGCCCCAACCCTGGCCCCAGGGCTGCAGTAGTCACTGCTGCATCAGCTTCTGGAGCTCTCAATCAACAGACACTGGGGGAATCAAGTGACTGCTCTGGGTCTCAATCCTGAGTGGCAGTCCTGAGATAAGGAGGAGCACTGGTGTGGCAGACCTGGTGGTGGCTGTGGAGAGGGAATCCTACTCACAGTTCCAGGGCAGAAAAGAGTGCTTGTGGTTGCTTATAGATCAGGAGAGGAGTAAACTTCTCCCCACCCCTGACTATGCCACTTTAGAGGAACTGAAAACTTACAAGGTCCTAGAGGTATCTCAAACAATAGTTGCACAAAACCTCTGAAGCCTGTGGTAGTATACCTTCCACTTGATAAAGGACTCAAAATTGACTGAGAAATGCCCCAAAAGGTGAAAATAAGATCATAGAAGGTTATTTTCTTGGTAAAAACAGTATTTTCTTCCATTACCTTGGATGAGGAATATCAAAGCATACAACCAGAGAAAGACCAAAGCATAAAACTGGAGGAAGACACCAAGGTCAAGATTCCTACATTCAAAGCCTGAAAAAAAAAACTATGAAATAGTCTCATGGCCATGGAAGAGCTCAAAAAGAATTTTGAAAATCAAATGAGAGAAGTAAAGGGAAAACTGGGAAGAGAAATGAGAATGATGCAAAGAAGTCATGAAAAAAAGAGTCAACAAAAATGCAGGAAAAAAAAATCTTTAAAAATAGACTAACCCAAATGGCAAAAGAGGTCCAAAAAGTCAATGAGAAGAAGAATACCCTAAAAAGCAGAAATGGCCAAATGGTAAAGGAGCTCCAAAAACTCACTGAAGAAAATAGTCCTTTAAAAATTAGAGTGGAGCAGATGGAAGCTAATGATTTTATGAGAATTCAAGAAATTGTAAAATAAAACCAAAAGAATGAAAAAAATAGAAGAATATATGAAATATCTCATTGGAAAAACAGCTGCCCTAGAAAATAGATCCAGGAAAGATAATTTAAAAATTATTGATCTATCTGAAAACAAAGATCAGAAAAAGAGCCTTGGGGGACAGAGCCAAGATGGTGGAGTAGAAAGATGGACCTGTAGAAGTTTCCCCATATAGCCCATAAAATACCTTTAAAAAGTGACTCTAAACAAATTCTAGAGCAATAGAAGCCACAAAGTGACAGAGTGAAAGAGATTTCCAGCCCAAGACAGCCTGAAAGGCTGAGAGGAAAGGTCTATCACACCCGGTGCAGTGCACAGTCCAGCATGGGCCATGCAGCATGGCAGGGAGAGGACCCAGAATAGGCTTCAGGGAGCCACTGGTAGCAGTAGTTCTCACATTGCTCAACCCACAAATGCCACAGACTTCTTCAAAAGTCAATGAGAAAGATTTTTCATCTGGATGAAAAGGGAACACTGTCTGGTCCCACCAGCATCATCCCCTGTAGCCATAGCATCCATTTCTGGAGCCCTCCATCTAAAGCCCCTGGGGTAATTGAGCTGCTGATCTGGATCTCAGCCCTGAGTTGGGCGCTGGGGTGAGGAGGAGAAGCTCTGGCATGGTGGAGCTAGAGACAGTTCTGGAGGGGAAAATCAACTCAACAGATTCTTAGCAGAAAAGTTTTTGGTTGCTCCCAGACCAGTGCACAAGCCAGGGGAGAAGTAAACTCCTCTCCCTCAATTGTGTCAGCTTGGAGGAACTGAGAACTTACAGGTCCCCAGAGTATACTATCTTCTTGACAAGGGACTCAAAAGTCAAGTAACTGGCTGGGGACATGCCCAAAGAAGGGGAAAGAAAAATAAGACTAGACAAGATAACTTTCTTGGTGAACAGGTATTTTTTTCCATCCTTTCAGATGAGGAAGAACAATGCATACTATCAGAGAAAGTTAAGCCTTCCAAAACCTCCAAAATAAAAATGCAATGGTCTTAGGTCATGGAAGAGCTCAGAAAGTATTTTGAACATCAAGTAAGAGAGGTGGAGGAAAAATTGAGAACAGAAATGAGAGCGATGCAAGAAAATCATGAAAAATGAGTCAACAACTTGCTAAAGGAGACCCCAAAAAATGCTGAAGAAAATAACACCTTTAAAAATAGGCTAACTCAATTGGCAAAAGAGGTCCAAAAAACCAATGAGGAGAAGAATGCTTTCAAAAGCAGAATTAGCCAAACAGGAAAGGAGATTCAAAAACTCATTGAAGAAAATAGTTCTTTAAAAATTAGAATGGAGCTGATGGAAGCTAATGATTTTATGAGAAACCAAGAAATTACAAAATAAAACCAAAAGAATGAAAAAATAGAAGGTAATATGAAATATCTCATTGGAAAAACAACTGACATGGTAAATAGATCCCGGAGAGACAATTTAAAAATTATGGGACTACCTGAAAGCCATGATCAAAAAAAAGAGCCTTTCATCTTTCATGAAATTATCAAGGAAAACTGCCCTGATATTCTAGAACCAAATGACAAAATAAATATTGAAAGAATCTGCAGATCACCTCCTGAAAGAGACCCAAAAAGAGAAACTCCTAGGAATATTGTAGCCAAATTCCAGAGTTCCCAGGTCAAGGAGAATATGTTACAAGCAGCCAGAAAGAAGCAATTCAAGTATTGGGGAAATACAATTGGGATATCACAGGATTTGGCAGCTTCTATACTATGGGATGAAGGGCTTGGAATATGATATTTCAGAGGTCAAAGGAGGTAGGATTGAAATGAAGACTCACCTACCCAGCAAAACTGAGTATAATACTTCAGGGAAAAAAAATGGAATTTCAATGAAATACAGGACTTATAAGCATTCTTGTTGAAAAGACCAGGGTGGAATGCAAAATTTGACTTTCAAATACAAGAATCAAGAGAAACATGGAAAGGTTAACAGGAAAGAGAAGCCATAAGGAATTAATTAAATTGAACTGTTTAAAATCCTACATGGAAAGATGATATTTATAACTCATGAAACCTTTTTGAGCATTAGGGTAGTTAGAAGGAATATATACCTACATACACACTTGCATATATATGTGTATACATATATGTATATATACATATGGGGGTATAGGTATCCATCTATATGTATATTATATATGTGCACGTACATGTGTATATACATATGTGTATGTATCTATACATAGACAGAGGGCACAGAGTGAGCTGAATATGAAGAGAGAATACCTAGAAATAAAATTTACTGTTGAGTGGAATGTACTAGGAGTAAAAGAAAGGAAGAGATAGAATGTACAAAGTCATCTCACATAAAAGAAGCAAGAAAGAGTTTTTACAATGGAGGGGAAGAGGGGAGAGATGAAAGGAAATAAGTGAGCCTTACTCTCATGGAATTTGGTTTAAGGAGGTAATAACACACATTTAATTGGGTATGGAAATCTATCTTACCCTGCAGGAAAACAAGGGAGAAAGGGATAGGACAGGGGAGACAACAAAAGGGACAGCAAACTGGGGAAAAGGATAATCAGAAGCAAATACTATTGTTGGGGACAGGTCAAGGGAGAAAATGGAATAAATGGAGAACAAGACAGCATAGAGGGAAATGTAGTTAGTCTTTTGTTACATAACTGTTTTGGAAGTGTTTTGCATGATTCTACATGTATTACCTATATTGAATTGCTTGCTTTCTCAATGAGGGTGGATGGGGAGTGAGAAAGGGAGAGAATATAGAACTCAAAGCTTTAAAAATGAGTGTTAAAAGTTGTTTTTGCATGCAACTGGGAAATAAGATGTACAGGCAATGGAGTATAGAAATCTATAGTGCCCTACAGAAAAATGGAGGGGAGAGGGATGAAAGAAGGGGGGTACTAGCTGGAGGATGGGGTAGATACGGTGCATGCAGTCCAGGGCTGGGAGGTGGAGAGAGATGGGGAGAAAATTTGGAATTCATGTTCTTGTGAAAGTAAATGTTGAAAATTGAAAAATAAATCATATATATATATATATATATATATATATATATATATAATTTTTTAAAATAAAAATTGAAAAGGAAAAATGCCTGGCACAATATGGGAAGATCATTGGACTTGTAACCAGAAGTCCTCAATTCCTCCACCAGCTTGGTCCCTTCATAGCTATAGGGAAGTGACCTCATTGCTATAAAATGAGAATATTCAAACAATCTATCACAGGTCATTCATTATGTGTGTTTCCTGTGCTGGGCCCATGCTCCGTGCTGACAATGGCTTAAACCACCTACAGTATCTTGGCCAACTCGAGAATTGTCACCCACTGATTAAGCTGGTAAATCACTGCACATCTCTGTGCAAAAGAAAAAAAAAAGTGGGCAGGAATAATCTCCCTTCCCCTGTCAAGTACCTTTTATGTTTTAAACACAAAGCACTATTTAAATATAAGCTTTTCATAGGCAGTAACAGTCTTGGGAAAGGAATTCCATTAAGTCAATATAGTTAATGTAACTATAAATAGGCTGCTTTTTGTAGAAGGAGATGAACAAGTAACATTTTTTTGAGCAGTGGTAATGAACCATTCCCATTTTCTCCCTGCCTCCCCCCATTTCTCTTGCATTTAAGCTCCCCTCTGACTCTCTCACTTCTTATCTGTCTAACCTTCCTGGTCACATTTTGCATAAGCTCTTCTACTGCTTACAAGCCTGTCCAAATGTCTCCCAGCTTAAAAAAAAAAAAAAATCTTTTTTCCCTGACTTTATCATCCTTAAAATTATCTCCCATCTCTCTTTCCTTCGCTGCCAAATTCCTGGAATAAGTGATTTGCACTCACTACCTCTATTTCCTAATGTATTATTAATTTCTCAACCTCATATAATAGGGTTCTTGACCTTATCATTCAACTGAAGGTGTTCTCTCCATGGCCATCAATGATCCTGTATCTCCTGCGGTAGATGACCTTTCCTCAATGCTCATCCCTCCTGACATCTCTGAAGTTTCTGAGGCCGTTGAACACAGCACACACCCACAAACCTCCCCATGCACCCCTTTTGGGATGCTTAGTCCTTTCTCACCTGATTCTCCTACCGAGTCCCCTTTACAAGAGCATCTTCTATGAATGTGGTCCAGGACTCCACCCTGGGCTTTCTTAGTCACCTTTTCAGCTCCCATAAGTTTCATTATCATCTCTCTGCAGAAATCTCCCAGTACTAGCCATCCAGCCTTTGACACTCCCCTGACCTCCAAACTTGCATCACCAACTGATTGGTTAGAATGATGCTTTGTGTCTATGCATCTGTGTAGCCTCTAACTGAATGGAAGCTCTCTGAAGGAAGGGACTTTGAATATTTGTCTCTGTATGCCCAGTGTCTGGTAAGCAGTAGGCATTCAAAAAGTTGTGTGGAATTTAAAGTGACTTTAGAGTCCATCTCCCTTGTTTTATAGATGGGGAAACTGAGGAAGGTGTGAAGATTTCCCCAAGGTCACACAGTGAAAAAACCAGGATTTGAACCGAGGCTATTTGACTTCAAATTCAATCCTTTCCATTGTACTAGACTCTTCATATTGTAGCATGGAATAGAGAAGATTAAGCCTTAGCTTAAACTGTTCTTGAAACCATCTGTCAGTCAATGGGTGACAATAGCCAATTATAGCCAATACTTCAATCATAAGCATGTTGTGAGCTTCAATGGAGAAACCTCATGCAAAGAGATTCACAAACCATTAATCATGTAAACTCTGAAGATTGATATTGGTGGGGGAGGGATTTTAATTAGCCTTTATTCCATCTGCATTTTTGAAGGATTTTTCTTAATTTTTAATTTATAGAACAAAACAAACTTTTTATTTTTAATTTTAAGAAGAATTCTGGAGACCTACAGGGAAAACATGAAACTTTCCAACCAAAGCCCATAGTAGTTCGAGAGAGAGTGGATTCTTTCTTTCCAAGTCACAAGAAATGCTTTATCTCACTTAAGATTCTTGGCATCCCCCCCATGGGTCCCCTAATCAGGAGTCATGACTTTCCCATCTCTAAGAAGCCAAGGTGTTTGCCTGGAATTTTCAAACGTCGCCCAAAATAGTTCTCTCAGAATGATTTTGTGTTTAAGCCCAGGTCACAGAAATGAGATAAGGCAGGAGGCAGCCTGCTGGTGTTACAATGAAATTCACAGGTTTATCTGCAAAGCTAAGATCCTCTTGGCTTTTCCTCCTGATTGTTGCTTAGGGAAAAATAAACCTTCAGAAATATTCCACCAAATGAGAAGACGTGGCAGAAAGATTATTTCAGATTCTGGAGGCAACAAACACCTTGGAAACCAGAACTGTTTCAGACCAATGGCTACAATCACTTTCCCCAACTCATTTCAGGCTTCCTTTTCTCTCTGTCTTCAAGATAAATGCCCAGAGTAACAGAAGCCCCCAGGGAGAAGGGATGTCATCATCACAGGTTTGGAGGTGGACAATAGAGGTTTTCTGGTCCAACCTCTCATTTTGTGAAGGAGAAAATTGAGGTCTAGAGACAGAAAATGATTCACCCAAGGCCACATGAATAGCCATTAGGTAATGCATGTTTATAATATACCTGCCATGTTGTCAGATGGATGCTCATTGCAGGGGAGGCATTGTCCTTGCTCCCGAGGAGCTCATATTCAATGGGGAAGGCATAGCTCATGCAACTTTTCACATTACTTACAAGATATGCAGAGTCTTAAGTGAGAAAGATACATCAGAGGGAAAGCGCCAGCCCTGGAGATGACAGGAAAGATTTCTTGCTAAAGGAGAGATTTTAGTTGAGACTTGAGGGAAGCAAGGGAGGTTAGGAGGCAGAAATGAGGAGGGAGGGCATTCCAGGCAGGGGGTACAGCTAGGGGAAATGCCCAAAGTCTGGAGATGGAGGGTATTGTGTAAAGAGCAGAAGGAGGGAGTCAGTGTCACTGGATGCCAGAGTACATGTAAAGGAATCAGAAGATTGTAAAGGTAGGAAGTAATCAGCCTGTAAAGGGCTTTATAAACTGTGCCAGAAGATTTTACATTAGACCTGATGCTTTGTCCAGATTTTCTAACTGCCAATTCAGCTTACTTTCTGCTCTCCCATGTGGTCCAGCCTTCATGAGAAGTCCTCTATCCCACTTTCTGGTCTAACTAAGACCATCCAGGGGACCCCCTCAGCAAGGAGCTAGAAGCAAGCTCTGATCCAAGAGTGGAATTGTACTCTCCCATCCCATGAAAATGACTCAGGATCTGCACTAAGTCTTTTCCAAAGAGAAGGGACCCCAGTGCCACTAGAGGCCAATCCCTTCCATGGGAACTCTCTAGCTGTTAGAAAGTTCTGAATGCAATCCTATATTTCTCTCCTTGCATCCATTCTGTTCTCATTTATTTCTTCTAAAATTGTTTCTAACCAATCTTCTAAGGTTCTTTCTTCCAAAATTCAATTCCAGGTGTTCTGTTTGAGGAAAGGCATTGACAAACTGGAAACCATTCAGAGGAAGATGACCAAGACCTCAGAGGCTGCAATAAACTATTTTTTTTTAACTGAAGACACTCTTGTCATCTATCATCTGTTCAGTGCTGAGAACAGGGGAATCACTGCCTCCATACATAGCAATTTTCCCTTCTACAGCCCAAGATCAATTAACGTTCAGACATATTTTACCACACTATTGACTCTTACTGAACTTGCAGGCCACTCAAACTTCCAGATCTTTCAGACCAGTGGTTGTCTAGGTACATCTCACCCCTCTCGAACTTGTGAAGTTGTTGGGGGGTGGAGGTTAAAGCAAGCATAAGAAGACTAGGTGATCCTTACATGGGGAAAAGACAAATCTCTGAGACCTCAGCACTAGGGAAAGAAAAAGAGAGGGAGGAAATGAAGGAAAGGAAGACACCAGATATTTTGCAATTTGCTGCTCTAAGAAAAGATGCATGGGCTGCCTAGTACCATCTTCCATTAAGCTATAAATACTAATTTATATGCTTTTTCATCTGGGGGCTCATACTGTACTTTCTGGCTAAGAGAAGGGAGAGCAAGTGGAAAGACACTTTACCTGGAGTGACCCCACACCCCTGGTATGCCACCTTTTAGCTGTGTAACAGGGTGCCAGTCACTTGGATACTTTCTGCTTCAGTCTCCTCATGTGTAAAATGAAGATTTCCCTCAAAGGGGAATGTTGTTGAAGCTGGGATGTTGTCTCTTCCCTTTTCTGGACGTCATTTTCCTCATCTGTAAATAAAGGGGAATGGGCCAATCATATCTGAGGTCCCCTCTCCCTCAGCTCTAATCAAATTCCTGAAGAGACTAACCCACATTGAAGCCAGTAGTCAGTTCAGAATAGCATTACATGTGATTAAAGACTGAATTGTGTGGGGATACCCTCAGGATGAGACAATTCAGAGAAGAAACATTCACAAGGCCTGGCAAAGATGGGGCAGAGTTCAAGCAGGTATTGAGGCTTGAGCTGGGCACAGTAGAATATAATGAGGCAGACAGATGGTCCAGGAGCACAAGCCTCCTAGGTTGAGGAGAGCTAACTTCTAAGAGGAGAAGTTGTGGAAAATGAAGCCACATAAAATGTATCCTCAATTTTGAGCTAGAAAGGAGACATCTAGACAGCTCTCTCATTTTATAGATGAGGAAACTGAGTCACAGTAAGTCTCACAGTTAGAAAGTGCTAAGGTGGGACTTGAACCTTCATATTCCTAACTCGAAGCCTCCACTTCAGCGGGTTTTTTTTAAAATCCTGACCCCTTCTGGCAATCTAATTATGCCTATGTTCCCCTTAACAGAGGAATGTTTTTTGGATGAATAAAATAAGATCCATAATGTGATAAAGGAAGACATTTGTTATGAAACATAGATTTTTCTCTAAATAAAGACGTTCACCAATTTAATCACTCTGACCTAATATGTTTTTTTATTGTTGTTTTTCTTTTTTTAACAATTACTCTTATGTAAGGGCATGTTGTCTCTTCCGGAGGAATGTAAGTCTTTGATGGAGGGACTTCCATCTTGTCTTCCCATCTATAGCAACTGGTACATGGACAAGCCTGGAGTGGTCACTTGGGAAATCCTTGCTCAATCTTTGATTGAGAACCTTCTGCAAATCCCCAAGTCCCCAGTAGGAAGTAACCAGCTTGTAAAGGGCTTTTTTTCTCACTCATCTGATAGGACTGTATAGGGAAGACAATGTGTGGTCTGGGGAAATGACAGCTCTGAGCAGTCACATTCCTGTGGCCTGACTCAGGAAAGATGACAGAGATCTTGGGGCTATGGGAGAAGGCAGTATGTCTCCCACTCTCCAGGACTCAATGTGCAGTACACCTGCCAATCACCTGACTGATTTGCCTCCTTCACAGGGTTGTAAAGAAACTTTAAAGAAATGGTGGTTCTCATTGTCCCCCAGCAATATCTAAGGAGGACTGGCAGGGACAAGTGCTCCACAGGTCTCTCCCATAGGTTTACCAGGGAGTCTAACAACTTTTGAAAAGAAGATTTCAAATAGAAATTTGAAAAATCTATTTTCAATAGAAAAATAGATAACCACATTTCAATCTGACTAACTTCTCTTGTAATCCTCTGTCTTTTGTGTCCTTAATCACGTGATTGTGGGAAGGCGTCCCCTGGCTTTCCCAGCCTGCTTAAGGGGCCAGTTCTCCAAAGGGGAGAAGAAGCCCTGCTCCAGCTCAAAGGAGGCTGGAAGGGCACTGACCCCTTGGAGTGGGTTACATGATCAAAACAGGCGTCAACCACACCCCTCTATGGTCCAGTATTCTGGCCCTCTTTGCCAGGGTGTGTTCTGGACAGGGGTTATTTCCCATCCCTGAGCCCTCCAGCTCTGACTCTGAAGTCTTTGGCAAACAATGGCTATTTGTTTCTGCAATGTTTCCCAAGGGAGTTCAGCCCCTTTCCTCACTCTCCCTGCAGGGCTTTAGCTCCTCCAAACTAATTAGGCATTAAATTGTTCTTTGCAGTTTTGAAAGGTAAAAAGGGTGGAGACAGTGCAGAGGGGACTGGTGGAGCATGGGGACAGGGATCTTTGGTTTTGCTGCTGGTATTTAGAAGGAATACGGTCCCTCCCCCCACTCCCACCCCCATCACACACACTTTCAGAAGGCATATAGGGTGTGTTCATAGAGGACTAGTACCTCTGGTATGAAGGCTGCTCATCCACCTTCACCCAGCTCTCACATATGACTCCAATAAGCTGTAGCATACGCAAGGGCCAGTGGCCATACCCTGGATCAAACAGGCTAGACCAGGTGGAGGGCAACTGAACCACACCGAACCTGTAGGTGAGTTGGGGGGTGTTTGCCCCAAGCATGTGAAGACTTACCTCAGCAGCATGGGGCAGATGAGAGGATGAGAACAATGTATTCCAAGGGCCATGACGGCAGCTGAAGCAGGTATTATAGAGTGCTTAGAACTTGATCAGACATAGAAGGCTCCAAGGTCATCCACTGCAGCCCGAGCCATCCCCTGCCATCCTGACTTTTGTTCTGCCACTGGACTGTCATGACTAGAGGAGACAGTGAGGCTGACACTTTATGTAACTTTCCTCACTTAAATCCAATTCACACACAACTCAAGACATCAAGCAAGATATCATTGGTCTTCTTCAAAAACAGAGGATAAACAGCTTTTCCAACTCCATGTATTTCAGAAAGTAGGGATTCAATTCTGGACTCTAACATAAATTGGCTTTGTAATCCTAAATACATCCTAACATCCCAGAGCCCTCAGGCAACTCTCCGAGACTATCAGAAATGGAGCACGCAACATTTAATTGGAAGAAGTTGCTTCCTTGCCAACAATGCCCTGCGCCACTGAAATTATAAATAGTTCAAAATAAAATTAGAAATGAAAACAAAAATCTCAAAATCTTCCATGTCTCTTTGATGCTAATTGAAATAAGTTGAAAAGCACTCTAAATAAAGCACCTATTACGTTTGAGGCACTGTTCTGGGTGCTTTACAGGCAGAGACAGAGAAAGTATCCTCTGCCCTCAGGTAGCTCCCATTCTAATGCAAGAGACAGAAAAGGAGGGGGTGCCACATAAGCATTTATATAATACCTACTGGGTTCGAGACACTGTGCTTACACTCTTTACAAACATCGTACCGTTGACCCTCACAACGATTCTGGGAGGAAGGTGCTATTACAGACCCCATTTTACAGGTGAGGAAACTGAGGCAAGTTGAGGGTGTGACATTCCCAGGGTTATTGCTTAGCCATTTTCAGTCATGTCTGACTCTTGGTGACTCCTTTTGGAGCTCTTCTTGTCAAAGATACTGAAATGGCTTTCTTTCTTCTCTTTGTGACCAGTCAAAATCCCACACGTTCAAGCTCCTGCCAAAATGCTATGATCATTCTCAAAATTCCTTAAGATCCTTGAGGATCCCTCAGTCTATGTCACAGGCGCTTGCTTTCAGTAGGTAGGGTTTCACTTCCCAAAATGTCCTTGGGTTAATTAGGAATGACTTTGTCACCAAGTGGCAGGGCAGGCCAGAGAAAGCTCCATCAGGAGGTGAGGCAGTGGAGACAGGATCCCACCTTCTGACTGATGGTCATTGTTTCACGGATGAGAAAATGCATTGACTTGCTCCAGGGGAGCTCACATACATCACTGAAAAATTGGAAAATAAATATTACAAGCCAAAATGTAGTCATGAAGCCCCTGTAGCAGCTTGGATTCTTATTCAGTTACTGCTAGTCGGCTTCCAAAAGAGCCACTGACTCAGTCTGTGACATTGTTCCTTTAAGGTTTCCAGAGCTTTCCAGAATCAATAGTTAGTGGCCACCAGGCAGTTAGATGGTGCCACAGTGCACAGAGTACTGGACCTAGAGTCAGGAAGACCTGAGTTCAAGTCTGCCCTCAAACATTTACTAACTGTGTCACCCTGGGCAAGTCACTTAACCTCTGCCTCTGTTTCTTCAGCTGCAAAATAGAAATAATAGTAGCACATACCTCCCAGGATTGTTGTACAGATCAAATGAGATAATAGTTATAAAAGGGCTTTGCGCAGTGCCTGATGTATAGTCAGAACTATATAAATGCTAACTATTAATGTTAGTTTTTATCACAGTGGAATGCCAAAGACATGGTCTTCTGGAGCTATGTTTGTTTAATGGGGTTGATTGATCTGAACATGAAAAGTGAGAAAGAATTTCCTCCATAAAGAGGAGTGTGGGATCAAAAATCAGGAGACCTGGGTCTTTATTCTAATATTGCCTCACACAGTTGGGAACTCTTCAGCTAGTCAGTCAACCCCCATGCAGGCCTCTCTTTGTTAGTCTTTAAAACAAAGGGGCTAAATAATCTCTATAGAGGAGGAGTGGGGAAAAATGGAGGTATAGGAAATAACATTCCTAAATCCTCTATACCAGAGCCCTTGATCACCTCTGAAGTAAATCAGGCCATGTGGGCTTCTCTACTCTCTCTCTCTCTCTCTCTCTCTCTCTCTCTCTCTCTCTCTCTCTCTCAATGCACGAGTGTGTATCTGCATAGCTGCCTACACCAAGAGAAGAAGTAGGTCATTTGGGCTCAAAGCTCTTCCAGGCAGCCAACCACCTTCTAAATGGAAGTGACAGGCTTCACTGCTGCTGAACCCATTCTGAGGCATGCCTGCTGATGGATGGTAATGACTGGTTTTTAGCAAAGCTCTTTATTCTGGGACTCATGTTGAAGGGGTGATGTAGAACAGAGCCTTCTTACCATATCTGGAGTAAGTCCTTAGTTCTGTGAGCTTTGTTTTAAGAAAAACACTGATAAACTGATGAGTGTCCAGAGGAGACCAATCAGAATGGGGAAGGTTATCAAGCCTGTGTCTTATAAGGTTCAGTCAAAGGAACTGGGAAGGTTTGGCCTGGAGAAGGGAAGATGGTGGGGTGGGGAGAATGGGGGACCCATGATAGCTGTGTCCAAGTAACCAAAGGGATGTCATGGGAAGCAAGGATTAGGCCTTTTCTATGGGACCCCTGAAAGCAAAGCCAGGAGCCATGAAGAAGGAAGGAGAAGGAGCAGAGAGGCAGATTTCAGCTCAAGGTAATGGCAAACTTCCTAACTCATCCAGTTGCCTGAAGGTGGAGTGGGCTGCCTCCTAAGGGAACAGCTCCCCTTTACTGGGGATCTTCAAACCAAGACTAGGTGACCATTGGTCAAATATGATGCAGAGGATCTTCTTCAGAGGAGTTCAGGCCTAGACTGGCCTTAGATGACCCTTTCTGCTCTGAAAATCCATAGTCTTGCATATTATCTACGACAAGGACCTAAGATATCCAAAAAAGTGTCAAATCAAATCATCAGATTGGGCCAACTGAAGCCTTCTGCATGGGTGAATTTTCGGTGCTCACATAGGTACTTTATACTGCTGGTAGACCAGAACTTCTGCTGATTGCTTCAGTGAAAACACCAGTGGGACTATTTCCTTAAAACACAACTCGTACAGTCATAGGGTATGAAAAAAAAAATAAAGACAACTCAGATAATCATTGATTTAGAACTCAAAGAGTCCTTCAAGGTCATTCGTTTTAAACCTCTAATTTTACAGAAGAAGAAACTGAGGCATGGAGAAGCTAAGCACATATTCATGGTCATCTAGTAAATACCCATGTTGAATCTTGACCCTAGATCATCAAGAACCCCCAAAATCTCGGGTACTTTATTATCACTAGTCTCCTTCCATGAACTATTTTAGCTCAAAACTATAGAATGGGATATAGAATCACAGAACTTAGAGCTAGAAAAGACCTTAGAGGTCATCTGTCTGACCTCACCCCAACTTCTTAGATGGGGAAATGGAGGCTGAGTGAGGGGAGGAAACTGGCCTAAGGCTACACAACGTTAGTGTCAGAGACAACCCTAGAACCCAATCCTCTTGATTGGATCAGTCTATTATACCATACTTCCTTATCAGTCATCTACTCAATAAACATTTATTAAGTTTCTACTGTAGCACCTGCTAGGCACTAGGGATATAAATGGGAAAAAAAATGAAACAGTCCCTGCCTTCAAGGAGTCTCCATTCTATTGCAAGGGAAATAAAACATGTGCATATATGTTATTCAAAATATATACTAAATCATTTCAGAGCTATTGCACTAACAGTAAGGATAAGGGCCACCACTGTGTAGGAGAGAGCACGGGAGCTGAATCCTGAGGGGATCAAGGAGTTCCTAAAGGCAGAGGGAAGGAGGAGCATTCCAGGTATGGGGCACAGTCTGTACAAAACCACAGAGATGGAAGATGGAATGCCAGGAAGAACTGCTGGAAAGGCAGTTTGACTTGAATAGAGAGTACAAAAGGAAGTAATATTTAATCATCCTACAAAAAGAGGTAGGAGTTAGACAAGTGGAAGCCCCTAAGGAGTAGTATAGGAGGCTGCTGATAGCTCAATGGATAGAGCAGTGAACTTGGAGTCCGAAAGACCTGAGTTTAAATCCAGTCTCAGATACTTCCTAGCTATGTGATGCTGGGCAAGTCACTTAACCTCGGATTGCCTGACAAAATGGATCCCCTGAAGAAAGAAATGGCAAACCACTTCAATGTCTTTGCCAATAAAACCCCAAATGGGTCACAAAGACTCAGACATGACTGAGATGACTGAGCAGATATATACTTTAGGAAGATCACTTTGGTAGTTTGGAGCACCCAAGACAAGACTTGGGAAGGACAGCAAGAGCACTTTTCTGATTTTTATTTTCTTAGCCATGGTCCTTCTCATAGTCCATCATACCAGGTAGATTCATCGAATAGATGCTGCTCTGCAAGCATTGATGTTTTAGTTACATTTGGACTTCTTATGATCAGGGCAGTTTTCAGAGACCTCTTAAGGCATGTTTCAGGTCCATCATTGCCCCTCCTAGAAGCTTGACCCAAAACAACAAATAATTCGTCAGCTATACAAGTCCATCTGTCATTGACAAAGTACATAATAAAAGACTCAATGCTTAAGATGAAAATCTCCTATAATAGGCATCATTCAAAGGTCTGAGAAATTAACCACAAGTCACTGACTCAAAGTTCTACAGAAAGGACAAAAAAGCTCGCAGCTGTTGGATGCCCCAGAGTGGGCAGATTTGAGGAAGTGAAACAAGGACTCCAGGATTGGTTAATATACTCCACTCAGGTAAAGACCAGTCAGCTTCCTATACTGTGGAAGACCCAAGATGTTAGCAGGGACCTGATGGTAAATGTTTCATGAACATGACATGCTTTTAGTTTAATGTGCATTAGTAACATTTTCCTCCATCAGTTTCTAAAGTCTAAATAATCAACAAAACACTAGATCAAGTGCTGATTTGTAGCTTGCTGACACCCCAGGTGCAAATGTTCACTCTCAAAATTTAACAATCAGTTTTTCTGGTGGTTTTGAGCTGATTTCAGCATCTACTACTTGGGGGTGAGCAAATGCCAAGCCTCTGGGGCCCATCCCTGGGTGCCACCCACCAAGTAGGTCCAAACTTCGTACCTGGATTAGGGTACATTGATTTCATCCCCCACCATAGTAGAAAGGTTTTCTTTTATTTTGTTTTCTATTCCCACTCAGGAGTGCCAATGATTAGAAAAAAATAAAAGAGGGCCCATCTGGGCAGTGGGGAATTTTCCTTCAGGTTGAATGTTAAAATGGGTCTTCGTTCTTTATAGAGGTATGCAGAGCATTCTCCTCAGGAAACTCCTGTAAAGTAGGTAGTGAAAGGGTTACTTGTTCCATTTTGTTTTCAATTTCATTGATTTTTTTTTAGTTCTATATAATACAATTATTCCCCAATATGTCCTTCAGTTCCACCATACAGCCATCCCTTTAACAAAGAGAGTTCAGCAAAACTAGCCCACACGACTGTGTCTGATGTCATGTGGGCTGCCCCACAACTAAGCACCTCACCTCTCCACCAAGCAGAAAGATTGGCCATCATATTTGTTTTCTGCAGCCAAGACTGGCCACTGCCCATGAGCTGAGTACAGCCGCCATTTAGAGAAATTTTCTTTCCTACTGTAGTCACTGTACACTTGTTCTTGCGGTTCTATTTGATTGATTTTACATCTGCATCAGTGCATACACATCTTTCCACATTTCTCTGAATCCCTCCTTTGTGTTAGTCACTTTTCATGGAACAATCAGATATCAGTATATTTGTAAACACTAGACAGTATCACAGGAGTGAGGGTTCAGTTGCCTGAGTAACCTTCATTGTAAGCCATGTTCAAAAATGCTCAGGGAGTCCTCCACCAGGATCTGGGGTCACCAAAGACTGATTACAGATTTGGTAGTCACCTACATAAGTGTACACACACAAATATACACATACATATAACCACACACACACCCATATACACATGCGCACACACATGCTCACACACAGACACACACACACAGACACAACCACATACACATGTACATACAGACACAGCCATACATCTACATAGATGCACACCTCACACATACACAGTCCACACACATGCACGCACACAAACATACACATGCATGCACTACACACATGGATCTGTCATCATCCCGAAGTGTGAGCATGTATTAAATGCCCAGGCTATGCCAGGCACTGGGCTAAGTGTTGAGGAAACAGTCAACAATGAACTAAATCACAGATTTCAAGGACCTTATATTGAATCAGAAATGTCCCTCAATGTCTCCACCCCCACCCATTGGCATCTCTTCATCAGATACCACACACTGTCATTGACAAAGCTCCACTCCAAGACAGGTGACTTAGTGAGCAATTTCGTATGGTTAAATAAAAGGTGTTTTTTTTTAAAGCATAACATAGACTATACATTCCATCAAATTCCCAAAATCAGTCCTCCCATAAAGCAAAAACCCTTTCAGACTGCTTTCTCTGTCTCTGTCTCTCCCCACTCTCTCTATCTCTCTCTCTGTCTCTCCCCACTCTCTCTGTCTCTCTCTCTCTCTCTCTCTCATTCTCTTTTTCTTTCTCTCCCTCCCCTTCCTCTGTTTTATACTCCAACTCATCTCACCAGAGTGTAAGGATCTCTTCTCTGCTAAGGTCTAGAACTCAGTACAGTGGCCCACACTTCTTCCTATCTGCCCCTGAAACTGCCAGCATTCAAAAGATGCATTAATCACAATTTCCCAAAGACTGACGTCCTACTGCTTTTTCTTGGCTATTCAAAGTCAAAGCTCAAATATAATATTGCAATGACAGAGGAACAAGTTCTGACCCAGATGTCATTACATCCCTTCAAATCCACTCTCACCTTCAAAGGGATATGCCTCCAATAATCCAATGGAATGGTTCCCCCACTAGTCTATCAATCAAATATAATTCTTTGTCAAGAAAGTTTCCCTAATTCCCTTAACCTTCTGCATCTATCAGAAAGGAGGATAGACACATTTTCTTGCCATGTGTATGAACCATAATTTGTTCTGCCATTCCCCAGTCAGTGAGTAACCCCATTTTATAGGTGGAGAAACCAAAGCCCTTAGAGGAGGATGAGAGCAGCCAACAGTCACACAGCTGGTAACAGTCAGAGTCAGAATTTGAAAGCCAGTGCCCAACCTCTTACCCTGTTCTTCTGGACCAAGAAGCAGGACAACAGCAGTCTTAGGGAGATCAAAACCCCTCCAGGTGCACAAACAATAAGAAGCAGATGCTGAAGAATTATTCACACTTCAATCAGCTGTGTCTTAGTAAGTAATTACCTACAAAACTATACTATGATTTTTGTAAAAAGTTGAATGGAAATCAATGCTATCACCCCAGTGGCATGAACTTAATTTCAAAGATGATTTATCTTGGCCCCTGATTGGCAGCAGGTCCTGACACTTAACTTCAATGTATTTGGCTAATCCTGCTTCATAGTCTCTGAAGACATTTCTCCCTTCCATCTATCCCCTAAATATCCATGGTTCCCAAAGTTCTGCTCTATGCCTGACTTCCCTTCTTCTACTCCCTTGGCAATTCCATTCCACTTCTATACCTTTAGCTCTCACCTTTAAGAAAAGAAGGGTTTTTACATGCATTCTGGCCTTCTATCTAAAGGTGCTCTTGATCACATGACTTTTAGAGCTGTTAGGAGGATAAAATAAGGGAATGTACAAGACAGAGCTTGTAAAAACCATCCAAGCCAAGCAAATAGAAGGGAGTCCCCATAATCACCTCTGAGTGAGTAGACTCATTCCCTACAAAGCACTGCTGTCCAATGGTCTTCCAAAATGTAATTCAGAGGACTTGCACTTTAGATGAGCTTTATAATCTCAGCAGCTTGGGACCAGGGGAGGGATGTCACATTCCAATTCAATCATTTTCACTGGGGGAACTTTTGAGGCCATATAAACAAATCATCATCTCCACCGATCTCATTTGTAAAATGAGAGTTTGACCGGAAGGTCCCCGAGGTTACTTTCTGCTTTAAGTCTATGATTCTATGAAATTCTCTTTCCTCAGTACCTATGGGGGTATAACAAGGAAGAGGAGCGGGAGTCAGTGATATAGAAAAGATTCTAGATTCTAGAAAGATGATACAAGAAAGAAGGTTAGGTGTGGAATCACCATTCACTTGGGTTTCATACCCTCCCCCAATATTTTTGTTTGGTGACTCCACGTAATTCGCTTGCTATTTCTGAGGCTCCGTTTCTCTTTGGCAAAATAGAAGTCATAATGCGTGGGGCTGCTCTGCACAAAAGGCTGCTGTAGGCTAGATTTGGATAATTAGGTATAATGCACTTTACAAACCTTAAAACACTGCAGCAGTGTTGGGTTTCCTGACGATATAGCTTTGAAGAAGGGGAGAAGTCAGCAGAACTTATTTCCCATGATGCTCAGACTCAGAAAGCATTGCTCATTGGGATAGAGTCCAAGAACTCCATGTTACATGAAACAGAGGGTATGGGTGATGGGACCACAAGGTATAGATGCTGGTTAATTCAAAAGCCTTCTGATAGGTGGAAGTCTGAAAGAGAGGAGAGGCAGACCCCCAAAGATGAGTGTGAGAAAGGGCAACAAACCAAGGCTGGGGGCAGTCAGAGTCTTGTTGAACATACAAGCTTGCCTTGGTGTCTCTGAAGTCAGGAGTCCCAACGAGTCAACCATTGAAAAATCTGAAGACTCTACCTAGATCAATTCCGGTGCTGAAAAGGTCCTTCTGTGGGGTTTAACAAGGGGAAAAGAATCAACAGAACGAAGAGAACTCAGATACAAGTGTTCTGGTTTCCACACAAGGCAGACTGAAATGAAGCCTGAACTCGGTCTCCATAAGAACATTTCACTCACTCACAGATGAGGATTGAGGGTGCTTCTTTGACTTGACTATCTCATACTGTTCATTTTGTAACTTTGTCTATAATAAATACTTTGCTAATTCATTTACATTTCACTTCTGATATTTTATTAGATGATCCATGGGAGGAGTTTAATTTTTAAATGTTCCCAGTCTATTCAGGGATAGAGGTTTGAGCCATGTAATTATTCAAGAAAGTAGGAGGATCTCATTCAAATCTGACCTCTGATACTTACTTCCTGTGTGACCTTGGGCAAGTCACTTAGCCTCAGTGGCCCTCAATTTCCTCATTTATAGAATGAAGGAGATGACCTACTTGACCTTCAAGTATACTTCTAAAACACAAGCAATCCCAGAGCTGAGTAGGAGTATTTATTACACAGAATTATCCTGTACATTCCTTTTCCTCTCCCATGTCTTGGCTCTGCCTCAGCCTTGGAATTTAGGGAAGGAAAAAATAATTCTTTTCCTTGACTCCACTTGGACCTCTGTCTACCCCCTTGGTGGAGGTCTGAAATGGCCATTGAGAAATATGATCACTTTTCTTTAAATGTTTCCTTGAAAAGAACCTCTCGAGTTCTCACCCTCTCCTCTCCCTCCTTTCCACCTTCTCCTCTTCTCTCTCTCTCTCTCTCTCTCTCTCTCTCTCTCTCTCTCTCTCTCTCTCTCTCTCTCTCTCTTTCTCTCTCTCTCTTTCTCTCTCTCTCTTTCTCTCTCTCTCTCTCCCTCTCTTTCACTCTCCCCTCCCAAACCTGTCAAAGAGCCCTGTGAGCCTCAAGTGTCAGTCACTCCCTTCACCTCTCTTCATTTCTCCATTCTCAGGGTCTAAAACTTCGGACCTGAAAAAGGACAGCAGGGGTCATCCAGCTTATCACCCAACAGCCGGACAATCTTCTCTGTGTCCCCTACTGAAACATTAGCTTGGAGGACTCCAGTTAGATAGCACTGGCAGCCCATTGCTCAAGTGGTTTTGATGAAGCCCCTACTGCTTAAAGAGGCTGGATTTGGTGGGGTGCTGGGGGAGAAAGAGAATATAGATTGAAAAACAAACAAACAGCTCTCCAGGAGGGATGGAATTCTAGCCTGAGTCACTTACCTGTGTAATGTGAAGTGAGCGCACCTTGACCCTCAACCAGCAGGTGGCCTGGCTATGAATATTGAGGAGATCAGCCCTCATGGAGAAGGAATCTGACATCCTCTACCAATACCCTGTGCCTCCTACACCCTCCCCCACCCCCCCACTTCAGGAACTGCCATCTCCCAGCTTTCAAAATTAAAGCAAAGGATCTCATTCTAACCTGTGAAAGAAGAGACAGAATGAACTTGCCCCTTCTAGGTGCAGCTCTCCAACTTCCCTGAATCTTCCATGTCACATGCCCCTTGATCTACTCTTTCAGGAAAAGGCTCAGATCTCCCCAAGTGGCTTCACCCAATGTGTCCCAGCTCAGAAGGGAATGGACTATGTCCAGACAATACAAAACTGAGAATAAGAACTTGATCTCAGACTTGCAGGTAGAAGTATCTTTCTGGAACTAGGCTCCCCAAAGACTCTCTGGGCCAGCCCAAGGTCACAACATGCAATGCTTACAGTCTTTGGACACAGGACTCAGTATAGAAACTGAAGAGTTCTGTCTGGTCCAGGGGTCAGCTCCTGCCTGACTGGGGGCCCACCCAGATCCAGGAGCTAAAGGCTTGCATCATTCCTGGGCAGATGATCAGACAGGTCCCAAACCCAAGCTCATCTGCCTCCTCTCCTCCCAGGAGCTCAGCCAGGGCCCATCCCAAAGCCAAGAGAAGATTCACCTTTAACCCTTGATGGATGCCTCCTCTGGCTCCTGAGAGGCCTGGCCCAATGCTGGTTACCTTTGCCTTACTGACCCTGTGATTCCTCCTTAGTCACTTCCCTTTCCTTAGCCTCAGCTTTCTTCTCTAAAATGTGAGGCTTCAGTAATGGAGCTCTGCTAGAATTCTCCCCCCAAACTCCTTAAAAATCCTGTGAAAAATGACTGAACGAATTCTGGAACAGCAAAAGCCACAGAATGACAGACCAAAGCAGATTTCCAGCCCAAGAAAATCTGGAAGGTCAACAGGAAGGGTCTATTCTTCTAAGCTGGGAGAGGTGTGCAGGTCAGGCTTGAAATGAGCTACAGCAGGCATTAGGGGACTGAATTACTGATGGTGGCTTCCAGACTTCTCAACCGACAAACACCAAAGACAGCTTCAAAGGTCAATGGGAAGGGTCCCTCACGTGACTGAGACGGGAGCATGGTACAACCCCAGCTCCAGCCCCAGCCTGGAATGCACTCATGGATCCAGCCCCAGGGCAGCAGTAGTCACTGCTGACACAGAGGCTGCTTCTGGAGCCTGTCACTTATCAAAGAGCTCAAAAGCCAAGTAAACAAAGAACTCAAAAGTCAGGTAATAGGCTAGAAAATGAGCAAACAGGAAAAGAAACACTATATATTCTTATTCTCTTGGTGAAAAGGTATTTTCTTACATCACAAGGAAGATCAAAACATACAAACAGAAGAAGACAATAAAGTCAAAGATCCTGCATCCAAAGCCTCCAAGAAAAATAGGAAATTGTCTCAGGAAAGAGTTCAGAAAGGCTTTTGAACATCAAGTAAGAGAAGCAGAGGAAACATTGAGAAGAGAAATGAGAGTGATGCAAGAAAATCATGAAAAATAAGTCAACTGCTTGCTAAAGAGGACCCCAAAAATGTTGAAGAAAATAACAGTTTTAAAATTAGATTAACCCAAATGGCAAAAGAGGTCCAAAAAGTCAATGAGGAGAAAAATGCCTTAAAAAGTAGAATTGGACAAATGGAATAGGAGGTCCAAAAGCTCACTAAAGAAAATAATTCCTTCAAAATTAGAATGGAGCAAATGGAAGCTAATTACTTTGTGAGAAATCAAGAAATTATAAAACAAGAACTCTCAATATGAAATAGAAGACTGTGTGAAATATCTCACTGGAAAAACAACTGACCTGGAAAATAGATCCAGGAGAGGTAGTTTAAA
>CM053770.1:294175715-294204796 GCA_028658325.1 Potorous gilbertii | reverse complement strand
GATAGGATTAAAATCAAGAATCACTTACACAGCAAAACTGAATATAATACTTCAGAGGGAAAAAAATGGAACTTCAATGAAATAGAGGCCTTCCAAGCACTTTTGTTGAAAAGACCAGAGCTGAATAGAAAATTTGACTTTCAAATACAAGAATCAAGAGAAGCATGAAAAGGTAAACAAGAAAGAGAAACCATAAGGGACTTAATGAAGTTGAACTGTTTACATTTCTACATGGAAAGATGATATTTGTAACTCATGAGACCTTTCTCAGTATCATGATAGTTGGAGGGAGTATGTGTGTATTTGCATGTGTGCATGTGTGTGTGTTTGTGTGTGTGAGTGTGTGTATGAGAAAAGACAGAAACAGATACAGAAGGCACAGAATGAGCTGAATATGAAGGGATAATATCTAAAAAAAGAAAATTAAGTGTTGAGAGGAATGTACCAGGAGAAAGAGAAAGGGAGAGGTGGAATATAGTTAATCATCTCACATAAAAGAGAAAAGAAAGAGCTTTTACAATGAAGGGGAAAAGGGAAGAGGTGAGAGGGAATAAGATTTGGCTTCAGGAGGGAATAACATACACACTGAATTGAGTATGGAGGTTTGTCTTATCCTACAGGAAAGCAGTGGGGAAAGGGATAAGAGGAGGGGAAAATAGAAGGGATGACAGATTAGGGGAAGGGGTAATCAGAAGCAAACACTTTGGCAGAGGGACAGGTCAAAGGAGACAATAGACTAAATGGAGGGTGGAACAGGGTAAAGGGAAATGTAGTTTGTCTCTCACAACATGACTGCTATAGAAGTGTTTTGCATGACTACACATGCATAACCTATATTGAATTGCTTGCTTTCTCAGTGGGGGTGGGTTGAGAGGGAGGAAGGGAGAGAAGTTAGAACTCAGAATTTTTTTTAATTTAACTGTTTTTACATGTAACTAGGAAATAAGATATACAGGCAATGGGGTATAGAAATCTATCTTGCCCTACAGGAAAACAAAAGGGAATGGGATAAGGGAGGGGTAATAGAAGGGAGGGCAGATTGGAGGAAAGGGTAATCAGAATACATGCTGTCCTAGGGTGGGAGAGGGAGGAAATGGGAAGAAAATTTGAAATTCAAAATTTTGTGCAAGTGAATGTTGAAAACTGAAAACAAATAAATTTTAAAGAATAATAAAATGAGAGGCTTCTACTAACTGATACTTGAAGTCTCTAACTGTTCACATTGTGTTCCTACCTTTTAACACTGGAAAATAAAGGAATGTCATCATGGGTGGGGGGGGCAGGGTTGAAGCATCAGCAAACCAGATCCCAGGCTCTAGTCAGGAACTGGGTGTGCCTGGGAATTGTTTTCAGAGGCTAGGAGCCATATGTCTGAGCCATTTTCCTTTTTTTGGTGTTCTCCTCTCCTAGGAGGTCTTGGTCATGGAAGACAGCCTGAAATCAGTTCCAATGACTCATGGTCTTTCTCATACCCTCCCATGAAAGGCTTAGCCAGAGAGAGGAAACTCCCTTCCATCTGGGCCACTCCTGGGAGGCAGAGGAGGCTGAGTTCAGTATGGGATTGGAAGGGGAGGGATGGATGGGGAAATTTCCCAGAGCTGCTGCAAGTCTACTTCCGGAAGCATTTGTATCTTCTCTTGTAACCTTGAAGCTTTCCCTAGGACAAAGTCTCCAGTGTCTTAGAAGAAGGAGGATTGATTAAGGGAGAGATCATAAGCCCCAGTTCCAGCACCATTAAGGACACCAAAAACACCCAAGACACACCTGCCTCTGCCACAGATGCCCCCTCCAGGGACATATCCCCTTCTCTCCTCCCTGCCATTGCTATACTGGAGAAAATATAAACTACATTTGATATCTCTATAGCCTCATTATCCATTCAGACCATTTCCTTGGGTAATGGGAACAGTTTTTCTGTTTTGATGATAAGGAAATGGAGGAGTTATTCAGGGTCACACAAGTAGTTAAATCACAGAGTCTGGATTCAAATTCAAGTCTTCCTATTCCAAAATGAGTTGCTGTTTCCTTCCATTCTTGCCCAGCTATTGAAATGGCTGTTTCAAATATCCTTGGTGACCACCTAGTGACCAGATCTAATAATAGCCATTCCTGTGACCCTCACCCTCCTTGACTTCACTGCTTCCCAGACTCCTCTGTCTTTTGTAATAACCACATTTACCTGGGTCTTTTCATCCTTCCCTGTCTCCTTCCTTGGTTCTTCTTTCTCCTTTCATTCCAAATGAGCAACTGCCCACCCAGTCTGTCCTTTCCTCCTCCTCCTTCTCTCTTCTCCTTCTCCTCCTTCTCCTTCTCTTTTCCTTCCTTCCTTACTTTCTTTCTTCCTTCCTTCCTTCCTTCTTTCCTTCCTTCTTTTCTTCCTTCCTCTCAACATGTTTGAAGTAGGGTGATGCCCTTTTGAATAGAAAGGAGATGCACATGAGAGATATTGTGAAGAAAGAATTGGCCACCTCTCTAGATGTAGGAGATGAGAGAGTGAGGAAATGAAGGATGCCTCTGAAGTCCCAAACCTGACTGACCAGAGAAATGATGGTGGCCTTGACAAGGACACTGATAGGAAAATTTGGAAGAGGGGCATGTGGATGGCAGGGACTTCCATTGAGACATCTTGGTGTAGTAGAGAGACCCTGAATTGGAAGTAAGAGGACCTGAGTTTGAATCCCAGCTTAGCCACTTATTGCTTACATGGCTTTGATCAAGTTAATTAACTACTGTTGGCTGCTGTTTTCTCATTTATAAAATGAGAAAGTTAGATTGGATAATCTCTAAGACCTCTTCCAGCTTGAAATCAATGATCATATGACTCCAATGCTATGGCTCCTCTCCTTCTCCCTCTTTGACTGCCTTTCAGTCTCTTTCAGTGTCTCCATCTCTCTCCTTCCCTCCCCTTCCCTCCATCTCCTTCTTCCTTTCTTTCTTTCTCACATGTCCTAAACCGAACTCATTTTTCCCCCTACCTCTGCCCAGATTCATCAGGCTCAGAAACTTAGATGATTTTCAAGCTTGGGACCTTAGAGCTATTTCCCCTTCCCCATTATGCTAATAATGCAATTGAAACCTAGACAACCAAATTATTCTTCAGAAAACATAATGTGAAGTTCTGTTCAAGTGACTCTAACAGAAGACCCCCACTTTCCAGTCTGGTGTCTTGCCATGTTATGTGATCTCTTGACTTCGGTGTTACCACCATTTAAGATAGCTTAATGACCCTGGGCAAGTCCATTTACCTATTTGCCTCAATTCCTACATCAGTAAAATGAGCTAGAGAAGGAAATAACAAACCACTACAGTATCTTTGCCAAGAAAACCCAAATGGTTCAGAAAGACTCAGACGCAACTGAACAATAACCACAAAAATGACACAGTAGAGAAAAAATAAAGCTTAGAGTCTGGGAGTCCTGAGTTTGAATCCTGCCCCAGATACTCCACTGTGACCCTGGGCCACTCACTTCTGAGCCTTGGTCTCCTCATGGATAAAATGGGAATACAGTAGCATCTACCTCCCAGGGTGGTTTGTGAGGATTAAATGAAACAGAATATGTACAATGCTTTCTGCATACATTCAAGGTGGTGTTATTCTCCTCAGAATCCAGTTGTTAGGAAGGGCTTTTGCTTGTTTTGTGTTATGTTTTGTTTGTTGTCTGAGATCAAGGTCAGTGTCTCCTGGGCTTTCTTCCATTCCTGGAACCTGCTCTCCCTGTGGGTTCCACTTCCCACATACCTGTCCCAGCCCTTCCCCCTTTCCCCACTGCTTCTGATGTCACTCTCCTGGCTCAGCCTCTCCTCCTCCAAGCCAGCTGCCATGCCGTGGTCAGTAGCAGCTCCTCACTGCTCTAATTTCATCAGTCCAAAAGAGTCAGGGAGCTTCCCTTGCCCATTGGAGAAAGTCCAGACTGCTTGACCTGGCTTTCAAGCCTTCCCCTGTCTGCCCTTTCCACTCCAGCCTCCCCCACACCCTGCTCCCCCACCTCACCCTCCACTTTTCTGTCAAACTGGGCTCTTGGCATTTTCACCAACATATCGCACACCCTCATGCCCCAGTGCCCTCTGTGACCTAGAGAACTTCCCTTCCCCGGCTTTGTGTCTTCCAGGTGAAATTCAATCTCTCCTTTATAGCCAAGCTCAAATAGCAGCTTTGTGTGGGTCCCCTCTCCTCGTGCCCAGCCAGGAATGATATCTCCCTACTCAGGACTCTCCCAGCATGCTCTATGGCCTTTCTTCTTGTCCTGATCAGGTTCCAGTTGGTGTTAGAGCTCATTGTGCACACCAAGTGGTCCACAGGGCAGTAAACTCTGGGAAAGGATGGGGATGGGGGAAACCATCAGTTCATAAAATCTTAGATCTAAGGCAGGAAGAGACCCCCAAGATCACCTCAGCTTAGAAAAGGAAACTGAAGGCCCAGAAAGGTCACATTATCTTCAATCTGGTAATGTATCTGAGACCTCCTCTAGTCTGACCCCCTTGTTTTAGAGAAAGGGAAACTGAGGCACAGGGAAAACAGCTATTCAGCCAAAGCCATAGGATCAGTCAGTGGAAGAGACAGACATTGAACCCTGGTCCTCCATCCCCATGTTCGTGGTCTTCTCTATCTCACCTTTATCTCTCCAAGTATGATTGCTTGCAGAGTCCAAATGTACAACTAATGTTAAAAATTGTATTTATTTATTATTTGTTTGTTGTTGAGGGCCAGGATGGAGTGCTGTTGACAAAATCAGGAAAGACCTTTGAGGAAACCTTTCTTTGAGACTGTGCTCATTATCATCCAGAATGGCTCTCCATGCCCCCCAGATGTTGCTGTCTCCAAGACAAATATGGGAACTACAGAAAACAAGGGATATGTAAAATAGATGTCCTCTAGGATAACAGTCTTTAAAGACCATAGGACTGGCCTAATCACTGGGACAGGAGATGAGCAGAATGTCACATAGACTTGCAGATTCTGTCTATATATACTCTAACCTTCGGATCAATAAAGGGAATTGGTCTATCTTTTCCCGCCTCCCGTGTCTCTTTTCTTCAACCACTTCACCGAGCCGTGTAGGGACGTGGGCTGTCCACTACAGTGTGTTTGTTTAAAATTCTCTTAAATATATCACAGACTTCCAAGGGGCCCCAGAGGCCAGCTGGCTCAGGCTGTAACTGAGAGCATCCTTGATGTCATCACCTACAAGTGACACTCTAGCTTTGGCTTGAAGACCCCCCCCAGTCCACCACCTCCCAAGGCAGCCCCATTCTACTAAGAGAGAACTCTCACCTCCAGGAAGCTTGGGGTTTTCCCCCCTAATTCAAGCCCAAATTTGCTTCTTTGTACCTTCCCCTAAGTTCCTGGTTCTTCCCTCTGAGCACAAGCAGAGCAAAACTAATCCTTCTTTCACATGACAGCCTCTGAATACTTAGAGACCGCTTCTGCAATGCGCCCCCCCCCAACTCCTCCTCCCTCTCTTGTCTTCTCCAGGCTAAACACCCACATGCTTATTTTTGATGTAAATTAAGAGAAAGCATTTCCGTAAGCACTTTCAAAAAACAGACAATAAGACACAAAACCAAGGCTTCCCACTAGATGTGTGTGACTGAGGCAGGGCGTTCAGAGTCAGCACAGACTTGGGAAGGGATAAAACAGAGTGTCTTTCAAGGCCATGAAAGGCTGTCACCTAGAAAGCAAACTCAGCTGATGGAAGGTCCGTTCTCTCAAAAAGCACCAGATTCGAGGAACAGCCTCCAAAGGAGACAATTAGTCCAGAGAGGAGAGGAAGGGTCAGGGCATCTGAGCCCAGTGATAGAGGCATTCAATATAGCATAGGGGAAAAAGCATGTGACAGAGAGGCAGAGGGCCTCATTTCAAATCTGGTTCAGTCACTTGCTGCTTAGGTGTCCTTGGGAAAGTCACTTCTCCTGAATGATGCTATCCAGCAGGGGAATGTGCTGAATCCCAGGAGGTAGTGGATTCCCCCACACTTGGAGGAAGTTTCCATTTGTCTGGGGATACTGTGGGCAGGATTCATTTAGATAGAGGCTGGATGCAATGATGGTGATGGTGATGATGATAGTTAGCAATTCTATATTGCCTGTTAGACCTGAAATTCGATGGTAAGTTAAAGAGGCATCTATACTCTAAAAACATGAAGATGTCCCCTGGCACAATGGGCATATGAAAGCGGCTGAAGCATGTGATGTGGAGCACCTGGTCAGGCGTCAAAGACTCCAAGGTCATTCACCACATCCCAAGCCATTACCAGTCATCTTAACATCTGCCTTGTCACAGACTGTAATGGCTCTGGAAGAAAGAGTGAGGCAGATGACTTTGTGCAGTTCTGTCTCACTGAAACCCAATTCATACATATGAATACATCACCCCATAATGTCATGGGTCCTCTTCGAAATTAAAGATAAAGAACAATTGCCCCACCCCCAAGGACCTTATGTTCAGAAAAACCTGAATTCCAATCTTGCCTTAGACACTTACTTACTTGTTGTGTGACTGTAGACCAGTCCCTTGACTGCTCTGATAGTTTGATCATATCTCCTGGGGAGGAGGTGGGGGGGGGGAGGGAGTAGAATATATGCACAGTTAAGAAAATACAAATTACACCAAGTACAAGGGATTTTGGCTATGTGGGGGAGGACCTAGTGATTGGGGCATCAGGATGCAGAACATGCATGGAAACCTAAGCCCTTTCACCTCTCTGTGACTCAGTTTCCTCTTCTTCGAAAGGAGGGGGTTGTGCTCCATGATCTCTAAGTTCCCTTCCAGTCTTCCAACTTTATGACCCTAAAAGGAAATCTATTTTAGAATCATTTTTGACTCAGCCCCCACAGAATCCACAGGAAGCTGAGTGTCAATGAATTTAGAAGCTCATCTCAGTGGGCATCGCTTTTAAAATCCAGCTGCCATTCTCCTCCCCTCTTCCCCCCTCAAAGAAAATCAACAACAGTAACAAACCACAAGCCAAGATTAAAATTGGACATTTATTACTGCCCTCCCGCTTCCCCAGTCTCCAGGCCTCTGGCTGAGCAGCTGCCATTGGGCCTGGACAGCTCCCCCTCACGGTCTCCCTGCATGCTCTGCCTGCTTTGGGAAGGTACTAATGCCTAATCATTCTGCATTATCCACCTGCTCTGGTGACATTCCACAAACATGTGGGCAAAAGCAGCCGCTTTCCCAACTTTCATTACCAGAGAAAGGTAAAATGTGGCTCTGGAGTTTCCCCACATCTCCTCATAACGTTACTAGAGATCTGACTCTTCTCTCTTGATCAAGAATTCCGTGAAAGCTTACAGATTTCTTCTTCTGCTAAAAAAACAGTACTTGGAGGTAGAAAACAAATATTTGGTTCCTGCAGTCAGGGAGAAAAGAGAATGAGGAGAACAAGGAGGAGGAGGAGGAGAAGAAGGAAAGAAAGAAGGAAGGAAGGAAGGAAAGAAGGAAGGAGAGAAAGGAGAAGGAAGAAAAGGAGAAGAAAGAATTAAGGCACGGTGGCCTCAAAGCCAGAAAGTACTGAGTTGAAATCCCACATCTGACACATAGCAGCTGAGACCTGGGACATATTATTTAACCCAGGCACCCCTGGAAGACCATAAGTTACTGACAAAATGCCAGTTTTCTTCAGGAGAGGGTGTTTCCACATTGGGATCCCCTCCCTCAATGAATAGTAAATACTAACAATGATGATAATTCTAATAATACAAATATGCTGCATCTATACAATGGTTGCTGAGTTGTCAAAGTATCTTTATATATTACATTTTATCTTCAAAATAGCCTTTCAGAGTCAACAGGATAGATGATCTCCTCCACAGAGGCAACCCCCTATAATGCACAGAGTCCTGGAGCAAGGGTCTAGAGGCTCAGATTCCTTTTTTGACACTTAGGAGCTGTGTGTTAAGGGGCAAAGGACTCAATTCTTTTGTGCCTCAGTTTTCTTATCTACAAAATGAAGAGGTTGGCACAGAAAGGTTCCTTCAAGCTCTGAGTCAAGGATCCTATAGTTCCCACTTTTCAAAGGCTCATTGAAATATAATTATTTCTCCTGGGTCATATACCTAAGAAGCAACTGAGTTGGGCAGAGAACTAAGACATCCTGGTATCACAGAATCTAGAAGCCTGATGGAAATCCCACTTCTGCCACTGATGACCTTGGATGAGTTATTTCTCATTTCTTAGCCTCAGTTTTCTTCTCTGTAAAGGGGATGAGTGAGGAGAGGACCTCTCCATGACAAGAATCTAGAACCATGTGTCTTCTTGGATGCATGGAGCAGCACCTCTCCCTCTCAAGCTCTCCTTCAACTCTTTCAAGCCCAGAGGAGTGAGTGACAGAGTTCTGCCAATGAGCAGAGTCCCATGTAGATGAGGTACCAGCTGAGGTACCCAAGGCTTGAGCCACTCCACAGTTGGAGGTGGGAATGTTTTCTTCCAAAGCAAACCTTGTTATATTTGTTTTTAAATAGTAGAAGAAAAAGTTCTGAACATGCTATTGAATTGGACTCAGGAATTGCCAAAGTGTAAACCTTCTACCAAAGCAAGTCAGCATTTTCTCCGTACCTTAGAGGCTCAAGCAGTGCCTAGAGCCCGAGAGGCTGAGCATCACACAGCTGGCATGGTTCTGAGTCAGAACTTGAACACAGGCCCTCCTGGTCCCAAGGCCAGTGATCTGTCCACCATACACTGTTTAAAAACACAGACTTATTTGGAGAGAGAACACGATTTGATGCTGTGGTGGAAAAAAATCCTCCACAGAATTCTTGAGTTCCCCAAAGATCAAACACAGCATCAATTCCCTGATAGAGCTACTCCAAGAGAAGCTAGCTTGTCAGTAGAGACAGACCCAGAAGCAAGCCTTCCATGAAGACATTGCTGGGCATAATCTGAGTGCTAATGGCTAGAGAAGCATTCAGGATGGCACTCCAGACTCCCTGGATGATAACTACCCAAAGAAGACTGGATTTGATCACTTTCAGATGTAAAGAAATGATACTCTACTTGGGCAGTGGCAGAACTAGAAAGCAAGCCTCAGCTCAACATGGTCCTGTCATTGAGAAAGCAAGGTGGTATAACGAATTCTTGGGAAACAGGAAAACCTGAGTTCAAATTCTATCTCCGACCCTTATTATTTGCCCCTGGGTAAGCAATTAATCTCACTCACCCTCAGTTTTCTCATCTGTAAGATGGAGATATTACTAGCATTCATTTACAGATGATATAACCCATGGACAGCAAGATCTGAGTTAGTGTGAATAACAGATCCTCTGAAGTAGTTGTGTGCATCTGAATTCACACTATTTAACGTTACAATTAGAAAAAAAAAGTTACAATTAGATTAAACTGTAATAATTGATTCCAGGCCAATGGAAATATGCCATGAGAATCTAAGTAATATGAGACTACTTCAAAGTATTTATTATTTGCACGAATCAGAGCTTAACTGGTAAAAAAAAAATCTGTAAAATGTAAAACTCTGTAAGAATGTTCACTTTTATTGTAGACTCATGAACTCATAAATGTGACAGAATTAGCCAACTTGCCAAATGTTTCAAACCTACCAAAGTCACTTCCTTCACATACTGTTGGAAAGGAAGCATGAGGTCATCATCCCCTGTCCATTGTTCAAGCCAGCTTAAGTTAGTGATGATTGTCCCAGAAGTCTGAAGTAGTCCAGTAGATGCCTCCTGTAACTCTTTCTTAAACCAGAATCTCAGGAGAGAACATAAAATACTGTGTTTCAGTTAGGAAGCTCATCATAGGGTAACATACTAAATGAGTTACATTTGTAAGAAATTTAGCATAGTACCTGGCACTTAGTAGGTACTTAGTGTTTGTTTTCTTTCCACCCCAAGGCTCAGAGTGACCTTACTTGAGTAGTAGCCCCTAGGGATCATCCTCACAACCTTCTCTCCTCCTACAGGTAAGTTAGGTCACCAGCAATCAATCAAGTGTCTCCCCTCATGTTTATAGAGGTCACCCTGAAGGGTTTTTGAGTTTCTAGTAACTTCACTCATGCACCACCACCAATGTCCCAATTGGAATAGCCAGTTGAACTCCCTCCAATATCAATTAACATCAATTAGCTTTACAAGAGGTTACAGTTAGATATATTTTACTGAGAAGGTATCACAAGAACAAAGTTTAACATCCCCCCCACTCAAACAACATCTGGAATACATTCACCCACAAACCCAATGGAAAATAGACTCTCCATTAGAGAGCGTGTGTTGAAGAAAGGGATCTTAAAGCTCTTGGTTGGACTAAAGTCCTTTCCCCTTTCCTGGAGGCCTCATGAAGTTTCCTGGAGGTGTAGATACTTACTTTTATAAAAGGCAGGGCTTTGCAGAGTCCTAAAGCTGCCTTCACTTACTTTGTCCAGATTGTTTTTGTTTCTGGGTGCAGATGCTACTGTTAGCCACCATTTTGCCAGACACTGCTGTTCCTGGAACAATCATATCACCATGGGAAGTTCAAATCTTCCGACCTTTGACAGTTGACAATGTGTTCTTCTGATCAAAGCAGGAAGTGGGGGGAAGGGGGTAGAGAGACAGAGACTCTTCCACCAAGCCAGCAATTACTTTTCAAGGGCTTGGCTGAAATTTCTCAACTAGTTTGCTGACCTGCTATTAGAATACTGGATTCTGAGTTGGCCCCACAGGCCATGACTAGTCATCTTCAATCAATCTCAATACTCTTACTATGTAGCATCATCTAAATTTATCCTTTGACTCTAAGTATCTCACTCTATGTGTCTATATTACCCTGGGGTTGATTAATAGATTCAATAGAGATGGTTAGGAATTGTCCACATCATTTTCCACACTTGATTAATTGATTTTGCACATCAGTCAAAGAGGCTTCTGCTAGTTATATTAATTGGGGTAGGGAGATAGATTGATTCAACTGAGAAAGACTGATCTTTTATATTTGATTAGAATGTAGTAAACTCCCATCCTTACTTTCTTAAAGGAAAGAAAATAGAAGTTGTTCCTTTGGTTATAAAATGTTTATCTTGTATTTCCTGCTGTGTTGAGTATTTTGCCTCAACAGTATCGCCAATTGCCTGAAATTGTCTAAAGTATGACTTGACATCTTTGACATCCTTCTAGGCTTTCATTTTGGGGCCACTTCCTATGTACCTAATTTCTGTACAATTGGGTGCAAGTTATGAAAATAAAATTCTGACCTTTGTAGTGGTCAAAACATTTGATAATTCTGTGATAATCTGAAGGGATGCTGTGATAATCATACAATTAATATTTTATCTTAAATAAATATAAGAATTTTTATTTGGAAAAAAAGTATAATGCTTTAAAATGTATCAGTAGCTTTCCTGCTCAGCTTTGCTCAGCAATTACCAGCTGACTCCTTCAACTATCAACTCTGCTTTAACTGTTACCTTCAATTATCAACTGACACCTTCAAGTATTAATTATCAACTCTTTACCTCCAAGAGACTTGTAATAGGGAAGAGCATATGAGTGTACCTTCCCCCTCCCAGAGGATCATATATTTAGAGCTGGAAGAGGCCTTAGAAGCCATCTTGTCTAATTCTTTCATTTTATAGATGAAGGAACTGAGGCTTAAGGGACTTGCCTAGAACATGTCAAAAGTAAGATTTCATTCAAATCTTCATGTCTCTAAATGCAGTGCTCTATTGCATGTGTGATACAGCTCCTGTTCCCACATGGGGATCAATACGTCAGTGACCAATGGAAGAGGTGATGTTCTGTTGGTAATAGGTCCACCTCAGTTAAAAACTGCCTTGTTTCTTTAAAAGGGTGGGCACTTCCTCTGAGCCCCTCTTCTGGCAAGCACTTCAGAAGACAGGAGGTATAATGTTCCTTCCAATCCACGGGGTTGCTAAGCAGCAGGGAAGGAGGAAGAAAATCACATAAGTCCTGACTAGACCCAAAGTTGGTCAATCTAGTGAGAAGGTTTCAAGGTACTCCTGTCTTCCTTAGACTCCCTCTCTTCTCTGAGTTTTCTCTTCATCCCCTCTGTGAAAGAGCACTAGTTCTCTGCAGGGTCACCCACCCCTTTCTCTTCAGCCCCTTCCTAGTGGAAAAAGAGTAAATGACTCCATCATATTTGTTCCTCTGTGGTCTTCCCTGAAAGGGGGAAATTCTTATGGCCTTATATCAAGATCAGCCTAACTGGGCAAGCCCAGGTCATTCACTTCCTAGGAAAACCCACATCTCATAGCCTTCAGTTTATTGGAAACAATTATGCAGTCAATTTGGAGAAGTCATTTTTGATGAATTTATATTTTTGTACTGAGCCAGAAATTTCCCCCAAGTCCATGTGCTTGCTGGTCCTCATTAAATTTCTCAGTCTCTCCCACAAGCAAAATTATGTCCATTTATACAAGTAAAGAGCCAGCCAAGCATTCTGTTCAGCACTACCTGAGAGAAACAAAAGGTCAATTATATCCCCATGTCCCTCATCAGAGTCGGGGGGGGGGCGGGGAAGGGAGAAGAAGGGAGGAACGGAAGACAAGGAGGAGGGGGGAGCTGGTGGATGGGGTGGGGAGAAAGGACTGCCTTTTACAGATCAGAATGAGAAACATGGGCAGTGACTAGCACAGGGTACAGATGAAAAATATAAACACATAGGAATGTGTGCATTGATGGGGATTTAGAGGTATATTCAAATATGCATACCACCCCACAGGAAGCTGGAAATTTATACCCAATCAACCAGCGTTTATCAAATACTATGTAAAAGACATTGCTTTCAGTTCTGAGAATACAGAGAGAAAGCAAAAGCAGTCTCTTTTCTTAAGGAGTTCTATCCATCTATCTGTCACCTATCTCTATTTCTCTCTTTTTTAGCTAAAATAAATACATATTATTGAAGTATAAACTGTATGTGTGTATGCATATATACATACATACACATATATATGGAGGAGAGGAAAGGGGAGGGGAAGGAAGGGGAAAGGAAGGGAGGGGAGGGGAGGAGAGGGAAGGGGAAGAGAGGGGAGGGGAGGGGAGGGGAGGAGAGGCAAATAACATTGCCTTGGAAACCAGACACTCCAGAGTCTCCCACTCTCTCTGTTCAGGCTCTTCCAATGATCTTGTCTCCCCCTTCCCTCCACACATAGCCCTGAGCATCTCCAGGATGGAATATTTTTACAAACGCAGAACCAAAAGTCAGGAAGACTTGAATTCAAATGCTATTTCCAATATTTCCTGGCTCTGTGACCATGGATAAGTCATTCATCACTTAGTGATGAATGTCGTTTTACTCATCTATAAAATGAAGATGATCGCAACTGAGGCAGCTACCCCAAAGGCCCTTATGTGATTCACATTCTACCTGCACACACACACACACACACACACACACATACACGTAAAAGAAGGGAATAAGCATTTTTATGGCATCCACTGTGTGCCAGGAACCACACTAAAGGCTTTTGACATCTGTTGTTTCATTTGAGATAATACATAAGACCTGGGTTCAAGTCCTGACTCTGATACATAGGTTGGGGCAGCTAGGTGTTGCAGTGGATAGAGCACCAGGGCAGGAGTCAGGAGGACCTGAGTTCAAATCTTACCTCAGACACTTGACACTCACTAGCTGTATGACCTTGAGCAAGTCACTTAACCCCAACTGCCTCACCCTGGGTCATCTCCAGTCATGTGGTCACTGGATTCAGATGGTTCTGGAGGAGAAGTGAGGCTGGTGACCTGCACAGCCCTCTCTCACCCAAAACAAAGTCAAGTGCAAGTCATGTCATTATTTCTCTGATGGCATGGTCTTCTTTGGCAACAAAGGATACACACATAGCAGGTTAATGAGTTACAAGGTGACCCTTGGCAGGCGATTTAACCTCTTTGTGGCCCCAGGCAATAATAGCTAATATTCCTATAGCTTTTAAAGATTTCCAAATCCTTTCTATCTGTGATGTCATTTCAACCTCACAATAACCCTAGGAAGCAGGTGCTATTATTCACATTTTACAGATGAAAAAAACTGAGTCTCAGAGATGAGTTAAACAATTTGTCCAAGGTCCAGCAGAACATCTAGTTAGTGAGTGCAGAAGGATTTGAATTCAGGTTTTCCTGATTCTAGGTCCAGCACTCTCTATACTATACCATGTAGGCAACTCTAGGCACCTGGACAAGACTGAATGCTCCTCATTTGAATCCCTGACTTCCTTCTGCAGGACATCAGCAATGTCCTCCTCCTTCTCTTCCTCCCCCTCCCCCTCCTTTTCCCCCTCTCTCCCTCTTATTCTCCTCTTCTTTCTCCCCTCCTCCTTCTCCTCCTCCCTCTCTTCTCCCCCCTCCATCTCTGGGTTCTGCCTGCTGCTCTCCCAGTTCTCTGCCTTAGCCAATCTCTGCTCCTCAGTGTCCTTTGCCAGATCTTCATCCATGCCACGCTTACTAACCATGGGGGTCTCCCAAGGCTTATTCTCTTCTCCCTCTATAATATTTTGCTTGAAGATGTCATCAAATCCCATGGACTCACTCATCATCTCTGCACCAATGATTCCCAAATGTCCAGCCTTGACCTCTCTCTTGACATCTGGTCACCAACACCTTTTGGACATCTTTAGCTACGAGTCCTGTAAACATCTTAGACTCAACCTAGTCAAAACCAAACTTGTTACCTTTTCCCTCAAACTCTCCCCAACTTCTCTTTTGGTGCCACCACCCCTCAGCCCTCCAGGCTTGCCACCTTCCCTTCCTCTCTTGTTTTCATCCCACATATCCAATTTGTATGATCTTTTCACTTCTTTCCACTCACAGCCCCTCCCCAGGGGCAGGCCCTCATCACCTCAGATCTGGACTATTGCAATAGCAGCAGGTGGGTCTGCCTGCCTCCAATTGCCCTGTACCCCATCATCCTCCACTCAGCTGCCAATATGATCATCTTAAAATAGAGCTCTGACCAGATCCTGTTGTCCAGTGAACCCAGGAGCTCCTTGTTACCTCTGGCATCAAATGGATAGACAGCCTGGACCCCTTCTACCTTCCCAGGCCCTTTATACTGCCTCCCCCATGTATTCTGTGATCTAATGACCACCACTGTTCCTCCCAACCAACATCCAACTAGACCATTGTTGCTCAGCACCTTCCCAGCCCTTATCCCCCAGGTCACTGAGCTGAAGGGACTCATCCAAGGTCACTGGGCTGGTGTGAGACAAAGGAAGAATTTGAACCCTGCTATTCTGACCAGGAGGTTGGCTCTCCTTTTTGAAGAACAGACTGGAGCTCTTTGACTTACCACTACCATTATTCAATTCCCACCTACTACAAGGGAGGACATGGAGGCCTAGAAAAGGGGCCTGAGCATTTAAAAAATGCCCTGAATTTCTGGTTTCATTTCTCAGCCTGGAGGCTGTGGCCACTGTTCCAGTTCTGTGGATATGGGCTGACATATGCATGCCTGGATTTTGGCTCTCCTTCCTGACCATTGGCTTCTGTGACCCTGTCAGGTGGTCCAAAGAGGGAAGATGGTGAAGATTCTGGTCAGCCCTGGGGCCTCCTTAGACAAGAGCCTCCTCAGACAAGAGCCTCCTCCAAACCAAGTTTGAAGATAAGATATGCTAAGAAGCAGAAAAACCAGGCTTTTTCTTTTTCAGCTAAAGAAACTCCCAGGACCCTAGAATATTAGAACCGCTTGTGACCTTCAGTATTATCTAAGGGCTTCTCCTTCTTGACAGACACAAGGACCAAAGAGAGAAAGTATGTCCCCCCCCAGCTCTCACAGCTAGGACCTGGCACAGTCAGGTTTCAAAAGGTCCTAGATCAGAGATTTCTTAATTGGAAGGAGCCCAAGAAGTCATCTGTTCTCCAGCCCAGCTCATTCTATAGATGAGGAGGCTGAGGCCCAGACAGGAGGTACCCCCGAGGTACTCCGGGTGGTCAGTCAGTGGCACAGCTAGGGTTTGGTCAATTTTTAGAATCCAGAAGGAGTCTTTGTCCCCACTGCCCAGGCCAAGCTTGGGGCTCACCCCATGGCATCTCAACAGCTGCTTCAAGTTGTGTGGCATCAGCCGCATAAGACTTGCCCACCATCCTATGGGGCATGCCTACCTCCCTGCAGCAAGGGCAGATGACCTGTGGCAGTCCTGTCTCCCCATAGTTTGGGACCAGATTGTGTTCATAAAACTCAAGACTCATTAAGGCAGCCAAGACCTGGAATGTCTGTAGATCAGCCCTGTGCCATGCTAGCTCTGAAACTTAGAAGTCACTGTACTCACCCAGAGCAAGCACCAAGAGTTCTGATGCCTTAAACACCCTGCTTATCCTGGAGCTGGCCTTAGGAGAACCATGGACAAGTGTCATTAAGTGTCTGCTTAAACCAGCTTTTTTGAACAAATTCATTTGAGGTGGATATGCTGGGAAGACCAGACCCTGGGTCTTTGTGAGGTCCTCAGGCAAAGCAGAAGGCAGTCCTTGAGCTCAGTTTTGATTCTAGGAGGTGAAGGTAAGGTGAGAAAGTACCACAGGCATGGGGGAAAGTCGTAGCAAAAAGTCTGGAGAGGGGAGAATTGAATGTCATTGATATAAAACAACAAGGTTGCTGGAATTAGAGTGGATGAGGAGTCATTTGTGATAAACCTAGACAGGTCACCAGTTTGTATAAAATATTGAATGCCAAGGCAAATTTGCTCTTAGAGATCATAGAGAGCCCTGGTCAACCTCCACTGCCCTCTTCATCTAATGGTCCCCTCACATCAGTTTCTGAGTAACTAGCTACAGTTCATTCCCATTCCTTGCATAAGAAGGTTGTGGAAGAGATCTGGATAGAACAGAACCAGTCCCACCTTCTGTGCTGGGAAGAAAAGCTGGGTTGGGAGGGGGGCAGGGTCAGTAAGACTCAAGGCATCAAGACCCATGTTCTCAAGAACCTTCAGGACAGTGACTGCCACGCCTTGGGTTTTTGTTGGATCTTTAGGGACAACCACCGGTTTCCATGGTTTGCCATTACATTGTAATTGTTCATCCAACTCCATCCCCCACATCCCAGGGTCCCACCAGGTTGGTGGGTAGAAGGTGACTGACTTCTCGGCTCCTGCTCTCTGCAGAAGACATGATTCCAAGGGGTTGGACTATCTTGTTAGTTGCTGCCAAGCTAATTTTGACCTTAAGAGTCAACCTTAGTGTGTTTACTGAAGTCCTGGGAGGGAGAGATTTCAGGTCCAGATCCCCTTCATCACACACTGCTCCACCGCCACCTCCAGCAGAATTCACAAACTACAAATTCTTTCCTAAATTTCAGTCATGCTTCAGGAGGTTGCTTCATAAATGCCCTGAGCTCTGATGAGGAATGAAGGAATGCAGATTTGTGTTCCTTATGTCTTCAGGCCATGCTCTCATTCCCTCTGAGAATTCAATTATATGGGGAATGGATAGGCAAGGGAAAAGTCTTTGGTGTCATCAGGAAGGAAGGAAGGAGGGAGGGAGGAAGGAAGGAAGGGAGAGAGAACCTGTTTTGACAGATCACAGGCATAACCTAAGTTTTAAGTATTTTTTCTTGGGATTCAGGGCAGAGGTATAAAGAACCAAAGAATGATAAAAAAAAAAAAAGTTCCTAAACCCTTCTTTTTAGAGTCATCCCAGGTGAGGATCTGAAATAGCCCATGTATGTAGAGGGGAGATCAAGGCTCCCACCTCCTGGGTCCAGCAATGCTTTTTACTGTTACATAGATAGATAGATGAGAAAGAGAGAGAGAGAGATAAAGAGAGAGAGAGAGAGAGAGAAGTAGGTAGGTAGATAGATAGAAAGAAAGAAAGATAGATTATAGACAGATAGGAAGGTAGATAGATGATAGATAGATAGGCAGACAGGTAGATAGATAGATAGATAGATACATACATAGATAGATAGACAGACAGATAGGTAGATAGGTAGGTAGATAGATAGATAGATAGATAGATAGATAGATAGATAGATATATAGATAGGTAGACAGATGGTTGATAGAGAGATATTACATATCTGTGCACCTGTGTTTGTCTCCCCATGACAATGTCAGTCCCGTGAGGTTAGGGACCGATCCACTTTCATCTCTGTCCTCAGCATGACACAAAATGGCCATTAACTGAAAGATATGATATTGTCTATTTAGGCTGCACTGCCATTTTTGTTAGAGAAAGAGGGGAGGGAATCAGCATTTGTTAAATGCCTTTTATGTGCTAAACACTTTACAGATATTGTCTCATTTGTTCCTCACCACAATCCTGGGAGGTAGATACAGTTATTATCCCTATTTTACAAATGAGGAAACTGAGGTAAACAGGGCACCAAAACAAGACTCTCCATCTCTTGACTCTGGATATTTTCTCTTGCTGTTCTTTATGCCTGGAGCACTCTCCCTCCTATACTCAACTACTGACCTCCAGCTTTCTTTGAGTCCCAACTAAATTCCCACCTCCTGCAGGAAACCTTCCTCAAGCCTTCTTAGCTCCAGTACATCCCCTATGTTCATTCTCTCCTATTCCTCTTGGGTAGGGCTTGCTTTGTGTATGTTTGTTTGCTCGTTGTCTTTTGTTTACGAGCTCCTTGAGGGCAGGGACTGTCTTTTGCTTTTTCCTGTACCTATGGCACAGCACAGTGCTTGGCACATGGTAGGTCTTTAATCAATGCTTACTGACTAACTGATTTAACTGACTCCAATGCTTCCTTGGTCAGGTTAAGTAACCAAAAGGGGATGGAACTGAACTGAGATTCTTTCACTGGAGCCTAACTTATCTACTAATTTAAAAATTCAGAGTGAGTCACTTGCACAAAATGCTGGGGAAGCATAAATCTGGAGCCGTCTGGTTGGCCATGTGCTCTCCAGAGAGCCAGGGATAATGAAGCACCTGATTTAACATTTCTTTGGGATAAATATGCCATCGCCAGAGTTTGGGAAAAGAGTTATGGACTGAAGGCGCCTGAAAATGAGACCTGGGGATTGTCGGACAAAAGATCTTCCAGAGAAACTCCTTTATTCAGGTAGAAGTGTAAAACAACAGAAATGAGGAGAATTGTGGGTCAACAAGAACTCTGGGCCCTATTTAAACACTCAAAACTCATGAGGAATACACCTCGTTGGACAGTGAAGGGAGCCTGGCCATTGTTTGGGGAAACACAGGCCTCCTCAGACCTTGAAATAACGACTTCCTGAGATGATCCACTAAGAACTGGGTTTTAAAAACTGTCTTGCAACCTGTTCCAAATGTTAAGTCAGCAAGTATTTATTAAGCTCTTACCCATAAATACAATAAAATATTATATAACATAAAATAGAAATACAACAAAATCAGGATATACGTATAATAAAAAACAAAGACTGTCCCTATTCTCTAGGAATTACATTAAAATGAGAGAGGATGCCACCCAGAAGGGTGGGGCAGGTGAGGCATGGTAGTGGAGCTCTCCAGTTCCAAAGAGAGCTGGCCCAGGAAGGAAAAATGGCTGACCTGGACCTTTTTTCAAGATGGAAGCTTCAGGAGGAACCCACCAGTGAGAACAGGGGCTCCCAGGACCAAGGGATCTTTTTTGACTGAGGCCTTCCTGGAGTTTTCCAGGGAACTTCCAGGGTGAGGAGGTAGCTAAGAAATGGTGGGGAAGTCCTGGGAGGTGGGAGCAGAACTAGGAGGGGATTAGAGCCAAATGAATGGACCAAAAGTTTGACTATAGAAAAGGAAATGCAGAAACACAGAATTTTAGAGCTGAAAGGGATTCTGGGAACCCCTCAGCCCAATACAAATCTGAGTAAGAATCTCCACCATAACATGCCAACGATGTGGTCCTCCAGCCTTTGCCTGAAGACCTCGAAAAACAACTCACTCCACTTTGGGATAGTTCCTATTGTTAGGATGAGTTTCCCAATGTCAGCACTAATTCTTCCCTTTTGTAACTGGTTCTGCCTTCTACATCCAGGTAGAAAAATTCAAATCCCTCTTCCAAATAATGGGCTTTTAAATAGTTGAAGATGATTATCACCCTCCCCCCCTCAGTCTTTTCTTCTCCCAACTAAATCACCCTTGATCCTTCAGTTGGTCTGCTCTAATATGGTCTAATAACAAAGCTCTCCCCATCCTAGTTACCCACCTGTGGATGTTCTCCAGAGTATCAATGCCCTTCCTACAATATGGCAGCCAGAACTGAGTTCAGTAGTGCACCCAGGGTCTGATCAGAGCTGTGATGTGTTTGGGTTCCCAGAAAGCAGTGACCTTATTCTGTGGACTTCTGACTACACTGACACTGTGAGTCTCAAGTGAATAAACCAGGAGAAAGGTGACAACAGGAGTTGTGTTGCCTAAGCAAACTGGAATTAAAGCTCTGCTCCAGGGGATCAGATGTTTCCATTAGAGCTGCAGTTTTGTATCCTAGGCCAATGGAAGTCATTCAAACATTAGATTTTGTCAGTGATTTCAGTTTGCAAATAGCAAAGTTGACTACATTGAGTCACTCATCCTTTTCTTCCCATGGACCCCTCTCTAAGGAAAATGCTGCAGACAAGGCTGAGATCCTCTTGCCTGAAAGCATTATAGAAATGTCAACTATTACTACACTATCTCCCCAGCACGCACACATGCACACGCACACACGCAAATTCGCATTTATCTTATTGATTTACTGTTTACACAACCTATAGCCATTTAAGAGGTCACTCAGCTGGTCCAGAAATGGGTAGGTAATCCCCCTAGAAATGCCAGCTGCCAGGCAGGTCTGTCAGCAGTACCTGACAGAGCTTTGGAACTTCCAGCCCTGTGCGAGAATGGTGACCTTCCCTCTCTGCCTGCCCTTGGCCCCAAAACAGATCCATATCCCATCCCCCAAACAGCCCCACGGTTTTCCTGCTGGCATCTCTTCTCCCAAACCCAGCATGTTTCACTGCAGGGAGCTCAGAGACCAGTTATCTCCCAAGCCTTCAGGACCTTTATAGGAAAGTGTAAAAGACAGGGCTCTCCTCCCCCATGAAGGAAAGTTTATATGAAGCCTCAAACTGAAGCTGCCTGGGGCCTTCTCCCTCCCCACCTCTTGTCTTCCTTTCACTGTCTTTAAAAACAAACCAAGCCAAACTCTTCTTGGCCTTGACCCCTCCCCCACAGCAGGAGATCTTGCACCAGGGATGAGCTACTTCATTATGAGAGTTTGTGATTAGTTCAGATGGCTGCTCTGCCCCACTGCTAATAACCTTCATGTCACTTAGCTCAGAATTTCATGAATAAGCATTATGATTAAAAGAAAAGAGAGAAAGGAAGGAGAAAGGGGGAGGGAGAGACAGAGACAGAGAGAAGATACACAGAGAGGGGAGAGATAAAAAGAGAAGGAAGGAGGGATGGAGAGAAAGAGAGAGGAGGAGAAAAATAGAGGAAAGAGAGAGAGATGAGAAAGAGAGGGGGGAAGAAATGAGCAAAGGGGAGAGGGAGGGAGAGAGAGAAAGAATGGAGAGAAGAGAGAGATGGATAGAGGAGAGAAAGGAAGAGACAGAGCAAGGACAGTAGGGAGAGGGAGGTAGAAAGGGAGGAATGGAGAAACCAAAAGAGAGAGAGAAAAGGAGGGACAGAGAGAAATGGAGAGAGATAGGAGATAGAGCAATCTTGGTATTTCTCACTTCTCCATGAACTTGTCTTTCTTCCCCTACAATCATGGAGTCCATCTTAAGAGAACCTAGAACTGTGGAGGAGAGAGCAGTGCAGTGCATTGGTCAGAGTACTGGGTTGGGCAGGGAAGGGTCACTTCAATTCTTTACCACCTGAGTGCCTTAAAGGAGTCATTAAGCTCTCTGAGTCACATTTATGATCTAACTGATCTCTAAAGTTTCTTCCCACTCTAAATCTATGTTCCTGTGAGTTGGTCAGGAGGCAGCTAGTGGGTGTAGTAGATGCAACACTAGGTCTGAAGTCAGGAAGACCTGAATTCAAATATGGCCTCAGATACTTACTAGTTGTGTGACCCTGGGCAAGTCACTTCACCTCTGTTTGCCTTAATGCACTGGAAAAAGAAATGGTAAAGCACTCCATAATCTTTGCCAAGAAAACCTCATGGACAGCATTAGCATGCTATGTCCACAGGATCATGAGAAGTTAGACATGACTGAAAAATTGAACAAAAACTATATAAGTCTTCAAGTTTGAAAGGACATTGAACTTCCTTTAGGTCAACTCAATGCAGGATTAATTTCTCTATGCCCTATCTGGCATATGGTTATCCATTCCCTGCATGACCATGCTTCCTGTGATGGGAAACTCACTACTTCCCCAAGCAGCCGGTCCATCATTAGAGACTTGAAAGAATTTCTCATGTGTTGAGCCTAAAGTCAATCTCCCTGGATCTTCCACCCAGCACTCCCATGTTTCCCCTTTTGGCCCAAGGAGGATGAATTGATGCCCATTAGCAGTGTCAGAAATCCTGAAATTGATGCAAGGTGACATGTCAGCTCCTAAAGAAGATACTGGGGAAAGTCACAAAGGACACTGAACACCTGACTCACATATGGTTCCAGCATCCTCTGGGCTCCTCAGCCAGTCACTGAGGGCAAAACTACTCAGCCCCTGGAACACCATGACTTGCAATGAATGTTAATTGGTTTGTGGCTCAGCATCAAGCAGGTCACAATGTTCAATAAATATTCAAAACTCTCTGCATTCCTTGGACGTTCCTTAGCACAGATCATTCTGTACTGCCCCTGGGACAAGAGGCAGGATTGGGCCCTGCTGCATCTCTAGCAGCCAAGAGCATTGGCCATGGAAGGCTCTTTGAGGAGCTGTTTTGTTTTGTATTTTCTTCTAAATCCCCAAGCTTCTCAGTCAAGTCCTCATCATCCCCTGCCCTTCTCAGAGACTTTGTCTCTCTATTAGCCCATTTAACCTGGTGAGGGTCTTTGCTCATGGGGAATATTCATGAAACTGAACAGTTGAACTAGCGAAGGCTAAGGAAAGAACACCGATAGTTTGATTTCCAGTGGGAATACGGCCCCATCTGACCTCTGTAGAAAAGTCTTATTATAAAGGGAAGCTGGAAGAGATGCCTTTTGTTAGTTATTAGCCCTTGCAGTCCATGAGGTTCTAAAAGCACTTGCACCAATGGATCTGGGATTCTATCCATTTGGGCCATCTCTCCATTGGTGCAGATCGCCACCCATACAGGACATCTCACCCTGCATGACCTTCATCCGCATCCTCCTCCTCTGAGAGCCTTCCCCCAGGCTTCTTGATGGGCACACCAGGGTCACACACAGAATGTCCATTAGTTAGCACAATTATGTGACCTGCCCAACTTCTTTTCCAGAAATTCATCTCTTCTGCAATATCTTAAATAATAATAATCCCCCTCCCCATCCCATTCGTGGCTTGTTCTACTTGAACCATGAGGGCAGAACCAGGAGTGATGGGGGCAGTTACAAAAAGAACAATTGAGGCTTGGTTTTGAAAAAAAACTTCCCTATAATCAAAGCTGTCCCACGTGAACTGGGCTGCCAAGAGAGGTGGTAAGTGCCCCCTCCTTGAAGATCTTGGAACAGAGTCTAGACAACCACTCACTGGGGATATCCTATTATGGAGAATTCCAATGCTGTGATTCTTGCACATGGGTTGACCATAAGGTACAACCCTTGTAGATCTACTGAGAATCTCCATTGACCTAACACCCTGCCATGTAGTCCTACCTTGGGTTTAGAAAGGCTAGTGTCACTTGTCTGCTCATGGTACAGCTGGCAGTATTCCCCACAGCTTCCCAGAGCCAAGTCCACCACCCCAAGAGCAGCCTTCCATCTCTGATCCAACCATAACTGGCATAATCGTGAATCTAGGGTCATCAAGGGGGCACCCAGAGTGATGTTAGACAATCTCTATGATCCCTTCCCAGAGGACCTGATTTCAAATCCTTCCTCTGAAACTTACGAGCTATATGTTTTTGGAGAAGTCAACTAAATTATCTGGGCTTCAGTTTCCCATCTCTAAAGTTATGGAGGTCCTTTCCCCCAAGGACCCTTCTTACTACTGACCTTCTGCAAGTCACCTGCCCTCTTCAGGTATTAGTTTCCCCATCTGTAAAATGATGGGCTATGGCTCCCTCCTGCTGTATAACTATGATTCTTGGGTGTTACTTATTCTATCCATTCTGAGTGTAAAGGCAGTTTGACATAATGACAAGAGTACTGAACTTGGAATTAGGATGACCTGGGTTCAAATCCCACCTATGACGTTTGCTAGTTGTCTGACTTTGAGCAAGTCATTTAACTTCTCTCGGCCTCAGTTTTCTCATCTGGAAAATAGGAATAATAAAACCTGTATGACTTATAACCACAGCCTGGAGTTGTTGTGAAACTCAACTGAGATGATTATCAAGGGCTTAATAAACATCCCCTGGGTCCATTATTTGACTGGATCAGATGCTCGGCCTCAGACTCCATCTCTGGTGTCTGTCTCCTCAACCCCTGCTGATCCCTTCTGGCTTCCCAAGCATCTGTGCCCACCCATACCTCCTCAGGGAAGAGGTAAGAGCTGAGACTAACCTCTGCCTCTTATATAGTCCCCATGATGACTGTCACTGGGAGAGATTAACAGCCAAGGGACATATGAATCATTGAACAACCACCTGAATTAGCAGTGCTTCTTCTAAAGCCACCACCACCATCAGCAGGGTCCTGGCCCCTTGGGCTTCCATATGAAAGTCATACAAAGAGCTCATTGTCCATTTTTCTTCTCTGGCTTGCTTCAAATGAAACCCTGTCACTCTCCAAACCATGAAGTGCCACTGATCTATTGAGCAAACACACATTTATTAAGACCCCACTCTATGTTGGGCATTAATACAGAAATAGTTCCTGCCCAGGAGCATTTCTATAAGGGGAAACAATGGGCAGTCATATAAATATATTAAAAAATAAACAGCGCCTAAATATAAAAAAAAATAAAATTTAATAAAATAAAATTTTGTCAGGGTTGGGGAGGCACCACCAGTAATCCAGTGGGGTAGGTAGGTGGTGCCATTTGAGCCGAGCTTTGAGGGAAGCTAGGAATTCTAGGAAGTAAAGACGAGGAGGAAGAGCATTTGAAGTTAGGGAGAGGAGTGACAGGGCAAATGCATGGGGGTGGAAGATGGGAGTACCAAGTTTGAGGAGAAGAAAAAACATTACATTCGAGTGAATGAAGGTTGGAAATGTTAAAGAAAGCTGGATAGGGAGACGGAGAGAAAATAAAAGCTTATTAATTTTTTATTTAAAAACAAAAAGGTAGCTAGGATCAGTGTAAAAGGCTTGAAAGGTCAAGTAGAATTTGTATTTTGTCCTGGAGGCAATAGGAAGTCTTCTAAGCTTTTTAATTAGGGGAGGGGTGTGGTCAAATATGAGCTTCTGGGAGATCACTTTGGAGTAGTAGGAAGAGGTTAGAGGCAGGGAGACCAATTAGGAGGCTGTCAGAATACTCTAGGTGAGAGAGGAGAAAGACTGGGAGAGTGAATGTTGGGGGTTCTGCCTTCAAAGCCAGGCATTCATCGATCACTTTGAGGGTGGCCAAGCCCTTTACAAACATGATTTCGTTTGAAATAGATGAGAATATTAACAGAAGACAGAGTGTCCTCTTCAGGAATTCTCATGTGAATGCTGAGTCAGGACTCTGCCAGGTCTTGAGGACTGTGGATTTAAGGAAAAGTATTTCTATTTCCATTGGCTGATCAGTGCTGCAGGTGTAGAGGATCTGGAGGAGGAAAAGGGAGGGAGATGAGGGAGGGGGATAGGGAGGAGAGAGGTGAGAAGGAGGGGGAGGGAGACCGGGGAGGTTGGTCAGACTCTGGAGATGGAACATACAGCCCCAGGAATAGCTGTCCTATTGGTTGGACTATCGTATACCCACAGAAGCAAAATGTGAAATATGACTGAAGAGGAATGTTGGAGCAGTTTATGGAGGCCCTGAAGGTCAGGATGATGAGTTAGAATTATCCCCAAGGTAACAAGGAGGGGCTAAATTTAAAATACCTTTGGGCTGGAGAAATGGGGGTTGTCCTCCAACCCCTGGAGTCTCCCAGGATGCCCAGTGCCAAACAGGAGAGAAACACTAGCCAAGTTATGTCTCCTCTCCCCATCCCACCCCCACCCTGGGTGCAACCTGAGTTGCTCCAGATGAAGAAAGCTCCAAACATGTGGTTGTAGGTCATTAATATTCCCAAGATGTCAGACTTTCAAATATTAACAAACCAAGCTTCCGAGAATGACTGTAAGGTCCTAGTCAGACTTGCGAGAAAAATATCCAGCCCAGACTAATGGAACCACAAAAGGTTGGTGTGCTTTAAACCATTATAGCCCATCTCTGGACCCCATAGACAGCTGTGGATTCCTAGGGGCTAGTTGAGCATGATGACTTTAACAAGAGGGGAAATAACTTTGATTTGAGTCAATAGACATTGGACAGGACAGTCTGAAGGGGGAGGGGTTTTCATCAAGAAGTTACTGTGACATAATGAAAAGAATCAATAAAATGTATTTTTGGAAGGAAGCAAAGAAGGGGAGAGGATGGAAGGAAGGAAGGAATTTTTAAAGAGAAAGAAAATAAAAATAAGATATAAATAAATAAAAAGAAAAAGAAAAAAAGAGAATAGAAGCAAACATTATAGTGATGGACACATACCCCAAAAAGGTTAAAAATGGAAGCAAAGACCCAAATGACCCTAGAATGTTCCAAATAGCACATTTGTGGTAGAAAAAATAAACCTGGAAACATATTGAGTGGCCACTATTCAGGGGATGGCTGCACAAGACATGATCTCTGAGTATAACAGAATGTTTTTACACTATAACGAATTCAGAGAAACAGGGAGGACTTGTATGAACTGATGCAGAGATGAAAAATAGAAACAGAAGAACCATTTACACAATAACTCCCAAGAGTGTACAATAGGAATTCTTAAACTGTTCAGTTTCGCCCTTTGGGTATCTGATGAAACCCATGAAGTCTGTCTCAATGATTCATTGCCTACATTATAATGGAGGGAGAAACTCAGTTTCAGTTTCCCCAACCTTTTGCTAATTCCCTGAAATCTACACATTGACCCCAGGTTAAGAATCCCAGGTATAAAATGGAGGTAGCTGAGTGGCTCAGTGGATAGAGCACTAGTCCTAGAATCAGAAAGACCTGAGTTTAATCCAGTCTCAGACACTTACTGGTTATATGACCCTGGTTGAGTCACTTCACCTCTGTTTGCTTTAATCCACTGAAAAAAGAAATATGAAACACTCCAGTATCTTTGCCAAGAAAACTCCATGGACAGTACTGAGGTGCCATAATTCATGGGGTCCAAGGAGTCAGACACAACTGAACAACAAAGGAGAAAAACACTAAAGAGAGGGAAAGGGAAGATAATAAGTATTTATATAGTGCCTACTATGTTACACATACCACATTTGATCCTCACAACAGCCCTGGGACCTGGTAATAATGTTATTATCCCTATTTTATAGATGAGGAAACTGAGGCAGATATAGGTGAAGTGACTTGCCTGAGTCATACAACTGAGTATCTGAAGTTGGATTTGAACTCGGGACTTCCTGATTGTGGACTAGAGGTCTGCCCACTGTGCCACTTCACTGCCAGACCTAGTATAGTGGCAATGAACCACATCAGTTCCAGAGAAGAGACAGAAGGCTGGGAATGCTCTGTTGGACAGCGTGACTTTGTCCATCACTTTTCCAGGCAGCTGTTCTTTGTTACAAGGGTAAGTGTCCAATAGGAATCAAGAAACCACCATGATGTAAAATGCAAAAAGCATTTTAATTACGGTCTTTATTAATTAAAATTACTTTAATTAATTTTAATTTAATTAAAATTTTCTTAAATTAAAATATTCTTAAAAGATAAATAAATAGAAAAGGAAAAGACATGTATGGGAAAGTAGACTGGATTACACATGGGAGGCCTGGATTCCAGTTCCAACTCTTCCACTGCTGAGTTGTGGGACCTTGGGCAAGGTCCCAGGGGAAGCTGGCCTAGCCAAGCCTCAGTTTACTTGCCTGAAAAACGAGAAGCTTGAACAAAATGATCCTGTCTACTTCTAATGTTCTACTATTGTATGAACTAACACTAAGCTAAAGAGATGTCTACATCTTCCAGAATATGGGATAAGCCACACTAACAGAAATAACCACAAAAATGCTTTAATTCTCAGAAAATGACATCCACTCCAAACAGATACTGAAGACATAATTGATTATTAAATGAAGGCACAATAACTTGTATGTGGTAGGCATTTAAATGCTTGGGGAACTGAAATGAATTCACTAATAAATACGGTATATTCATTTTCTATTTCATGAGAATTCAAGATGCAAGAGAATTCATTTTGATTATCAGCAGTAATCATAATTTAAATATTTATTAAATGCCAACGCTGTGTCAGGAACTACTGTGTGTGGACCTGGGAAGAAAAAACCCAAAGGAAGCAGGTCCTGTCTTCAAGAAGCAAACATTCTATTTTGTATAGTGAAAAAAAGAAAAATGTACTCAGGTAAGGAAATACACATTACTATGGGAGCTGGGAAAAGGGAAAGGGGAGGGAACATATTATCAATAGGGAGGGGAGGGACACCAAGAAAAGCCCTAAAGGAATAGGTGGCAGCAAACTGATCTTTGGTTGGACCTAAGAGTCAGGAGAAGGTGCACTCCAAGAATAAGGAATAATTTGCATAGAGGTATGAAGCTTAGTACAGTGCCTGGCATACAGCAGGCATTTAATAAAAGTTTGTTGGTGGATATCGATTGATGGAGACAGGAAATTGAATCTCAGGTAAAAGTTACAGCAAGTCAACAAGTCTGACTCAACTCTGAAGGGCATAAAGGGAGGAACATGAAATCGGTAGCTAGGTGACTCAGTGGTTGATGGGACTTGGAGTTGCGAAGATCTGAATTCAAATCCTACCTCAGATACTTACTGGCTGTGTGACTCTGAGCCCATCACACAGATCTCAGTTTCCTCACCTGTAAAATGGAGGTATTAATAGTTACCTCACAGGGTTATTGTGGACTTCAACTGAATTAATATATAGAAAACACCTGGTAAACCTCAGAGGGCTAGCCATCATGAGTATTACTAGTTATTGATATCAATAACTCATCTTTCTATAATGACTTCAATTTTAC